>JAQPZY010001258.1:70000-670000 GCA_029931535.1 Margaritifera margaritifera | reverse complement strand
ACATTTTGCATCACAAGAGTGTGTAATTAGACCTTTTTGCATCACGAGAGTGTGTAATTAGCCCTTTTTTTCCCCACAAGAGTGTGTAATTAGACCTTTTTGCCTCATAAGAGTGGTGTGTAATTAGACCTTTTGTCTCACAACAGTGTGTAATTAGACCTTTTTCTCACAATATTGTGTAATTAGACTTTGTCTCACAAGAGTGTCTAATTAGACCTTTTTGTCTCACAAGAGTGTGTAATTGGACCTTTGTGCCTCTCGGGAATGTGTAATTAGACATTTTGCATCACAAGAGTGTGTAATTAGCCCTTTTTGCATCACGAGAGTGTGTAATTAGCCCTTTTTGCCCCACAAGAGTGTGTAATTAGACCTTTTTCAACACACAAGAGTGTGTAATTAGACCTTTTTGCCTCATAAGAGTGTGTAATTAGACCTTTTTGCCCCACAAGAGTGTGTAATTAGACCTTTTTGCCCCATAAGAGTGTGTAATTAGATTTTTTTGCCCCACAAGAGTGTGTAATTAGACTAATCAAAATTAATGAAAGCAATGCTATTAAGACTATAAGCATATTTATTTATTTAGGAAGAAGAAAAAAAATTCTGGAAGATGTACATTTCTGATGCAAATATTTAATAGATGGAAACATGTAAATGTCAGTATATTTTCTTACCATGATGCAGTACTCTGTTATATGTAGATTAATATTTAAGATTGTATTCTAATATGGATCATAGGCTTCAGAGAGAGAGAGAGAGAGAGAGAGAGAGAGAGAGAGAGAGAGAGAGAGAGAGAGAGAGAGAGATTAGATAGATAGATAGATAGATAGATAGATAGATAGATAGTTCATTTATTTTGGTATAGATGTATATGTATCAAGCATAACAAGTAGATATATAATTGTAAATGCTATTTTGTTTCAGTTAATATAAATACTTGATCATAACTTTAAATTTATCCTGATATTTTAAATATCTTTTTTTTCTTCTCAAAATCCTTTGTAGCGGTCAGCATGGTGTTGGTCGAATAGACATAGTTGAAAACAGGTTCGTCGGGATGAAGTCACGAGGTATAAAATGCTTTAACATGGTGGGTCGAATTGGTTTCAGTGTCTGTAATTCCTCCAATCATAACTATAACATGGTGGGTCGAATTGGTTTCAGTGTCTGTAATTCCTCCCATCATAACTATAACATGGTGGGTCTAATTGGTTTCAGTATTTGTAATTCCTCCCATCATAACTTTAACATGGTGGGTCGAATTGGTTTCTGTAATTCCTCCCATCATAACTATAACGTTCAGACATTTGCAAGTAATTTCTTCTTATTTACCGTAAAAATTCCCAGCCAATTATATGTCATCGTTTGCTTTGAAATCTGTAAGATGTGACGAAATTAAAAACGCTAAACTCTCTGCAGGGCACACCGTCTTATCATCAATAAGCCATATACATGTCATCCTTTATATCTTAAATATGTGCACTGTTAAGTGGGCTCTTTTTGCCGTTCCTAAAATCTGCCCTTCCAGTCTTACAATGTTTCCCAAGTGTTTTAATTTTGTACTAGTGTGTTTCGAAATATGTATTTTATTATTATTATTTTTATTATTAAACGTTTCATAAATGGTTCACAATTCTTTTTTTTATCGTTTTTTTTTTCTTTTCTTGCGTTGTTACAGAAATTATACGAGTCGCTAATATAGATAATTAAAAAAATTAAAAGAACTTGCAATACAGTTTTTTAACCCGATACCTGAATCTGATATGTATTCTTACATAAAAAATCCTATATGCACTATAACCATGTGCACTATATTATTATTATTATTATTTTTATTATTATTATTATTATTATTATTATTATTATTATTATTTATATATAAGCCATTTATGTATAAGCCGTCCAATGGTTTATATTTAAAAAAAAAATTTTTTAAAATTATTATAACAGATCTTACTAAGTATTTGATGTATTTAGGAATTTTTAAGGCCGTTATCTTCTATTCCACTCATTTTCGTCCTTATTTGTTATTTTTCATGGAAAATTAAAAATCAAGACGTCATGTTTTACGTTCATCTAGTTCATGACGTCATAAACCTGATACAATCTTTATGCTTGGGACGGCCCATTCTAATTTATATCCTTTGCAATTTACACTGTAGTTAATATTAAAGACAATTTTTGCACACAAAGCCAACATACATCTAAATATTCTTTACGTAAAGGCCAGTTACTCTTCCTCACATATTTGGAGTTGTTATATAAGTTAACTCCTCGCCTGATGACTACAATGATTGGCAAGGTTAACAAATAATTTTGTCTAAAAATGTTTTAAGTGGGTTTATTTCCCTCTCTCTATTATTCTTATAGGCATTTACGAGACTCCAGGCGGGACCATTCTTTTGACGGCTCACCTTGACATTGAAGTTTTCACAATGGACAGGGTAAATACTGATAGAACTGTTTTTTTCCAGACGACGCTCTCGCTACTCCCGAAACGCCACTGCCACCATAAATTGATTTCAGCCGCTTTCTTGCGGAAACGCATGCTCTTGTTTTTCATCATTTTTCATCAGTGTCGCAAAAAAGCAACGGAAAATATAGAAATTATGATAAGCTTTGAACTAACAACACTACCGAACAATCAAGGATAAAATAACTGAAATGACAACTGAAAATGGGGCTGACCCAGGAGTCACATGGTCTGTTCAGAAAGTGGCACACATGCGTTACTATAGAGCAGTTTGATGCTTTCTATGACTGACTACACCACTTTATATCTTTTCCCGCGTGGAAGAGCGCCGTATTCAAGATGGCGAAAAACATTTTTATTTTCGTACCGACGTATTCAAGATGGCGAAAAACATTTTTTTCGTACCAGCTACAGTTTTGATCGGAAGAAGTAATGAGCATGCCCTTATACGTCAGTAGTCTGTAATTAAGCTTGGATTATGGAAGAAAAGGCCCTACATTTTCAAAGCAGAATTTTAGTGTTTTACATTGTTTGTGTTCTAAACGAAGGCCTTAAACTTGTTGTCTGCTAGAAGGATAATGGCAAATTTATATACCCGGATGTATAAATTATCATACTGGTGTTGCTTTTAAAGTTCTTATTTAAGTAGATTTGTGGTACGCAAAGCTGCTCAAAATAGCAATGGAAAAGACAGATCCCAACCTCCATCTTTAGCGTTTTTCGAGGACGTTACCGGAAATAAACGGTTAATAAATGTCGCAAAAAAGCGGCATTGAATTCATTGGAAAAGAAATACAGTGGAAATAGCTCGCATCATTTTCCGTTCGTAATTTTCACTTAAAGAGCAACGATCATGTTGCTTTATCATTTAATACTTTCATAACTATAAACGCTTCAGCTGTTGTTTGCTTTTAATCTGATTGGGATTATTGCATGCTATAATTTAAAATGGATAAGTTATATAAAGTTACCGATAATGATCGTAACGAATGGGGAAATTAAAGAAAAATAAAACATGTTTTCATACATTATGGCGAAACTAATTTTCAAAATTTTAATCGAACATTTTTGTGTGTGTCTAGATTGACCATGACTAGAGATCAGACACGGTTACATGTTACTGTAGAATTATACTTGCAGTAAGTTATTGTGATTTTTTTTTCTTTCTTTCTTTTTCCTTTTTTTAGGAACTTCGCAAGATCAAAAGGGAGCTGGACGTAAAATTTGGAGAGCAAGTTTATAGAGGTTTGCGTGTTGGATTTTTATTTTTATTTTTTTCTTTCCTTAATTGGAATAATGACATGTATACTTAAGGTAATTAATTAACTTTTCTCAACATTTTGTAACAGATTATTTTAAGTGAGAAAAACATTTTGAATCTAATTTTAAATATGATCCTTAGATCGCAGACTTTATTCATACCTTATTATATCAAATTATCATTCTACTTTATTAATTGGAATGGATTTTTTTTATTTAACTATTAAGTATACCTTTATATGTTGAGAACAATGAAGCATGTTTACGAATTTGAAGTCAATAATGCTTCTATATAATACCAGAATATTCATCTAAGGGTTTATTCAAAACTCCAAAGTTTGTTGTTGTTGTTGTTGTTTTTGGCTTTAAAAAAAAAACAAAACAACAAAAAACATATTATAGCAGTACAATATTCAGAATAGTTAATCTGCAGAGTTTGTATCGACTTATACATTTCCGAATCTGATCTATAGGGTTCTGGTTCAGCCCCGAGTGCGATTTCACCAGATGGTGTATAAACAGGAGTCAAGAGTTAGTGGAAGGGACAGTCACCGTCAAGCTGTTTAAGGGATCTGTCAACGTGGTTGGACGGAAGTCCCCCTTATCTTTGTATAGCGAGGAACTGGTCAGGTATAAACGCATTTCAAGTTGAAACTTGTGATGTTTGTTGCTATATATGTAGCCTTTAGTTTGAAGATATTTTTTGGTACTTTTATTTAGATAATTATTTCATTTAGTTTAGCCTCCAGCCCCCCCCCCTCAATTTTTGATTATATAAATTGAGTTTTCTGCCACATTTAATGTTCAAATACATCTAATTTCTGACGCCATCCAATCGCATTACACACACAATGCAACAATTTGGCACTGCGCATGTCCGACGCCATATTTAAATACGAGTAAATAAACCACCATCATGCTTTGTTGATCCCCAGGTTGACACTGCCTCGTTTTCGAATGAATTATATAGTCTATGGTCAAAATCTATGTAATCAGTTTGGTGTGTACTTCAATTTCTCACTGGATTCATTTCTTTCATGTATATTTTGTTAGCTTGGTGAATAATTTTCACAATCCCCCACCGCCACTGCTGAATTAATGGTTAGATCTAAATTCTCAAACTATTCTAAAAACCAAATACTAAGAAGTCTTTTTTCCTCATTTCTACATATTTGCTTTCATGTCGTCGACATATAGAAAACAAAAATTTAAATCTATTTTTTTATCATCCGAGTACAAGTATTTTTTTTAAATTTTCTTTTTTAGCCGTATCTGTTTCCAATTAATGCAAACTAGTTTATGAAAAGCGATAACTAATTTTATTAACTAGCGAAGTCTCACTTAATAATTCAAGCTCAACAAAGTCTGCATGACTAATGATGGTCATGTATGTAGCATGATTATGTATGTAGCATGATTATGTATGTAGCATGATTAGTGTTACAAGGTCTCCATGACTAATGATGTTCATGTATGTAGCATGATTATGTATGTAGCATGATTAGTGTTACAAGGTCTCCATGACTAATGATACTTATAAATACTTACCAATATACCGTATAGAAGAAATTTCTGCTTTGTCAAGTTTTCTTGATTTCCCAATTTTCGGAAAAGTGGTTAGTCTAATTTTAGCGATTTTAGTAATTTTAACTTGATTACTAATTAATAACGATCATGTGCAGTTTTTCAGCGTCAAATTTCCGCGAGGTTACATTTCCGCGATATTTTACCTAGTCGATAAAACAAATCAAGTTGTAAATCTCCTCAACTACGGTATCACAGTAGATACGGACGCAGTAATTGTAAAACACAAAAAAAGAGCTAGTTTGAACGAAAAGTTGTCAAGGTTTATACAATTAGATATGTAGATGAAAGTGATTCTTTCGTTCTCCGTGATCCTTCCTTAGCTTTGTCGTGAAATTTTTGCAGTTCTTCTCACAAGTATATATGTCACTTGGCATTTATCCAAGTTATTTAAACATATGCATGTTTCCATTCAATTACAAAAAATTCCTGATTTGGGATCAAAATAACGGCGAGATAGTGCTGTACAGAATATAGACTTCATTTGCTCAATGTCCGCTCCTTGCTGCCATCTGATTAAAAATATCTTTGAATGGTTTTATTTCCTCATATCAGATTTACACATTTTTAAGTTATTATTATTATTATTATTATTATTATTATTATGTGCTGTAATTTAGCCTAGTCTAATGTTATCGTGCATGCATTATACCCACACAAAATCTGTATGTCTTTTTAACTGAAAGACCATTTGATCGGTTCATTATACCTATCATCCATCTATTTCACAAGCGGAAGCTGCTTTGTCATATAATGATCTTCTTGGTTAATTGTTAGCTCACCTGGCATTAATTCCTCTTGTATAAAGTTTTTTTATTTTGAAATACTCAAGTTTTCTCATTATAACGTAATACATTTATTGTGAATATACTACTGTTGTTTTGACTGGTTATCGTATGATTGTGAATATACCACTACTATTTGGACTGGTTATCGTATGATTGTGAACATACTTCTGCTGTATGGACTGGTTATCGTACGTTTACATCTCGATAATAGTAGGGCTCTAATAAGTAGAATGGGTGATCGATAAAGACGAGCGCTTTAGACCACTCTGCTACCGGGGCCCCCTGAATGGGATGTCATCTTATAATCCTTTTTTCCTATAGACCCATTTCCCTCACATGTTACCAGATCATACGACTTTCCATATACCTACTTGTGAGATCTGAAAGATTCCTGGTGATGGGCTGGTAAAAGTGTCAAAGATAAAAGCCATAAACTGGGGAGTGAGGTGGGTACAGTTCTTTTGCTTATGTCATGCTGACGAAATTCTATTATCTTCAACATTTTATAACTTCTTTTTTTTTGTAGCATGAATGTGCAAGGAGACTATGATCCTGTAGATGCAGAAGGATTTATTAAAGTCAATGCTTTGAGGTATGGTATGGTATAGATAACAAATAAATAAATAAATGACGTTATGTGGTTAAAATGTTATTTATTGCTTAAGTTTTCATGTTATCTTATAAATAAAGTCAGTGAACCACGTCTATAATTCCATTTGCTTATAAATAAAAGTCGGTTAACCACTTCTATAATTTCATTTGTTTATAAATAAAAGTCAGTGAACCACATCTATAATTCCATTTGTTTATAAATAAAAGTCAGTGAACCACGTCTATATTTTCATTTATCTTGTAAATAAAAGTCAGTGAACCACGTCTATAATTCCATTGACTTATAAATAAAATTGAGTGAAGCACGTTTATAATTCCATTGCTTTCTATGTAGTCTTCATCTGTTTAATTGCTTTATCGCTTCCAAATCTCTTTGTTTTATCAAAGAAAATGGAATTATTTGTCTCTGCGTTGAAATGTTTTTGCAGATTGAGAGAGTATCAACGTCTACGAAAACACAAAGATGGAAAGTAAAGGAGCTGATGTGTTTAGGACGTGATGACCTAAGTAGTTTGTACTCGTGCAAAGGTAGTTTTATTTTGAGGCAGTGTAACAGATTACACATTTTCATACAGATAACAGACTTGTTCGACAGTGTTCCCTGCTTCATACTGTTTTATTACGTGTACGCGCTCAAAGTTTCATATGTGTGTTATAGACTATTGTTACATTACAGATGTGAATGTCAAAATTTTGGTTGAAATTTATTACAGGAATTATAAATTGTGTTCTTTATTTTCTGTATCTATTGGATCTTATTAAAGTAACAAGAACTATAAACTGTGTTCGTTACTCTCTGTATCTACTTATTAAAGTAACAGGAACTATAAACTGTGTTCGTTACTCTATGTATGTACTTCATCTAATTAAAATAACAGGAACTATAAACTGTGTTCGTTACTCTCTGTATGTACTTCATCTAATTAAAGCAACAGGAACTATAAATTGAGTTAGGTACTATCAGTATGTACTTCATCTAATTAAAGCAACAGGAACTATAAATTGTGTTCGTTACTCTCTGTATGTACCTCATCTAATTAAAGTAACAGGAACTATAAATTGTGTTCGTTACTCTTTGTATCTACTGGATCTTATTAAATAACAAAACTATAAATTGTGTTTGTTACTCTTTGTATCTACTGGATCTTATTAAATAACAAAACTATAAATTGTGTTCGTTACACTCTGTATGTACTTCATCAAATAAAAGTAACAGGAACTATAAATTGTGTTCGTTACTCTCTGTATCTGCTGGATCTTATTAAATAACAAAACTATAAATTGTGTTCGTTACTCTCTGTATGTACTTCATCTACTTGAAGTAACAGGAACTATAAATTGTGTTCGTTACACTCTGTATGTACGTCATCTAATTAAAGTAACAGGAAATATAAATTGTGTTCGTTACACTCTGTATGTACTTCATCTACTTAAAGTAACAGGAACTATAAATTGTGTTCGTTACACTCTGTATGTACTTCATCTAATTAAAGTAACAGGAACTACAAATTGTGTTCGTTACATTCTGTATGTACTTCATCTACTTAAAGTAACAGGAAATATAAATTGTGTTCGTTACACTCTGTATGTACTTCATCTACTTAAAGTAGCAGGAACTATAAATTGTGTTCGTTACACTCTGTATGTACTTCATCTACTTAAAGTAACAGGAACTATAAATTGTGTTCGTTACACTCTGTATGTACTTCATCTAATTAAAGTAACAGGAACTATAAATTGTGTTCGTTACACTCTGTATGTACTTCATCTACTTAAAGTAACAGGAAATATAAATTGTGTTCGTTACACTCTGTATGTACTTCATCTACTTAAAGTAACAGGAACTATAAATTGTGTTCGTTACACTCTGTATGTACTTTAATTAAACTAACAGGAACTATAAACTGTGTTAGTTACTCTCTGTATGTACTTCATCGAATTAAAGTAACAGGAAATATAAACTGTGTTCGTTACACTCTGTATGTACTTCATCTAATTAAAGTAACAGGAACTATACATTGTGTTCGTTACTCTATGTATCTACTTCATCTAATTAAAGTAACATTAGTACGATCACTATTTGAAGCACCTGCAAAGAAATGTATCAGCGTGGGCAGTATACATCATTCACACACACACACACACACACACACACACACACACACATGTTTAGCCAACTCAGATTCCGGAAGAGTTACAATAGCAAAGTGTGATTCTTTCAGATCGATGGCGCTTAGCATTATGTGGCTTTTAATTTCAATATTAATGTTGATACTGTTGTTGTTATTGTTTTGTTGTTGTTGTTATTGTCGTATCGAGTACTCAAACAAAACGCATTTACCATTCCACCCCACATCACTGCCGCAGTTATGCATTATGACATTTTATTTTTCCCACAAATTGCACATTCGTATGACATATCCATGTTTGAATTGTCGTTTTGATGTATGCAGCAACTGCTAACATAAAGCTCTGTTATATTGGTGTACGAAAAGCATAACTCTAAGACACAAATAACATAATATTGTTTGATTTATATCAAAAATAAACAATGACAGATTGAATATATGGATAAATAAATATCTGTATCCATATATCCCTCTCTCTTTCACTTATTTTTAGGCAATAATGAAAACTGTGTATCTAGATGTATATGAGTGATATTTGTATTATACCCACGACAAGTCCTGTAATGCCTCACGTCCATTTCTAATATTACCACACATTTTTGGAAATACACAGAATATAAGACAGAATTTAGCATAAGTTTCACTACGGTTTACACTTCGATGTTATTACGTTTGTCCGAAAACTTGGTTTTATGGGTAAATGACATTTCTATTTATAGCAGCATGGTGACTTCCTAACTTGCCCTATTAGAGGCATAAGTATTTAAATAGTACATTTCTTAAGAAAAAGCTACTACAAACCGATCACATGTAAAACGGTACATTTCGGAAGAAAAAAAAAGAAGAAAAAAACCCCAAAAAAACAACAAAACAACAGTGCCATATACAAACCCATCATCGTGAAGTAGGACGTGTATATATTTCAACGTAAAAACCTACCTAACATCCACAAACATGACATTTACGCGAATTATTCCATTTAGCAAGTTTTAGCCTCAAAATGATTCCGGTGCTGTTTGCATCCACGAACACATGCAAGTTGTCAATGACCTATAACATCTTTTGGCCGCGATTTAAATTTCGTGCATATCTTTACCTAAAAATCAAGCGTATTCATTGAGCACTTTTTAAATGTTACATTTCTTTAAATGGAACGTAAAGAAGTTTCATTAACAAGTTCACGGCTTCGATAACGTTTAACGAGAAGACTATGAGATTTAAATTCCGTTTAATACTATTGTTTAATTGTTTGACAAATTATATTTTATTAGTTTCCTTTGTGTTTATGTTAAACTGATCAAACAAATATTATGAAATGTCATTTACGTAAATGTCAACAAATCGTATCATTTACTCATCATAATTGGATGTGATTATTCCTAGTTTGTATTTGTTTTGTTTTTATCATCAAGACTTTCTTTGAACTAGTTTTGGGAATGTGCTTACCCAATATAAAATGACTTAGACAGCTTACTAATGTACATCATATATGTTTTTAAGTGTTTGGTATCGATTGTTCCTTGATGAATAATTAATTGTTATCTTTTTTCTCTGCAGTTACAGCAGTTCTTATACAAATTAGCATGTGTAACTCCACTCAATATTTGTTTTGCTTTATACTTTGGAAAAAAATAGTCTTCACAACAACTAGTTTTTTATTATGATCATACTGATAATAACAGAGATGAAGACGACGGCGATGATGATTATCATCATCATCAATGCTTTCGAATTGTTACTGTTATGCTCTTAAGTGATCTTGATAATGGTTATAACAAACCTGGCGCAATTGTTTCCTCGTGTTTGTCTGAGCTTCGGTTACTGTGCATACTGGTTTTGTTCCATCATGATTCCAGACAAGTTGCATGGCCCTACATAAGTTTAAAGTAGCTTAACAGTGTTTCCATGTACATTGGCTGATCACTGTTGAACCGTTGCTACATGGATACAAAATGCTTCATCATAAGAATTGACTAGAATGAGAAAGAATAGTGACGTCCCTATAATCGGGCAATATTTTCTTGATTTCTGAAGCCGAATATAGTGCACAAGTATGCTGTCAGAGTAGTGAAATATGTGATGCTTCCCCTTTGCGATACAGATCGAAACACTCCGATTCAACAGCACCAGAATATAAAGTTTCATAGGAAAATAATGTACAAATCTCGCACTTTAATTTTTTTCTATAGCTGTCAAACCATGATTTTTATATCGACTTCCTTACTTATTTTGTAACGAATGATGTCTGCGTTTATGGCGGTAGTAGTTGCTACTATTTGAGCAAACAAGTCCACATATTTCACACTCAGGGGGTAACTTAATACTATACTTTACGCTTTCTTGTGTGGACCTTTCCCCGTGTTTGATCACTTTATGATTCAAGAGATCACGGCTTTGTAAACAGAATTTACCACAGATATCACACTGGAATCTTGGATCTGGATTGTGTTTGCGCATGTGCACAGCTAAATCTCCATATGTCTTGTAGGTCCTATCGCAGGTGTCACAGCGAAAGGGACGTTCACCCGTATGTATCCGGATGTGTTTCTCCAGATCAGCAAAACGAGGAAATGATTTCCCACAATGGTCGCAGGCGTACAAGTCTTCCCCTGTGTGAGCATTCTTGTGAAGGTTACGACCGCTGACCGACAAAAATGTCTTCCCACAAACTTCACAAGAATAGATCCTCTCGTCGATATGCAGTTTGCTGTGAATCTGAAGGCCGCATTTTGACATGAATTTTTTGTTGCAAACACTACATGAATATTTGTATTTATTCAAAAGATTCTCACTATGTTTAGGTATATGAACAGACACAAGATAATTTTTAGTTTTGAATTTCTCACCACAGAGTGCACATTCGAATATCTTTCTTTCGACATGAATTCGCATATGGCTTCGTAAAGATTTTAAAGTCTTAAACTTGCTCCCGCAATCACGACAAGAAAATGACCAATCTCTTGCGTGCGTTTCTAAATGGTTCTTCAAGCAGTACGATCCGGATAGAACCTTGCCACAAATCTGGCATTCTCTCTTCTTGCCTTTATCTTTCTTCTTCATTTTAGCTTCTTTCCTCTGTGTGCCAGGGTTGTCTAATCTCAAAGCTTTCTCTTTCAGAGAATCTTCCCTAATATGTTTAAAAGAAAATATTGTTGATGATTTGGATTCATCCACAGAAAGGCTCGAGGTTTTAAAAGTGCTGGTCGCAGTTAAGTACTCTCCACCGTTCTCAATGGATACCTCCGAATTCGCCTGTATTTCATTTCTGATACTGTCACTATGTTTTTCATTCAAGATTCTGTATGATACATTTTTCGACATTACTTGTTCTTTCTTTGTTTTTGAGATCATGGTATCAAATGGTCTAGGCTCATAAAGTGATTGGCTATCAGATGTGGAGTAAAAGCTTATGCCAATATTAACCTCGTGCTTAACACAAGTTACGATTTCATTTGCAGTTTTTCTCTTGTCTGATTTGTAATTTCCATTCATTGATGAAAACACGTCACTGTCCCCGTTACTCGATAATCCTGAATAATACAGACTGTCGCCATTATCTTGTATACTTTCTCTTTCTCTTAAATCCTTGCTTGTTTGATTGCTATCCTTTCCAAAATATTGTATATTGTCTGCGGCGACGCACACAATATCTGCCGCATTGTCCAACGTCATTTCTGTCCACTCATTTTTATCCATAACTTCTTTTCCAGTTTCTTCATGATTGTTTTCTCGCATGTTGACGTTCATGCTATTTTGATCTTTGCTGAAAGGAAGTGCGCTTCCGTCATTCGATTTGGTAAGAATATATCTGTTCTTTTTTAACTAGGCTCAAATCAATACCATTTGAAACACTCGTTGCATCGATTTTATTGTTATTACACATGTTAACAAATATATGATCAGTATTCAGTACCCCCGATCTCTTTTTTCCATTGATTTTCTAGAGTTTCTCTCCAATCCGTTAGCCGAATTAGTATTGTTTTGTTTTACCGTACTTGGGTAATCTCTTGTTTGTACAGAATTTTAAGCATACCTTTTGGTTCGTACTTCCTTTCGGATTGCAACTACAGATGGATTGAAACTATTCTTCGTTTCGAGTTGTCGATTCTGTAAACTTTGCTGGCATCTTTTCGTCATTTAAGAAATGTGTTATTCATACCTTTGAATCAACAGGTACCACGGCTATTACTTCTCTTAAACGCTCTTTATCAACCTGAAGAAAATAAATAAATAAATAAATAGGAATAGGTCTGGTATTTTTAAGTGTTATAATCATTTGCGGTTCAAGGGAGAAACAATTTTGATCTGTAGTTGGTTATATTAGGCGGTGGGAGTAGCTTTCTCTATATTGGTGTATAGGGACGATCCACCCGTTTGGGTACCCTTTCAAAGCTTGGCGGTACACATATATCTGTTTTTTCAATCTAAAGTTCATAAAAAAAGACAAGGTTTTATTTGACCAACTGCATCGATTATAATATCAAATCGAGGAGATGGGAATGTAATTGGTTGTGTTACATGATTTAATTTACTATAATAGATAGTAAATCGATATTTACGATTATACATAACAATTAACACTATATTGTCATAGTAAGCAAGGTTTTCTGACTACAATAGTACATGAATAGGTATACGAATTCAAATTTACTGTGGCGCATGCTTGGGTGCCATGAACTGTATATTCCTATTTGAAATACTATGGTGTCCCCCCTCTCACCTCCCCCACCCCAGACACAATATTACTTTTTTAAATGACTAATGGCAGAAACGTTCGTGGGTCAGCTTATCAGAATCTAGTCTCAACTGACAAATAACGAAATGCTGACTAATTAGAGTCCCTTACGATGCGTGTGTTATCTTAGAATTAACGTAAATGATTGGCAAATATACTGACGGGGTGGGTGGGCATCGAAGGGGCTGAGGATGGTATTTTTACGTGTCCATCTTTATCAACCATTTAGGCAGACCAGACCCCACTTTGACTAAAAATGTCAAAGCTATTTGTCTAAATGAAATTTTTAAATATCTTCATTGCTGCTTGGTTTGTATCAATACATTTCTCACTGAACATACTGCCGGCATCAAGAATGTAAACAATAAAAAATGAATTCAATTAAAAAAGAGTCTTGTATCTCTAAAGAAAAATTGGAGTACTGCCACTTAGAGAAATTCACGGATTGTTTTTCAAAAATAAAAAAGACTAAAAAAGTCCCAGAAGAAGATTATTTTCTCATTCTGTATAATATACCTACATAGCTCTCTGTACAATTTTAAATATTGAAGTGAAGTCCATGACAATATGGCTCCAAAAAACTGAGGTTAAGGGTATAGAAAACTGTAGAATCAATCTTGAAATCTGATGGACCTGGACTAGGAACTAGAAGTCCCGGAAATTAGGACTCTCACTTCTTTGAAGTCTGTCCCTATTTATGATTAAAATCTCAATATTGTCAAAAGCATCAAAAGCAAAATAATATAAAATATCTGATTGATAGGACAAAAAAAATAATACTGTAGTACAATGAGGGACAGTTCGCCTAATAGTGTAGAAATACAAGTGTGACATATATTGATAGGACTACACCGTGCTAGAGCTCTGTAACCTCTGCAGGCAGCAGTCCTGTGTTGTGAGAGAAATTATGATACTCCGGTGACATTCACACTGCTCAACCAGAGCTGAAAACCACTCCTTCACTTGCGGTCCTACCCACTTTTGGGATGGGGTGGGAGTAATGTCATACTTTGCTACTAAAAGTGATCGTCAGAGAGCTAATATTCCAGCTGGCCACCCCCTCCTCCCCCTCTCCGCCAATACACACAAACATATGCAATGGTTCGATATGGCAAGTCCCCACACTGTTCACTACTTGATATACTCCCCACCCATCCACAGATTCCCGGTAATTACCTCTTGCATAGGTTATAATACAGAGTCTATGAGCTGCATGTTTTTGCCTGGGCTGCATTTATAGATTATAGTTAGAAAATATTTGAAAGTGTCATTGTAACTGAACCTTTTGTACATTTGACGTTTGAGCCCTTCCCATGGACTCCAGGCGCGGGAGCCACCCCTCTCGCAGATTGTCACCACCGGGGCAACAAAGGTACAACGTTTCGTGAGTTTCCACTCAGCATTTTCGGAGAAGATGTAGAAGGAGATGTGGCTTTATCACAGTGTGATAGCAGGTTTTAACACTGCATGACAGCTTCCCTGCCCAATATGTGGTTTTATCACAGTGTGATAGCATGTTTTAACACTGCATGACAGCTTCCCTGCCCAATATGTGGTTTTATCACAGTGTGATAGCATGTTTTAACACTGCATGACATCTTCTCTGCTAAATATGTGGCTTTATCACAGTGTGATAGCATATTTTAACACTGCATGACAGCTTCCCTGCTCAATATGTGGTTTTATCACAGTGTGATAGCATGTTTTAACACTGCATGACAGCTTCCCTGCCCAATATGTGGTTTTATCACAATGTGATAGCAGGTTTTTAACACTGCATGACAGCTTCATAACCCAATATGTGGTTTTACCACAGTGTGATAGCATGTTTTAACACTGCATGACAGCTTCAATGCCCAATATGTGGCTTGATCACAGTAGACGACATATAAATTGTTCCATTGCGCGGTAATGTGATTGCTATTTTACTACCGCTGGCACACTCGGAAGACTCACAAAGAAAAAGATATGTGTTCATAGAAAAAGATTGAAACCCCTGTGGCATCTGGGAAGTAGAATAGGCCCGATGCATTCTCTCGTATATCGTAAGAGGCTACAAATGGAGACAGGAGCTGCAGTGGCGAATTGGTTAGTACTCCGAACTCGTGACCAAAAGGGTGCGGGTTCGAAACCGACCATCGGATCAGCTCGTGTCAGCTACCATGGTTTGTCCTTGGACAAGGCACTTTACTCCAATTACCTGGGCACTAAATAACCTACTTGTGTTGCTGTGCCGTAAGAGACAAATTCAAGAAGCACCTCCCCCCCCCTCCACCACCATACAGGACAAATTTAACGAACGGACGTAGAAAAAATGAACACTCTTTACATCTACAATATTGGTGGTGGTAAAGAAAATCAATATAATTTTAACAGATACCAGTTAAAATATAGCACTACGAAATATACCGACAATGCAAGTTTTTTTTAATACCCTTCCCCTTAAATATTAACAAGTCCGTAGAGAGCGGTACTGCCGGTGTTCCTGTAATTGTATCTCTTGTTTGCCAAAATAATAATAATAATAATAATAATAATAATAATAATAATAATAACAAAACTTTTCTTGCCAGAAAACAACAAAAACAACAACAATAATAATAATAATAATAATAATAATAATAATAATAATAATGATAATAATAATAGCCCCTCGAAGGGACTGACGTTTTACTGGTCAAAAAGAATCTCCAGAAATTCGAGATAAGACCCTTTCTTCCTTTTAACTGCTGAGTGTTAAAAACATCTCTGATATTCTTCAGCGATAAAAAGAGTTTCAAATTAGCTGCTGTGGTGGACATATTGGAGTCAGATCGGCAGCCACCATTTTCTTTTAGAACCCACTAGATATCATAAGAAGTCTTTTAGTGAAAACCTCATATTTATACAACCATCCATTCAAGAAGAGTAGCGATAAAAAGATTTCAAGATGGCCGCTGTGTGGTGGCCACATTAGATGTCAGATCTCCACCATTTTCATTTAAAACCAACTGGATATCGTAACAAGTGTTTTGGGGAAAACCCACGTCAGTATGACTTCCTGCTCGGGAGGAATTGCGATTAAAAAATTTCAAGATGGCTGCTGTGGCGGTCATATTTGACATCAGATAAGCACCATTTTCCTTCATGATCAACTAGACACCATAAGAAGTATTTCAGTGAAAATCCCATGTTGATATGATCATCCATTCAGGAGGAGTAGCAACAACAACATTTTCAAGATGACCGCTGTGGTGGCCATGTTGGATGTCAGAGCAGCACTAGTTTCATTCAGGGCCAACTAGAAAGTTTTATGGCAGTTCTCAAAGTAGTTTAGGAGAAGTAGTGATAACAAACTTGTGCTAACGGACGGGCGACGGACAACAGTCCATTCCATTAGCTCTTCTGGTCTATGACCAGTACACCCAATAATAATAATAATAATAATAATAATAATAATAATAATAATAATAATAATAATAATAATATTATTATTATTATTATTATTATTACTATTATTATTATTATTATTATTATTGATGACACATTATTGTTTTCAATTAATCACCATGTTTGCATGGAAAACCTTTCGTTTATTTGACACTATTTTTATTCTATACTGATGGATCATTTAATGAATTTAATGTGATTGTACTAACTAATGCGTTCATTGTAATTGTATTACCCGTCTTTCATTGTCATTGCAGTGCCCGTCTTTCATTGTAATTGTATTGCCCGTCTTTCATTGTGATTGTATTACACGTCTTTCATTGTGATCGTATTACAAGTCTTTCATTATGATTGTATTACACGTCTTTCATTATGATTGTATTACACGT
Organism: Margaritifera margaritifera; assembly: GCA_029931535.1. NCBI lineage: Eukaryota > Metazoa > Mollusca > Bivalvia > Unionida > Margaritiferidae > Margaritifera > Margaritifera margaritifera. The sequence continues at coordinate 652,604 of JAQPZY010001258.1, read as the reverse complement.
CTTTCACTGTGATTGTATTACACGTCTTTCATTGTGATTGCATTGCACGTCTTTCACTGTGATTGTATTACACGTCTTTCATTGTGATTGTATTGCACGTCTTTCACTGTGATTATATTGCATGTCTTTCATTGTGATTGTATTAACTCTTTCACTATGAATATTTTGCACATCTTTCATTGTGATTGTATTACACGTCTTTCATTGTGATTACATTGCACGTCTTTCATTGTGATTATATTGCACGTCTTTCACTGTGATTGTATTGCACGTCTTTCATTGTGATTGTATTACACGTCTTTGATTGTATTGCACGTCTTTGATTGTGATTGTATTGCACGTATTTCATTGTGATTATATTACACGTCTTTCATTGTGTTTGTATTACACGTCTTTCATTGTGATTGTATTGCACGTCTTTCATTGTGATTGTATTGCACGTCTTTCATTTACTATAAACAGACGCAATCAAGACAAATTGGCTTTGAATCAATGGGATTTGTGTCTTAAATAAATAACAAACAAAATGGGAATAAAAAGAAGCAGTCGTTATTCAGACAAAAAGAATAAATATTTACCTTTTTTTATCTTCGATGATGAAAGGTAATTTACGAAAGAGGTATGTGGTCCTGTGTGTCGTGTGTCACTCAATGTGTTTGACAACAAATAACTTGGAGGAAAAGTAAATATACCTTCTAAATTTCAAATTAAAACGGCCGTTTTCTTCATAACGGACCGAACATGTAATTTTTCTGGGTTATTTATTTATATATATTTTTTTTTTGGGGGGGGGGGGGCTAACGCGGCGGCGGGGGGGGGGGGGGGGATTTTTTTAAAAATGTCGGACCCTCAAACAGTTTTTAAAAAATATTCAAATATATTTGCTCTGATCTATAGAAAAAAAGGAACCTATTATATCCATTATATTAGTTAGGAACAAGAATACTGAGGTAAAAAAAAATTTAAAATATTCTGGCTCGAAAGAAATCCCAGATAATGTAATGGTCGGTCCTTAATGATTGCAGTGGGATATAAATTTTGTATCATCCATTAGACATTACCATTTACTTCTGTTAACGCATGCACCATGGATAATGGACTGACTGCAAATATGCATTTTTGTTTGCAACCAAATGTAGTTAAAGTTAGATGCATGCATGCGCACAGGTGTAATTGAAAAAATAAAAAGAACAAGAAACAAAGAACATCCCTTTCCTGCGAAAATCATGAATATTTATGAAACTATTTAAATGTCGTGCCAGCGCCAGATCAGTCTCAAATGGCCAAGGGTTTTAATATATTTTTAATAGAAAGTTTCCATAATTTAAGAAAAGTTACTTGATCCTTAAATGCAACCTATTCTAAGAATAAAATAATTATACCTTTATGGGAGTGTTGCATTTTACGTTACACCAAAGCAGACCCACCCCCACCCCTCCTATGGGCATACCACTTATTTCGCAGCGACGATCATGATAAAACAAACATATACAGCACTAAGAAACGAACAAATGACGGAAGAAAAGAAAAAATGAATGAAGGACAAAATACAGCTCATAAAAACTATATATCACAAGATTTCATGAAAAGGAGGATTATTAGTTATCGATGATGATGATAATAACAATAATAACAATTATTATTATTATTATTGGCAACATACTTATTAGTCATCATCACCATCATCATCCATAATATTTGCAGATGACGGGATTTAAGGTGTGTACTTGTTCTGATTGCTACAGCTTGAGGCATGACAAGGTACACTTTTCCTGGATGTGCCATACGAACAGTCGCGGCGCGAGGGGGTGTGGGGCAATTGCCCCCGAGCGCCCGGCGAGGGGGAGGGGCGCCGTCGGGAGCTTTTTTTGGTATCTGTAACCGGGGCGTAGATGGGGGTGTTGGTGGGAGTGAGGTGGAGGTTGGCAACTGACATAAAAACTGTTCTCTGTAGCAAATTAGGGGCGCCACTAAAGAACATTGCCCCCGGGTGCATCTAACCCTCGCGCCGCCGCTGCATACGAAACACTAATTGGGCTGGACACACACCCCTAACACGCTACCACCCCCACCCCCAACGCCCACCTCATCTTCCAGTGCCCGCAAGCCACAGCGGCTGGCTGGTACTATCAGATACAGGTCATTTCGGCCCGGGACGATTCTGTCGTGATGTTTTTGGCCCACTATGTCAATCGGGACTGTTCAGCCAACATATGTGGGGCGTTTCGGCCCACTTTACTTTTATATGGACAATATATAAAAAGTTCATGTAGATTTAGTAATATTGATTAAAACAACATCTGTGACTGATTATACATATGAATATGATGTGTTTGTAGTTACAGTTTATATTATTTTAATTTATAATTTAAATAAATTTTTGTGCACAAGTTATGCATTTAGTGTGTGTTTGTGTATGTGTGTGTGTTTAATTTGCGTGTTTAACTATTTACGTATTTAATTTTTATATTTAAGCAAAAGAGGATATGAATGTGTAATTATCTAGTTAATAATATGTGAATGTATGTATTTTGCAAAAGTGAAGAAAAAAAGAATACATAACATTTGTTTCATGTGCACATATGTCTTGTGTTTGTAATGCTAACAATATGAAATTAAATAACAGGGCTCGAAATTAGCGGTAGTCCGCTAGCCCGAGGCTAGTAGATTTCCTCTCGGACTAGTAACTTTCATAATGTTAATAGTCAGATGGGCTAGTAAGTTTCGGTTATCAACAGTCAGCGTTTGTTTATGCCTCTCCCTAATAAAGACTTGACTTCAGCAGATGTTCTGTATAATCAAGGCAGTGACCATTGTAAACACAGTCATAAAATATTAGCATCAGAAGATGAAGTCGATTTCTGCCTCGGAAAGGTGCGTTTCTATAATAAGAAGCCATCCGAATTTGCGCATTTCGCTTAACAGCGCCAGTTATGGTCCCGTCATTAACAGCGGAAGTTTGGTAATTGATCCTAATTAATCTGATAACGTATGAAATGAAAAATGACCTGGAAATACTCAAATGTTAGTTGTTAAGAGATTTTTATTTCCAACAAATCTATAGCATTCTACAACTTTATATGCGGAAAGTTATTCAGATTTAAAATCTCTCCCCTCAACCATAAATAAAAACAATTTTGTTTCTTGTGTTTCTTTTGGATCATCTGATTGCAACGCGCGCTGTTATAGAGGGGCTGAACTTCACTATATTAGACATGGATAGTGAAGAGATCGTACTTATGTTTTACTTATTTCTTTTTCTCTCCATTTTTCTATTGGATGTTATATATAATATATAAAATTGAGATTAACCTGTTTTAAAGCATCTCTCTCTCTCACACATACACACACACAAACACACACGCATACAACATGGAATCCAAATCATCATAATGTTCGGTAAGAGTTTACGTATTCCCTGATTGCCAGCCAAGCTTTCTGCAGTTAGCGACCTCATCGTTCACACCAAGCCATAAAGATGTGTCATCCATGACAGATTTTTAATGATTCTGATAATGTTTAGAAGAAATTTTCACCAAAGTTAACATTTAAAAAGTAATGCTAGAATGCTTATTAATTATAACCAAATTTTACTTTTTTAATGCATGACATGATGACATTTTTAGGAAATATTCAAAAAATATTAAAATTTGACCATTTATAAATCTACACATATATAAATTTGGAAAAGTTCATAAAAGTAAGAAAATTATTACAGAATCTGAATTAGACGTAGCGTCATGGAACAAAAAGCACGAACGAATATTCCCACCATTGGGTGCGAACTCCCGACCTCGTGTTCCAAAGTCAAGTACGTGTGCGTTTGCGTGTGTATGCATGCTGGTATCACAATTTATCCACTTGACCACAGTAACAAACTACAAAGTGGTATACCACACACAGAAACACCACAAAAACTATTGAGAAACTGCATATTTTACATTTGTATCGAAATAATTATAAGAATTAGATCAATGTTATCATTACGTTATTGACACATTATTTCCATATAACTACTTTTTTCTATGATGATAAACAATTGAATACACGTGGAGATATCCAAGCAGAATGCCGTTCATTTGTTGGGTATTAAAATCTCTGAGCATCTAAGATTTGAAAATTTTCCACCTTATTATTAATTTCAACAATACCATGAGGTCGGATTAATTAGGAACAATTACCAAACTTCCGCTGTTAATGATGAGACCATAATTGGAGCTGTTAAGTACAACGCGCCGAGTCAGATGGCTTCGTTTGATACGAACGCACCTTTTCCAAGCTGAAACAAACATTATCTTCTGATGCTAATATTTTATAACAGTGTTTACAATAGCGACTGCTTTGATCCTGCAGAACATCCGCTGAAGTCAAGTCTTTATTAGGGAGAGGCCATTTAATTTCAAGGGTTGTGGGGGGTGGGCAGGACTAGTAAAGATTTGGCAGGACTAGTATATTTCTCAGTATACTAGTCCTTCTGGCTACAAAGCAATTTGTGTTAAATTCGAGCCCTGAATAAATACTAATAATGGTACCTTTATTGGTTTTTTAAAAAATTTATTCATTTATTTACACTTGGTTAAGTAGATGTTTACCAATGTTCGTTTTTCTTATCATCAGCTTTATTATAGGATTGATTAATGTAACTGATTCAAAACGGTGATTTTGTTATTATGTAAATTATTCTTATACGGTTCGTCTTATAAAGGATCTTTGATAAGAAAGATTGACAAAATCCCTGTCCCACTTGATATTATTAGTTGCTGAAAGCATATGTATGTCTGTGTATCAGCTGTTTTGGCTCCCCAAGACCTCTGGCGCCCGGGGCAACTGCCCCGTCCGCCACCCCACCCCACCCCCGTTAGTACGCTACTGGATGTATGGGCATACTTGCCATATTGTTGGGGGGGGGGGGGTGAGACTCAAAAAGGGTGGTTTGAGGTCCCAAGGGTGGTCAGTGTGCGTGACCCCCCCCCAAAAAAAGTGACGTCATCCAAATGAGAATAAGCTATCTTTTCAAATCAGCCTATAGCAAATGACTGGAAATTCAAATCTGAATAAAAGAAAATACCATCGGTTTTCTCTGAAGCATTTAATATACTTACAAAAAAAAAAATGGTAGACTTAGCATTATCAAACAACATCACCTCAAACATGGTCACAACCTCACAGACATTAAATACAAAAATACACCAAGTTACTGTCTTTAAATCCATTTGACAGTGGAATGTAGTCTAAATTACATGCAGTCTATGCTGCTTTCAATCGTTCAGTAGTTGATCTGACGGTAATGCAAGTGTCATTTGTGTTCACAAATATGCCTACACTTTTCCTTCGCGAATGTGCATCCACGTCTATGTTGGCGCGAGCAATGGCCCAAGTCGCTAAAGGTGATAAAACCTGTAAGATGGCAATGAATATCCATTCCAAAACAATGAATCTGGCAATAAAAACATTCAAGGTTTGTGGTAGTCGGCCGAGTTGCTAAAGTCTTCGACCGCCGCTATTGTAACGTATTTTCGAGGTTAAAGGCACACCAACGGCAGTGAAGATTTAATTTATTCTCAGGCTGAATTAATGAAAAAAGGTACAAATTTATGCAAATACACAATTTTTCATTTGATTAATGATTTAATACTTTCAATTGTTAAAGTTCAATGGTGCAGTTCATTTCAGGTTAACCAGATATTCAAACATGTTAATGTTTTCATGCGTTACTTGATCACATGATAAAAAGTTTATCGCAATCATGTAAATGTCCAAGGAAAATATGAGAAAGTTAAGGTGGCAAAATTGGCCAAGCAAATAAGATTATCTCATTTTTTTAGCACTTCTAGTACATTGTGTACAACAATTTTCCTTTGTCCCTTTAAAATCTTGTGTTCCCCAAATCTGGAGGGTGAGGGACACAGCGTCCCCTGACCTTTGGATCCTAGATGCAACACTGCATTAGAGATTGAATGGTGCTGTTACTCAGCCTACCGAAATAATCATGTTTGAATTTTATATATTGAGTAAAAATCCGACTTCAAAGAAACGTTGCCGCTGATCACAAACTTTAATAACGATGGCTTCAACATTCTCATTCAATGCAGTCAGTGATGTGTAATAAAATTTGTTTTTCAACACGCATCTGTTTGATGTACTTAACTTCAGACAAATTGGGTTGTTCCACTTAGTGTGCTTTACCTATGCAAATTAGTCTAATGGGCTCTGAGCCAAATCAGTTAATCTCTGAAAGGTGTCTGTTTATGTCTTACCGCCTTACCTTTTAATTGTATCTAAAACAGCTGTATAAACTTCTCCGAGGATAGTTTTACATGAGCTGTGAGCACGACTGTTTTGCTGTTTACACATACCACAGATTATGGGCATTTATCAATTGGGTCTTGAAATGTTTTTTTTTGTGGGAATTTTTTTTTGCTAATATTGCTGAAAGTTGTGTTTTTCGAAACACGACCGTGTCGTGGGGTTTGGGAGTCCAAAATCGTGTTTTTCGCGTGACACGTCGTGTTATGGGATGTATGTGTATTGGAGCTTGTAGCTATACAACCATTGACAATTTTCAATATTTACTGATATGTGTTATACTGTGTATTATTTGTATTTAAAAAACTTTGTTATGATATATTAAAACATTATTAAAATGTAGTTAACACAGTGCTGTTCTTAGCTGTTAAATTTTTCAGGTAATGGTCTTTTACTTAAACCACTCTCTCTCTCTCTCAGAAATTTAGCTATTTCCAAAACTCTGTATACATGTATGTATCTGTCTTTGCCGTTTAAATATATATATGCATCATCTACTATTTACATTAATCTTATTTGATAACTTTAATTATCAGCATACGATTTTAAGGTGCAATCAAAGATAAAAAGAAAATAAAGTACTTTTTTTGTAAAATAAATATAACGCGAGTTCGCACTATTGACAATTACTGAGAGTTATTCCATGTACCCATTAATATTATCATCATTATTCAAATATCTTTATAAAAGTAACAGTATATTCCAATGAAAACAAATCATTATTAAAGTAGCACAGTATATCCCTACCGTAATAATAATAATAATAATAATAATAATAATAATAATTAATTAATAATAATAATTAATTAATAATAATAATAATAATAATAATAATAATAATAATAATTAAAAATAATAATAATAATAATATCGAGTTAAATGACTGATTGATGGAAAGTAATTGCTACTCTATCTTTGATTTATATCAGTGAAGTACTCATACAAAGTAAGCATACAAAGTACACATACACAATACACATACAAAGTAAGCATACAAATTACACATACAAAGTAAGCATACACAGTACAAATACAAAGTAAGCATACACAGTACACATACAAAGTAAGCCTACAAAGTACGCATACACAGTAGACATACAAAGTAAGCATACACAGTAGACATACACAGTACACATACAAAGTAAGCATACACAGTACACATACAAAGTAAGCATACATAGTACACATACAAAGTAAGCATACACAGTACACATACAAAGTAAGCATACACAGTACAAATACAAAGTAAGCGCACACAGTAAGTATACACAGTACACATGCAAAGTAAGCATACACAGTACACATACAAAGTAAGCCTACAAAAGTACGCATACACAGTACGCATACAATACCTTTGTTTACATTTAACAGATTCACAGTCCAAGTGTGATAATGAAAATGACAGTAATTGGATGCAAACTAAACTAAACCTTATTACGCACTTTTCCTGTTATCCGGTAATATTTTGTTTATTCTAATATTATGGTCCTAATTTAAAGCACAGTAACTGTTTCATCTGCCCCATGTTCCCAATAGGGTATTTGAATAACATATGATGAAAATGTCAGCAATTTATAACGTAAATCAGTTATCAATCTACAAATTTGTCGAAAAATCAGTTGTTGTCTTAATCTACTTAAACACCATCTTTAATTCATAATCCATAAGAAATTTTAATAGGCTGAATAGAATATGGGACGAATACAGCACAGGGGATCTGCGAAAAAAGGATCTGCTTAAGAAGACAACAGCGATGCATGGGAATATGTCGGTGTTACGAAACACCCAAATCCACCAAATCCACCCAAATCCAATCCAAATCCACCCAAATCCAATCCAAATCCACCCAAATCCAAACTAAATATACGAAATCTTATTAAGTCTACCGTCTCGTCTCTAAATTGCAACGCACTCCCATTTTTCATTAAAAGTCGACGTTCCTGTGTTTGGTTGATATATAAATACAAAAGGACTAAAAAATATTATAAATGATATGACAAATTGTAGTTAATAAACTTGCATATGTGTACGTTTAGTCATTAAATAAATTTATATTTTTCCCGCGTAAATTGTTCTGTTATAACTTGTTACTTTATAACTTACATGTATTACTTTGCACAATATATTGCGCATGTCCGTTATGATTCTCATTCAAAGTCGGGTTTCACTATGTCCTCCAACTCAATGCATCATTACATGTGCTAATATAACGGACTCACCCTTAGTTGTGTCCCTATATTTCGCGTTGTGACAACTATATATGCCGAAAATTGTTACTAAACATTTGGATTTGGGTGGATTTGGTGTGGATTTGGGTGGATTTGGTATTGATTTGGGTGGATTTGGTGTGATTTGGGTGGATTTGGGTGTTTCGTGACACCCGGAATATGTAGGTTATATAACCAGTGGCGTACTAAGGGTAAATGGCGCCCAGGGCGACGATGATGGCCCAAATGGCCAGAATACAAGGCCCAATTTGTATCAGCTGTTTTGACGCCCCAAGACCTCTGGCGCCCCGTCCACCCCCCATCACCGTTAGTACGCTACTGTGTATAACTAGGGCAAGTTGGAATATCTACTCTTATTATTACATAACAGATTTCCACGATTTCATTATGTAACAAACAAGCATTACATTTCTGCAAACTGTGTGCTCGTCAAGTATGTGTATACTTGAACTCGTATCTCTTTCATGAAGTTGCACAAGACACGTATTCTTTTAAATGTCACCTGCTTGATTACATTGCTGCTTGATCCAGTACCAATTAATATTTGTCTGGTTAATCCATTTCATTTAGAATAACTTTTAACTAAATTTGATGTTATTTCATCCAGATACACAATCAGCTGATCTGTCACTATCATCATTGGCTCTTTGTTGCTTAACGTTATAAATTGTTATACTGTGCATCTATTATATTTATCATTGTTATTCATGAAAGCATGATTTATATTAAATAATAAAATGTTGAAACATTGTGTTACGTATTTTATATGTCAGTAATGACAATAATTGGATACGTATGTATAACAACATCATTTGCACATGATGACCGATTATACTAAAGCCATGTTCTGTCAGTATATAAGAGTTATTTCCCTTGTGACCGAGGAAAATAAGTTCCGCGATTCGCACTTTTGACTATTACTGAGAGTTATTCCATGTACCCATTAATATTATCATCATTATTCAAACATCGTTATAAAAGCAACACGGTATACTCCAATAAAAAAACATTATTCAAGTAAGACAATACGTCCCTAATAAAACATGTAGGCCGAAACGTCCCCACCAAATCGTCCTGACCGAAAGTAGCCTTTGGGCCGAATCTTCCCGGGCCTAACTGGTTTGGGGTCGAAATGACCCAGAGCCGTACTATCTTTACCATCCCGTTTCCATCCCCTTCCAGTCACTTCAAGCCCCCTCCCCCCCCCCCCCCCCCCCGGGCGGTGTGTGCAAAAAAATATAGAATATCGGCAGTATACAGAAAAATGGTTAGAGTGGAAGACAGAAAAACGTAAAGTCACCGGAGGAAGAAAAAAAGAGAGTTAAAACAGAGTTCATGTTCGTAAATGAACTTTCGGTGGTGGAACCTAGTGGCACGTGGCTTAAATAAAATTAAATGTCAACTTCTACATCTAGTTGTACTGTAACTTAAACGTCTTACCTCGATGTGTTTGAACACAGCGCAAACATATCCGGACCAAATTCTATAACAGGGATTCACTACCGTCCGTTGAGTTCTATTTACAGCTCACACTGGCACATTTTAAATTCCTCTGCGAGTTGCCAGGTTACAAGATGAAGTAATACCTCTAAACAGCCAATCAGGCACACGGGCTTTATCAGTTTGCGTCAACACGCACTAACATATCAATCAGCAGCCATTGTACACTGGCCCTGTTGTGTACACTAAAAAATTTATTTTCTGAACCAGGTTTAATAAATATAATGAAGCAACAATTAGAATAATAAAGTGCTAATTATATTAGTATGTGTTCTAGTTAAAACATTACCAGAATGTGTAAAATTAAATATAAAAACATCTTTTGAAATTGCCGGATAAAAATCCCGGTTACGGAACGACTTATGCTTTGATAAAAAATCACTCTTGGGTGCAGCTGTAACGATGGTTAGAGTGTAGATATTTCAAAACGAGTGGAGATCGAAGCTATTTGATCAAAAGGTAAGTAAAATTCAGTGTGTATGCTGCTTGCATATTCCATGCTTCCAATGAAACGGAAAAGTTGAACATGTATTATGTCTATATAATATGTCATCCCCACCCCCACCCCAACAAAATCAACAAAAGAAGAAGTAAATATACTACCAAAGCAATCTTTCCTTTTCTCTCTAAGTTTAGGACCTGAATTAATTTTACAAAATTTCCCTTATATTGAAAATCAGAGCGGGCAACGCTGGACGAATGTCAGTCAGATGTTTGTATAATTTAATTTCACACATTCTTTGGTAATGTTTTACCTAGAACATATACTACTATAATTATGACTTAATTATTATTCTAATCACTGCTGCATTATTTTGATTAAAAGTAAATTTGCTATATTATTTTTCTCTAAGTACGGTATTTTATAATTTAAATCTGATTGATTGCTTTGTAAATACTTTTCTTGCTGCCCAACAGTCTATACATTAAGCTGTTCTGTTCTATTCGTACATGTATTAAAGACTATTTATAAACTTATTCTTGTGATTTAATGTACAATTGTACTTATTTATATAACCTCGTATTTTCAGACCCATTTTAGACTAGTTATATATTTTTTTGTTTTTATTATTTTATTGTACTTGGAACAATTTTAAAATTTGACTTCTTTTTCATTTTAAATAATAAAAATACATAATTATAAAGATTCGTAATTCTTTTCTATTAAATGTAACTAATTTTCACTTAAATGCAAAATAGCATGTGCAGAAATACTGGGTACGAAACATCCCGCTTACGAAACGACCTGCACCCGGCTGGACTTCCCCCCTTCCGAATTTCAGTTCATTACCTCACAACATATTATCGTTTAATCATTTTTTTATAAAAAGGGCGTGATAAAAAAAGATATGTGAACTAATAGTCTTTTTATAAGTCCAGGCTCTTGAGCCCTTGTATCATTTCTGTAACATAATGACAATTAAATGATGAAGTAGCTTGTGCTCTAACGTGGGTAAAACAATTTTACTGTAAGTAAAATTCACGGGAATTTTCCGAGGGGTGTGGGGTATTTGAGATCGAATTTGAAAGGTTAGTTGTTTTACTCTCTTCAAAATGGGCACAGTCAAATATTTTTTTTTCTTCTCAAAATGTAGTTTATTCTTGTAAATCACTTCCAAAGATTTACAACTGAATCGTACAAAGAGCATATTATTGTTATTGTTATTGTTATCGTTATTATTATTATAATTATTATTATTAGTTTTATCCTCATATATATTTGCAGGGTCACACAATGCATAGAGGCAGGAAACAGTGAGTCCATATCCATAACAACAATGTTTCACAATCATTATTTAAAAGCCCCCCTTGGACAACACACAAAAGTTATCGCTTAGAAAAAGATGAAAACAACAATAAGGTCTACTGAACGCTATATAATCTCTTTGTCCGAAAACAATATGGTCGAAATTCTGCAATTTGGCGATTATTTACCTGACAAGCATTTGTGTGTACATTGAGACTTGATTTACACGATGTTGATACTGTGGCTTTGTCGGAAAATTAGAGAAGTATGAGCTTTAATACTCTGCTGTAATTAGTGTATATACGTAGTGTTTCATTAATAATAGTGCTTCAAGCAATAGTTCTAGTATTTTACAGGCCTGTTGTTCTTTTGGATTAAAAATGCATGGATAAAATGAAATGTGGTTTCAGAAGGATTTAAATTGTTCAACAACAGTTGTACTCGAGTGAAGGATCAATTTGAACAAGTATTTAATTTAATTTTCATATACTATTATTTTTTATTATTCTTTCTTTCATTTTCAACATTACTAATGTTTGAATACCTTATGCTTTTTCTCGTTTCTCTCTATCCTTACTTATCCCGCATATCGATTTAAGGCAGTGAGTGGAAATTACAGCTATCGGATATCTTATCGACACGTGTGCATTGAAACAATATAAAATGCTTTATAATTCTTTTTCAAAGGTTTAAAATAAAACAAACGTGTAAAAGCTAATATTTTATTTCCAAATTACAGTATTGACGTTGATTTATGAAATACTAGTAGGTTCCTTAATATCTAGGAACGACAAGAAAATGAGCGGGGGGGGGGGGGGGGCAGTCATCATCATACGTGGCTAATTATTCATTGGGTATTTAAATTCGGCAACAACGAAAACCACGAAAATTGGTCCCCCACGAAAATTGATGATATTACAGTCTATAGGAAAATTAATTGTGGTCTGAGGCCATTTCCTCCAGCTATATTTTACTTGACTGGTTTTGAGCACATGGCATTTCCTCAAGCTATATTTTACTTGACTGGTTTTGAGCACATGGCATTTCCTCGAGCTATATTTTACTTGACTGGTTTTGAGCACATGGCATTTCCTCAAGCTATATTTTACTTGACTGGTTTTGAGCACATGGCATTTCCTCGAGCTATATTTAACTTGAGCACATGACATTATCTGAAACCATTTGGTACTGATTATCATTTATATCGCCAAGGAAGCAAATAACACGTTGTTATATCGCATATCAAACATCGTCGAAAAAGCATAGATAATTTGCACAGAATGTAAAACTAATATGGCATTATTGCATCAAAATAAGTTTACCTTATTTTGGCTAGGAAGGTCAGTATAATGACTATCGTGACCTCTTTATCCCCACCCCCTTCATATATGTGTGCTATACAAGCTGAAAAACATATACATATCGCATGCTGTGTTCTAGAATATCTCATATAAGATCTGATCGTTTGACGCTGCGCACGATATTGCGTCGTGAACCGTAACACGTTTAAAGATACGTTTTATATGATATTGAACGGGATAATTACACTTATGAATATATAAACATTTAATATAGAATATGATAAGAACACGGCTGACAGAGTATATTTGTAAATAGTTATACTAAACTTATCACACACAAATATTTCGCTAATTACCCAACTGCAAAGCAGCAAACTAATGAAACATTTTTACACGGTTACAATATGGGAGATCAGGAAAATGTATAAAATATCCTTTTCATTACTGCATAGTCTCATACTTTCTCAGCTCCTCTTGTTTGATGATTTTCATATCTAAGAGAAAGATTTGTTTGATTCTTGGATTTACGCAGTGAACCAATTTTTCCTTGCTTAAACTAATCATAAAGAGGGTGGTCGACAATTACTCAAGATTGGTCTTGTTTATGATTGTCATATTTGGAAACAAAGAAGAAGGAACAAATGGTTGTACATAGTTTTTGCTATATTTTTTAATTTATAAATATTATTTAAAAAGCCAGTATCATCAAAAATGTAGAAAGTTTACTGCACAGTAGAGGACTTTCACATTGTCTGTGCACATATCCAGAATCCTTATAGTGACGCAAGAACTTGCGAGGTTTCGTTTCATGGGGCAAACCTATCATCTACTCCACAGGCCATCTAAAATTGTTAGTAAAGAACAATAACAGTCCGCAATGTCTTAAACTTTTGTTTTAAACATTAATACTTTTTACTTGGTGCAAAAAGGAGAATAGCAAATATTGATCCTCAGTTTACCACAGATAAACAAGTTTTGATTTACCGAAGTTATTTTGTAACCAAGACGGCTGATTGCTACGACAACTGCGAATTGTCAAAGATCTAATTGAATTATGCTGCTCTGCTGATATTAATTTGCACAACGAACACACAAGGATAAAATACAACCAGCTGTAGTAGATTAAATAAAATTAAGACTTTAAAAAAAAAAACTTGTAAGTCCACTAACTAGGATAGATTAGTGGATTGTCAGCTATGTTGAAGGTATATATTGCACGCGCCTGAGAACCAGCGGACAAGGAGATAAATGATTTATTGCTCGGTGCAATAAAAAAACTGAATAAAACCCACATTCAATAGTAGCATCCGTTCATTCTCGTAATGAATACTTTGCATCTGCATTTCTCTTCCTGTTTTCACTAAAATTAAAATGTCCATTCGTGAGATGAAGTGTTTTGTTTGAATAACGTAAGGTTTCAATTTGATCTAATAATCTTACACACTTGTAATGGTCATTTATTTATCTTCTTGTTTATTCTCATTCGTGTGTAAATTAAAACATTTCGTAATTGTCCTGTTTGTCTATCTTTTCTACCAGTCATTGATTGATTGATTGATTAATTAATTAATTAATATATTCATTTATTCATTCATTCATTCATTCTTTCTTTGTTTGTTTCTTTCTTACGTCTTCTCTTTTACTTACCCACTTATATGCATCTACATCTTTTTGTTCGTCCGTATTTTTGTGTATTCATTTTAATTATAAAACTGACTGCCGAAATAGAAAACTAAACGAATTAGAATATTTATGGCAGTCTAAATAATAATCATTTTAAAATAGTTAGAAAAATGTTAAGGCACATGGTTATTAAATTCATACAGCCGTCCTGGAAAAAATTGCTGAAGATTGTTTCAATTTTTTTGGGAGAGAAAATATGCTCTATAAAGTAGAGGATCTTGTTTTTTTTAAAGTTGCACATTATAATCTCTCTCTCTCTCTCGCTCACGCACACACACACACACACACACGCGTGCGCGCGCATACACGCACGCACGCACGCACACACACAGACAATGTTTATCCTGTCTAACCATGTCTTATAATTGATCAATTATAAAAGGATATAAAAGTTTGTCATAAAATTGTTCTTTTTCTCTAAATGATAATCGCTCTTCACCAATAAAGATAATTTCTCGTGAAGAATGCAACATTTTTGTGGAGGTTGTAAAGAAAGTTTAGAAGACCATACAACGGTTTGAAAAATTCATTATATTTTTTTATTTTATTTAATTGTTAGGGATTAATATAAAATTCATTATTCTCTATGAAGATTATTATTCTAATGCCATTTATGGTCACGTGACTGATAAAGTGTTTCATATAAAGGCTTGTCAGACAATATGGTCAAACTTACCTAGCAAGTATGTTTCACATGAAATATTAGTGACATTAACGAAAGCAGCAGAAGTCATATCGTTTTTCAGAGGAATGGTCGATGATTATGTCAAAAGTTTTTTTTTAATGATTGACACCAAATAAAAAAAATAATTACCTCTGTTCATTAAAACTATAAAAATGAATGCATAACAATCTTTACTTATTTAAAAAGTAATTAAGTAAGGCTGTCATTTTGATTGCATAATTACAGGTTAGAAAAATCATTCTCGTTAACTGCTTACATTATAGTACTTATCTTTATTTGTTTGTAAGTTTATTTACTGAAAAAAAAAACATTATTATGAAACACGCATTCGTTCATTTATTCTTTCATTTCTCTCGTTTACTCGACGAGATTCGCTGGTACAATGAGTCCTTAAAGGCAATATACTGCGTTTTCATGTCTTCTCGCGCGAAGAGTAATCAAGGGAGATAACAATGTAAAAGTCCTCTCTTTCAGCTACCAGAAAAAGTTACCTATGCAATTATTATATGTAAATCTCTTTCAGTATATTTGGAACGGTAACATTGATGATATGAAAACATGATGGAAATTCATCTCAAATGCTTACCTCTCCGATCACACGGCTAGTAATGTGTTACTTCAGAAAATCAGAAAACACATCATTGGACGGTTTGGCTAGCTACAGGAAATTCAGTCTGCTGTTCCGAATGACCAAGACAATGTTCATAAATAATACATTTCAGATAGAAAATAGTAGGAATACATTTCAGATAGAAAACAGTCGGAACTGCCATCGAAGCAAATCATTCTTATTAATTATACTTTGTCAATTAGAGAAAAACCTGATGATTACACTGTCACAAGAAATGTACAAAATATGAAGAAAAAAAATATGGCTAGACAAAGATTTTGTACAAAATATCAACATAAAACATTATAGCTAGACACAGATTTTGGACAAAATTCGAACGTAGGACATTATAGCTAGACACAGATTTTGTACAAAGTACGAACCTAGGACATTATGATTAGACACGATTTTTTTTATATAAAATACGAAGGTAGGACATGATAGCTAGACACAGATTTGGTACAAATTACGAACGTAGGACATTATGGCTAGACACAGATTTTGTACAAAATACGAAGGTAGGACATGATAACTAGACACAGATTTGGTACAAAATACGAACGTAGGACATTATGGCTAGACACAGATTTTGTACAAAATACGAAGGTAGGACATTATGGCCAGACACAGATTTTGTACAAAGTGTGAACGTAGGACATTATGGCCAGACACAGATTTTGTACAAAGTACGAACGTAGGACAATATGATTAGACACAGATTTTGTACAAAGTACGAACGTAAGACATTATGGCAAGACACAGATTTTGTACAAAATACGAACGTAGGACAATATGATTAGACACAGATTTTGTACGAAGTACGAACGTAGGACATTATGGCCAGACACAGATATTGTACAAAATAGACACAGCTTTTATACAAAATACGAATGTAAAATATTATGGCCGGATACTGATTTTGTACAAACTACGAAAGTACAATATAATGACTAGACATAACTTTTGTACAAAATAAGAACATAGAACAGTATTGCTAGACACAGCTTTTGTACAAAATACGAACGTAGGGCATTATGGCTAGACACAGATTTTGACTTATTGTAAGAAATATGTTGAATACTCTGATATAGTCCGACCAAAAAGTAGGTGAATATCAAAGACCAAAGATTCGTGGATTTTTACAGCAAATGTTTTGATAAAAGGCAAATAAACACACAAAGAACAACCTATAATGTTATGTCGGACATGCGACAATCTGCGGCGTGTGCAGTGTTTGGAACTTTATCTCAGTCATATATTCGATAAACTTTAAAGTAAAAAACAACAGTATATATATATATATATATATATATATATATATATATATATATATATATATATATATATATATATATATATATATATATACATATATATATACATATATATATATGTATATGTATATATACATATATATATATATATTGATACGACTCTATGGTCTAAGAAAAATGTAACAGAAAGAAAGTGAAACCAACAAATCAAGTAAAAATCAACAAGCAATTTATTACTAGATAATTAAAATGAAATATCAAAAAGTCACTTACAGTAATGTGTTTTGAAATCCTAATAATCCAATAAGAATGATTGTTCTAATCACAAGTCCTAAATATAGAATGTTCCGAATTCACGGCTGTGTCCTTGAATGTTATGATGTGCTAATGGTCTCCAAAGTCCTGATGTACTAGAAATCTTGATGTGCTGATGTCAAAATGAAGTATTCCAAAATATCTGAATATAAGTTCACATAAATTCCAAAATCATCAATTAAAAATCCAAAATCCAAAAGTTTATGAGCACTGTTATAATCCAATGAATATTTAAAATAATTCCTCTCTTAGAATTTGGAATGAATTTTCACAACTGTAATAGCTCTTTACAAGACTGATGGTAATGTCAAAACTGAATAAATGTCCACCAAACATGGCATATATAAAGATTGGTCACATGACAGAATGTTCTAGAATATGAGTGATCTTAATGGAATTTTTACTTGTAAACAAAAATCAACCTTGACCTTCAAATTGAGAAAACATATTGATCAAAACAACCTAATTCAAGGACACTAGTTAAACATGTTTTTCCTGATAACATTAAGATTTAAGCAAATATTAAAGTGAAGAAACATTTATAATTTCCTAAAATATTTATAATATTATATAAACATCATACATAACAATATATATATATATATATATATATATATATATATATATATATATATATATATATATATATATATATATATGCTGACATATGTTTGTACATAATCATGAAACTCTAGTGTTCACTTCGTACGGAATATCATGTGTGACCACCCCAAAGAAAAGAAACAATAAAATAAAAACTCGGCTTCCCCCGCCAAAAATAATTGCAAAATCATGATCCCTACTCACAGTTATTACCTGGCAAAAATATCTCACTAAAAATTGTATAAATAGCCATGCAACATTCTACATTACCAGATATACTTGAATGAATTGACAGTGGTTGTGATTATTACTTTGTTATAAAGTTGAGTTAACATATTGGTCGAATACTACAGTAACATCTTACTACTCTCAGTATACATATGTTAGTTGATTCTCCGGTACCTTATACCAATCGAGTACGAACTGCACGTAATGCAACAAAAGAGTGTAGTAAACCATAGGGGCCATGACGTGGAGACGCTTCCCGATCTCGAGTCTCGATTACGCGAAGCCGAGTGAGTCAATCAGATGATACTTTTAAAGCACATGGTCTATGTACTGCGCGAAATCTAGCTGTCCGTTACGCGCAATCAAGTTCTGCATTACGCGAAATGGAAACTAATTGGCAAGCCAACAGGGCCATAAAGTTAAAGTATGTCGCGTTCTCGAAGCTTGAATGCTGGAATTCGAAGCTCGAACGCGTGTGTTCGAGTTTTACGCGATCTCCAGACAACATATTGAAAAAGTCGTTTGAATCACATGATCACGTATTCGAGAGTGCCAATCGGACAAGTACGTTTTATCACATGATATCTTTCCTGATTCGAATTCACGTATTCCAAGAGCAATTCACGTTTTTGAGGCTCGAATACGCAATCCTCAGTCTCGAATGCGAGATGTTGAGAAAGATTGTGTGAGCAAAATAAACCTTCTGATTTGCTCCCTCGAGATTGCGTATGTTGAGTCTCAGAACGCACATTCCTGTTGTCTCGAATACGTGATCATGCAATTCAAATAACTTTTCCAATTGGCTGTCTCAAGATTACGTATTCAAGCTTAGAATGCGCAGATTCGAGCTTTGAGAACGCGAAATCCTTGTAGGTTATGGCCTTGTTGGCCTGCCAGATAGATGGGGGGGGGGGGGGGGGCCCATACTTGTTAGTAATTTTCTATCTGCTTTTAAGTATGCATGTAAAGTGTGAAAACAAACTTGAACAATACCGAAGACATCTCATTTACAGTATGAGAACCGGATAGAAGAATTATTATCAGCACCATTATCTTCTTTATACCTAACAGAGGTAAAATCTGGAGAAGACTCTTTGTTCTCAGATTGGCGTGTCAGTTGTACTATCTCCACTGATAGGGTGGTTTGTCAAATTTAGACCTTGAAACTGAGTTCACTTATTAATTCATTTATTCATCGATGCCCATGTTGTTAAGCGGGAAAGTGAGTTTTCCTAATAAAATGATTTCTCAATCCACATTCAAATAAATAAATAAGTAAATAAATAAATAAATACATACATACATACATACATACATACATACATACATACATACATACATACATACATACATACATACATACATACATACATACATACATACATACATACATACATACATACATACATACTACAATAGCAAAATAAGTACCACAACAATACTTACCACGACAATTATTGTACTAAACAAGGGTGCAATGCCTCACTATTCTACATATAGGACAATACCCTGTCCTAATCAAAGTGAGATGATTTCAGCAGGATGGGTACATCAAAGGGCTACAGGTAAGTAACCACTGAGGCATGGACATTTACAGGTAGGCCCTTAAGAGCCACTGGAATTAACAAAATGATTACCTTTAAATAGCAACAATAGACCTTAACTGTACACTGATTGAACAAAGAAAATAATCTTTAGACTATTCTAATTAAATCGCAGGAAATCGTAAGACAATAATTGTAGAAGAAAACAGCTCACTTGGACCAATCTTGATCAAAAGAAATAAAAGTAAATTATTTTAGAGATAAAAGGAACTACTAGTATTTTTAAAATAAAAGAATTCCTCTACTGGAGCAACGGGGTATAAATACTGACTGGCAAACATCTATCTTCATTTAATCTTGATCTTTGCTGGTGTGTGCTTCATATTTAGTCATTGATGTCAAAGTTTGATTAACATTGCACACCTGATAATAAGTTTCCTTTGAATATCACTGATTACTGAACATACTGTATGCTAACCTAAACCGAAAAGATAGTTTTGGATTTTTTTGTGATATTTTTATTTATTTAAAAATTCCTTTTTTGTTCTGTTTTGTAACCTGTTTTGCACTCTTTGAAGACTTTCTCGAGGGATCTTTTTCGTGTTTCATAATGGAGGTTCAGATGTCAGCAGTTTTGCTCAGGGATCTTCTGGTTGCTCATGACAGTGCACAGAAACAAGTACTTGATATAGGTAAGGGAAATAAAATTCTACCTAACTAGTACATGAAATTAGGTACTGACATTAAAGATATATTGATCCTTATTTAAGAGCATGCAAGATTTCTTCGCTATTCATACTGATCAGTCCTGTTGTCTGACATTCAAATTAGATGAAAAGGACCTTCCTTTTCAATTATAACATACATCCAAGTGAGAATAGAAAAGACCCAGATCTGCCATGGCATAAAGCACTGGCGGATCAGGGTGTATGTACTTGTTCACGCTTCTCATGATTTGGAGACAAAAGAGGCGTGTCTCATTCAGCCATGTTTACGTGAAACATGATGTCATCTCATTGTCATAACGTAACGCATTACATTATTTCATCTCATCAGCCAGTGTTGCACCTAGGATTCCTTGAGCAAGGAGCACTGTGTCCTCCTGTCCGAAAACTCTTTAGGGCACACAATTTGAAAGTGACAAATAATTGTTTTCATTTTAAATAATGGAATAAAAAGCACGACAAAGAGGTGCAACAGGGGTCATGATCTGTAGGACAAGGAGGAAAAAAAATTGTCAGGAATTCCGTTCAAAGTGCAACACTGCATCTGGCATAATAGAGCAGACACATTTTTTATTATACCAGATCCAATTTTGGTGGAGATCTCACATAGCAATGTGAGAGGTCTAGTTGAATAAAAAATAGAACAAAAACATTGACCATGATTTGCCAGAGCATTATGAGACTTGAAATAAACAATGGTTGGATTAATGCTCCGTGTAGTTTGGTTCACATTATACATTGGTCAATACATATGTTTTAACCATTCAGCAATACCTTTCAAATACACTCTTTTACATTGCTCTACCTCCTGTTTGTTTTCAAGGAGAGTCTCCGTTAACTTACAGAAAAGTCTCGTTATCCAACTAAACGCCTTTGTTCATCAGAGTTAATGAACTTCTATACTGATATGTAAGCCAAACGGTCAAATGTAAGGATCCTGTGGATAACTGGTTTAATGTTTTTTTTTTTTTTTTTTTCATTTTTTATGTTAACATGCATACAGAAATTCATGAAAGATTTCATGTAGCAGGGTTATAAAAGGTAAGAAGTAAAATAGCAACGGGGGGTCTATAGGGTTAGAGATTGAATTAGTGAGGTCAGAGGTCAAGTGTACAAATAAGACACTCAACAGTTATGGACTTTTGATGAGTCACTTCAATTTTACAGATGTCTACATCAGCAAGTTGAATCGGCAAATCCTGAAAGCCAGTCTGGATGGTAACCATGGTTACAATCACCACTTGACCTTGAGATGTTCTGTTGCCATGGGGATCAGACAAGTCTATCACCAGTATGTAGACAGAAAATGGACCCAGGTGCAGGAGACTGCTAGAAAGATTATTGAGAATTTGGAGGGAGACTCAGGGGATGAAATGGAGTCTGGACTGCACAATTATGGAAGATCTACAGTAATGGACCAAACTGCCCCACAATGGTCAACTTTGTTCAGCGAGTGTTACAGACATAATTAGATATCATTCATTTAATACACAAAGTTCTTACTTTGACTTTCAGGATAAGCTTGTTCAATATTTGGCTAATTGTATGTTCATTTCCATTTCTTAATAACAAATACACTGTTTAGAAATACACAAATTTCACTCAATAGACCAGGTAAATCTGGAGTGTTCTATATATCCCCAATTAAAACTGAACTACACGTTATGTTTTTTGTGCCAATTTGTATCTAATCAACTGTTTTGTCTCTCTTGTGGTATATCCATTGAACAACAGATGATGAATGGGAGACAACTGTTAGTGCTACTAGGAAAACTGGACTTGTGATACAAGTGTACTGCAGCCATAGTTTACCTCATTACATCCATACTTTATTGTATCATGTGATCGTCATATCTATGTCACCACTTACTGCACAATTGATATTTTTATGTGTTACACGTAATTTTTTTTTCTATGTTATAATCTGTAAAATATTTATGTACTCCTTCCATTTTATCGGTAACTTTCTTTTCATACTGCTATGTGCTTTTTTTGTTCTAAGTGTTACATAAATAAGAGTATTACATTCTTACATTCAATGTTTCACATACATTAAATTTTTTTTAAAAATGACTACACTCTTATGTTGTGTATAGTATTGACCGCCGACAGTACTAACAGTGTACAGTGTAGACAGCCTATATTACGGACAGTGTACAGCATAGATAGTCTATATTACTAACAGTGTAAAATATTGACAGTGTACAACATAGACAGTCTACATCATTGACAGTGTACAGAACATAAACTGTAGAACATTGACAGTCCACGGTACTGACAGTGTACAGCGTAGTCAGCATACATCATTGTAAGTGTACAGACAAGAAAATGTACAGCATTGACAGTTCACAGTGCTGAAAGTGTACAGCATAGACAGCCTACATCATCGAGAGTGTACAGAAAAGAAAATGTACAGTAATGACAGTGTACAGTACTGAACCAGAGCGACACAGACAAGATTTTACTTCTGTAATTTCTGCAATTCTAATGCTAATATTGTGCTTTTTGCATTTTGCTGGTTTTTCCCTCTACTGTTTCCTGTAAAATTGGTTTAAATCTCTATAACCATGTGATTGCCAGGTAAATGGCGTTGCGAATGGTACTTGATTGTGCATCTAAGGATCGTTTAATGCAAATGGCCTGAAAAATATATGAAAAGAGTTTCTTTTATATGAGCTTTAATGACGTCAAAATCTTCTTTCCATCGATAACGCAAACAATATGCATTCAACTCACTTGAAATGGTCAAGGCACATGTGTTGGTAAAACTGTCATGTTGTCAAATGTTTTCTTCCCTGCAAGATTACGCAGGCTCCAACATATGTGCCTGCATCCAGTCATTTACCATTTCCGTAATATTTTGTTGGGTTTATAACACGTTTTACGTTTTATAAAGGCTCTTTTATATTAATTACTTAGAGGGAACAAGATGTTTGTAAATTTTGATGCAAACTACGGTAGCATTTGACCCTTCAGGGGAGCTCACCCTTGTAGGGTTATATCAACTCTTAAGCACAGTTACGCAGTGTCGCAAATGTACTCGACAAGCGCCTTGACTTTTCGAGGATGAAGTGATGGCATACTGCTCGAGTAAACGGAGGAAGACACAGTATGACATTCTTGAAGCTCACATAAATAAACCCATTTTAGGAATTTTTCAGTCCGTATTGAATTAATACATTTTTTGATGCAACAAAAGATATCGTGATGACATTTGAAACTAATTAAAACCACAACATTTCTTATATGTAAAGCGAAGCGGATCTGCCTAGTAATTTTGCTGTGGACAAGTTTGAGTGGCCGTATAATTGGTGAAAGCTTTGTCATATGAAAATTTGCCAACATTTCTGAATAGTCCAATGTCAGATTTAATGCGCTTTCTGATTGGTCCAATGTCAGATTTAATGCGTGTTCTGACTGGTCCAACGTCAAAATTGCAACAATAAAATCCACGACAAACTATAGGAAACTTTGAAGCCATTGTGACGTTATGGCTACCTGTGAAGAAGGGTCACAAGGCATTACAGATTGTTACAATCTTCGGTAACATTTTTCGAAGTGTGTTGGAAAGGGCATAGCAGTCTTGTATATGAGGATTTTTCTGACTCCAATAAAGCTCATTGTGCGACAGTAAAACCACGATTACCATCATGAAATCCTCAAATATAAAAATATTATCCTGTAAATCACAAGTATCAAAACTTGTTGTATGAGTTGGACAATTTTTGCTTCCTGAAATCTCTTTTTCCTGAGCCCTGACCTCAGAATTTTCATCAATATCATTATTTCAATACATCATTATATGCATTATGTTTTCTCTATGTCTGCAGGTATCAAAACAATTATTTGTATTCAAAGAACTGATTTTTATATTGTTTGACGCGATGTTGATTCAGTGGTCTTCTCCGAAAATCAGTGAAGTGTGAGCTTCAATACTCTGCGGTAACTAGTGTATGTACCAAGTGTTTCATTAGTAATTGTGCTTCAGCAAACATTGTAGAGTTTACAGTCATGTTGTTCATAGGGATTAGGCATGCATGAATAAAATGAGACATAGTTTCACGAGAATTAATTTTTTTTCACAACAGTTTCTCTTGAATGAAGAATGGATTTGAATAAGTATTAAATTTAATTTTCATTTATAGTATCATTTCTTGTTCTTTCTTTCATTTTCAGTAATAACTGTTTGAATACCTTATGCTTTTTTCGTTTCTTTCTATCATTACTTATCTCACAACATACCGATTTAAGTCAGCGGGTGGAAATTACAGCCTACCAGATACCGTATATATACGTGTGCATTAAAACAATATAACATGCTTTACAATTCTTTTTTAAGAGTTAAAATAACACAAACACGTGTAAAAGCTAATATTCTTTATTATTATTATTTTTTTTTTACCAGATTACAGAAATGAGGTTGATTTATCAAATAGGTTTGTTGATCTCTGGGAATGAAACGTAGTAAAAAGAAAATGAGGGGTGAGGTCGGGTCGGGGGCTTCTTTATCATATGTAGCTAACCTTTTGTTGGGTCTTTAAATTCGTGGTTCAGAGCAACAACGAAATCAACGGAAATGGGTACCCCACGAAAATTAGTGATATCGTTTTTGTATGTCTTTTTCGGGATGCCTAAACTGATCTGGTACTATATAGCCAGGATTGTGCACCACATACATACATACATACATACATACATACATACATACATACATACATACATACATACATACATACATACATACATACATACATACATACATACATACATACATACATACATACATACACAATTTGTGATATTTGTTAATCTGATCTCAAATTTGATAGCTAACAAGTTTATTACGTATGCATCTGGAAAGATATGCAGTGCCATAGGCTTTGCAAGGATCATTGCTACTCTTTAACAAGTGGACCTGATATCTCTCTCCTGGCTGACATTTGCCTAATAGCCAAATGCAAAAGCAGTTGGCCACGAAATCCGCGTCAGGAAGTCGCTGTATGTAGAAATTTATTCCAATCCAATTCATTGCATATGTTTGTTTTAAAGTTTCTCTAGTTTTTGTATCTTTATCCATATTTTATGGCAAAATCAGCATGAATTGTCCAATATGGAACGATCTCTATGCCTCTGTGCTATCTGTCAAAATTGTTCAAATTCTGTTGAGCGTTTTAATTTTTCATCGATAAAGCTGTGTAAATGTTTCTTTATTTTTAGCAACGGCATTTATATTTGATGTCGGAATGGCATACTTTGTATCACTTTTTAATGGCATACTTTGTATCACTTTTTAATGGCATACTTTTTATCACTTTTTAATGGCATACTTTGTATAACTTTTTAAGATATTTAATTTATGATGATTCTATAAAATTTGATAAAATTCTTTTAAATCGTTTCTGAGAAGTTGTTATTGAAGTATTTACTATTTTTAGTAACCATAACATCAACATTTTATTGCTGATCGGTATCATTTGTGCAGTTTAAAAGCATTCTATGCCAGCATTATTTCTGTAAAGTTTGGTGAAACTTTATTAAAATGTGTGGAGGAAAAGTAGTTTAAATGTATTTTGTGTACTAGCGACCATATTTTACTGCAAATCGACATCATTTGTATAAACTTGAAAACCCTCTGTGCCAGGATGTTTTCTGTCAAATTGTCAAATTCTTTTTAGCGGTCTTTGGAGAAGTCGTCGAAAGCCTTCTATTTTGAATAACAGCGGCCACATTTGATAGTGGATAGGATCGATAGTTTCTGTCCAATTTTGTCAAATTCTGTTGAACGCTATTTGAGAAAAAGTAGTTTCAAGGTTTTGAGTAACGGGTCCATATTTTATGACAGATCGGCACCATTTGTAAAGGATGCTTTCTGTAAAATTCGGTCAAAAATTACTGAGCTGGTTTTGAGAAATCTTTCAAAGGATTTTGTAATTTTAGTAACGGTTGCGTATTTGAAGGCACATCGACATATTTTGTACAAATTGGATGGCGCTTTATGCCAGATAAGTAGTATAGAGGGCACTTCGGAGAACTATAGGAGGAAGTTTGGAGAGGTAGATGTAAGATTTTTGGTCAATATGTGGGTAGAATGGAGTGGTCGATCTACTATGGGGTAGGATTTGAGCCACTGGGGGGGGGGGGGGGGGTTGGAGGAGTCGATGTATTATGGGGAGGGAAGTTTGGGGCCAATATGGAGGAGGTTTGGAGTGGTCGATGTACGATGTGGACAGACAATGGAAATTTAACAGTACTTTTGGGATCAGATATGACTAAAGTGATATTTAACATTATGGATATCATTGTAGGCTCCATTAGGACTTTGATATTACGTTTGGGACGCTATAGACTCTAATGGGAACTTAGCACTATGCTTGGGGTAATAAAGACTCTAAAGGAAAGTTAACATTACGGCCTAATTACAGACAACAACCGCAGTAAAATTCCCTGATACTTTGTCATCTGCTTAGCATTAGCATATTTTGTCGAGAACAAAGTTACAAGTTACACATTTGCAGTAATGTTTTTGTGTGGAATGTATACATTTACATCCTGTTACCGCTTGACTGCATATTGGGCTAAGCGACCAATTATCGGCAAATCTAAACACATCAAACAAAAGAAAGCCAGTATGATCAATTAGCAGTGTTTTAAGCGGCTTTGTTGCATTGTGTTTACTTAAGCCAGATCATCAAGAGCGGCTGATTTTGATTTTAATCCAGCGAGTCAGTGTAATTAAATTAATGAAAGGTACTTTACCGACATCATTGTTTGTTTCCTTTATGAACTGATTAAATGACAGTAATGATTATTTAATTTATAATTGATTATACAGAGGATTAACTTCCACGTGCGATCTTACGTTTGTAGCGAATAAATTACGCTAATTAATGAGCTATCTCAGTTCGTATTTAAAAGAGAAAATGTATGTTATGATCACTTTAGAAGTAGTTGTCAAGCAAGTTGATAGTTACTCTGTGGATAAAATGAGTTTGCTAAATTATTTTCGCAAGGAAGGTAATAACGGCGATTTGGAGAAGGAAAAATTTATGCGGTGAGCTAGCCACGAATACTGCCGACGGGACACATAGCGAGGGCACAAAGTGGGAGAAAAGAACCCACGAACACCCTACGTACCCTGAGGCGTAGATAAAATTCACATAAGTGCAAGATAGTGTTCACTATCTCGTCCGGAGATATCAAACCGACATCATTCTCCCCAATCTGGAGATATACAAAGTCGGGAATGGTATCCCAGAACGAGGAAAGGCTGCACAATTGATGGACACGGGCACTCGGTAGCCCATGGAAAATAACCTCCAAAGTAGGAGGCCCATGCCTCCTGAAAACTTCTACAAACTGACCCAACCGACTGACAAGACTATGTCCACAAACATAGCACAGCATGGTATAAGTGAGAATGAACCACAAGAACCGATGCATCATGTAGTATTGAGAAGTGCTTTCATCAAGCACGAAAAGTCCGCGCTTTAAGCACAAGAAAAACATAAACAAGATAGGGACAAACAGAACAATAAAGGTAAGGCTCCAATGACCTGAGAGGTAGAGATAGCTCTCCACCTCAGAAAGGATACAGAACCAGAAATGCAGAACACACTTGCATAAAACAACAGTACCCTTTTTTTTCTTCCCGCGAAATCAAATAATAAACTTAGTCTTAGTAAGATACTAATATAAAAAGAAGAATTAAAAAAAACCCCAAAAATTCAAATGGAAACAAGACGCGAAGATGGAAGTTGAAAGGGAACAAAGAAACACTACAACAGCCAACCTGGTTAGACAAAGACCAAAATCCATGGCCGAAGTTAACTTCCAATACCAAAGTTTATAACACCACCGCCCGTTATTAAAGTGAAGAACAGCTATGACCGCTACTTTGAGTGAGCAGTCCTGTAAGCTATGTACCCGATTAGTAATAACGTTTATAAGTCATACTAGTACCGCCAGCACATTGGCAAGCTCTACTTTGCTGTCATTGATTTTCCTGTGAAGGTTAGTGATATTGGCAAGTTTGAACGACAAAACCAGGCAAATGCAGTTAGTATCTTTGACTGGAAAAACGGTCTTTACCCGCTACGCAATAGTTAGGAACTGCGGAACGCAAGCTAACATACGATATACCTCTTGCCGCTTACTTGGGAAACGCAGACTTGCAAAACGTAGACTTGCAAAACGCAGGGTACAAGTGTGAAAAAGAGCCACTATGTCTGAATAAAGAACATTAGCCGCATGGTATGACGTCACAACAACACAAAGAGAAAAAGCACGTCCGTCGCTGTTGTCTCTACGTCTTTAGCTGGTCCGACCTACTGGAAGCCCACCTAAAATATTGTTGTGGTATAGGCGGAAAAGCCACGGCGTGTGTCATTATCGGAGCCAGGAAAGAACATCCTAGCCTTCGAGAACAACCACCGCCAGATGTGCGTCCCGTACATCATCTATGCGGATTTCGAGGCACTAAACGTGCCAGCGGAAGGGCCTGCCGAACATCTGGATAAGAGCTACAGGCATAAAACTGCTGACCAGGTTCCGTGTAGCTTTTGCTTTATGGCAGTCCGATGCGACGGCATCTTCAAGGAGCCAATGCTATACCATAACAAGGATGTTGCTGTTACTTTTATCCAGTGCTTGAGCGTGAGCATGTCGAGACCAGAGAGGTGCTTGGAAATCCATCTGAAATTTTAATGAATGGAGACGACCGCACGGCTTTGAAGGAAGACACACACTGCTACATCAGTGGCAAGGCATGAGGTGTTAAAGCGATGGATAAGGTGCGAGGCCACTGCCATATTACCGACAGGTGCCACGGCGCAGCCCACAAAGCGTATTACCTCAAGCTGAGGATATATCCAGAGAAAAGAAATGTACCTGTTGTCCTGCAAAGCCATAAACAAAACAACATAGAGAAGTACATAACGTTTTTACTAGGGCAGCTACAGTTCATTGACAGTCTTCAGTTTATGAACAACAACCTCGAAAAGCTGGTGGTTAACCTACCAAAGAAGCATTCCGCGTCAAAGCAAGGCACACGGAGCTTGGCTCGCTCGGGGACCAGGATGTAGCCCTCATTACAAGCAAAGGGTGTACCCGTATGAACACATGGGCAGCTAGAAGCGCTTCGAAGAAACACAGCTTTCGCCAATATAAGTCTCCTACAGCCAACGAAGCCGCGCTGGTATATCTGTAAAAAACTGAGCATTCTCAGAGCTCATGGAAGACATATGGCTGCCAAAATATGGGAAGCTACCATGTTATGGATTAATGACAAAACAGATAACTATTACAATGATATAAAAGAAAATATAGATTTTTACTACACACGTGACTGCAAACAGATACTATTTTTGGTGTTCCTCAAATTATAAAAAGGTACCAGGAGTTTTTAAAGATGAATTGAATTATATTCCATTAAAATAATTGTTTGGCCTTAGAAGTAAGCTATAAGCATTTAGACTGACATAGGTGAAAAAGGTATGCAAGGGTTTCACAAAATCAGTAATTAAAAAGAATATAAAGTTAGCAATGTACAAAGATTACCTATTTAAGCAAATTATAAATCACCAAGTTATGAATTTATTTTACATACTACCATCACGAGATATATATTACGTTGAATAAGATTGCTCTTTCACGTATTATTTGGTGGATAACACGAATACACTTCCATATGGTCACTATTCTATTTATACAAAAAAGTAGATAAATGTATTTTAAAACATGCAAAACAATTATTAAAAACAATACAAAAACAACATGATGTATAACATGTAAAACTTATATATATATATATATATATATATATATATATATATATATATATATATATATATATATATATCCCTATCACAATCCTTACAAAAACTTTTGTAAGGAACCACAGTGACAAACCTAAGCTTAAAAACATTGTTAGATAGATAGATACATAGATACATACATAGTGTGTGAAAAGATGTATGTATGTATGTATGTATGTATGTATGTATGTATGTATGTATGTATGTATGTATGTATGTATGTATGTATGTATGTATGTATGTATGTATGTATGTATGTATGTACATATTTATGTATGTATGTATGCATGTATGTATGTATGTGTGTGTATGTATCCATGTATGTATCTATGTACGTACGTACGTACGTACGTAAGTATGTATGTATGTATGTATGTATGTATGTATGTATGTATGTATGTATGTATGTATGTATGTATGTATGTATGTATGTATGTATGTATGTATGTATCTATGTATGTATGTAGGTATGTATGTATTCATACACGATAAAAACAAAGAAAAACGCAAAAACTTATAATTTTAGTAAGATATTAAAGAAAGCAGCTTGAGATGAATTGTTTTAAGTGTATTTCAATAAGTCTTCAGTACCATTCTTTTTATTAAAGTTAAACATGTTGTACTAGAAATTTGTGTCTATGTTATCTGCTTGAGAATTATAATCCTGCCATGTTTTGTTCTATCTTTACATAGCCATTAAAAAAATAAAAATATGAAGGGAATGAATGATTATCTGGCTTTTTCATCTATACCGGCAATGATTTGAAGACATACGCTCCAGTAACCAAGTATTTCACGCAGAATTCTTGGATTGACCTCATGATGACTAGATGAAAGATGCTAAAAGAAGTTCGAACTAGACACCGTCTAACCATCAGATTAAAAACACTTTATATTTTGTAAACATGTGTCAAACGACCCTAGATATTCTAACCGCGATAAACATTTTAAATGCAGGAACATGATATGGAGTTTTTGTTCTTAAATCTGAAATCCTATTTAGCAAAAGAAGTGCCTAAAAATGCACTGTCATTCTGGGTATGATTTGTGGTAACTTACTTTGCTAGAAATATACCTAATCATTGAAACTACAGAAGTGGATGTAAGGCGGCATAGAGCCATATATATAAGACAAGTCAATCATACAACTTTCATAGTATTTATTTGATACCAGTGAGAATAAAACTACACAAAGTGGTGTATAATGGACATTATACATGTTGATGTTGGAAAAATGCACTTCTCATTTCTTTTCTTTCCATAACCTTAAATGCAACAAATACAATAATTACACATGCCTTCATTCCGTAAAAAGGTGGGTTGGGGGTGAGGGATGTAGTTCTCGATATAGTGTGGTTAAACGTACACAAATATAAATATCTTTCTTTTGTTGCATAAAAGGTCGACTTCAGAGTATCACGATGCACTTACTTATAGTTTACAAATCCGATGAATTAGTCATTGATACTATTGACCTTCATCATTGTCTTTGAGCACATTGTTTCAGTAATTTTAGTTATATGCTGCAGGGCGGTAGAACACCAAATGAAGGCTATGCTGGTTAATCTGTAACATTATCATTGCTAGGTGGTAAAAAGCGTCTAAAAACGAGATCTCGAGCAATGTAAATCGACTAATGGTATTCTCTACCACGCTTCCAATAAACGAAAAGTAAAACCGATCTTCTTCTTTTTCTAATGAGGTAGATATAAGCTTCTTTCACTAATATTTTTACTATATAGGTGTGGGTTTTTCCAATTTTTCATATGAATTAGGCATTTTTGGTAAGGAAATCAAGCAGACCTCTCTCTTCTATGATTTATGTAAACAACATTTGTGCGAGAAACTGTTGTGAGTAACTTGTCACTAATGTCGTTTTCTCATACAAGATTTATTTCTTTCAGGCATAAGTGTATGTGACTGAATGAGCGCAGTCAAGTTTCACACAACCATTAGTTTAATCAGTGGCAACATAGACTGGTCAATCAGCTTGTCAGTTAGATCAGGGGTTGCAAGTGGACTTTTGATATTTTGTTGGGTGCAAGAAATATAACTTGTACAACAACATGGTCCCTAGTTCTTAGTCACTTGTCAACAAGCATCGTATGGGAAGAAACACTATCTAGATAGGACAATTTCATCTTATCAAGTCCTGTTGTGTCTAATCATGGCACGATAGGACATTTTCATCTCATCAAGTCCTGTTGATTCTAATCATGTCTCCATAGGACATTTTCATCTTATCAAGTCCTGTTGTGTCTAATCATGGCACGATAGGACATTTTCATCTCATCAAGTCCTGTTGTGTCTAATCATGTCTCCATAGGACATTTTCATCTTATCAAGTCATGTTGTGTCTAATCATGTCTCCATAGGACATTTTCATCTTATCAAGTCCTGTTGTGTCTAAACATGTCACGATATGGCATTTTTCATCTTATAAAATCCTGCTGTGTCTAATCATGTCACGATAGGGCATTTGCATCTTATAAAGTCCTGTTGTGTCTAATCATGTCACGATAGGGCATTTTCATCTTATAAAGTCCTGTTGTGTCTAATCATGTCTCCATAGGACATTTTCATCTTATAAAGTCCTGTTGTGTCTAATCATGTCTCCATAGGACATTTTCATCTTATAAAGTCCTGTTGGATCTAATCATGTCACGATTGGACATTTTTATCTTATCAAGTCCTGTTGTGTCTAAACATGTCACGATATGGCATTTTTCATCTTATAAAGTCCTGCTGTGTCTAATCATGTCACGATAGGGCATTTTCATCTTATAAAGTCCTGTTGTGTCTAATCATGTCACGATAGGGCATTTTCATCTTATCAAGTCCTGTTGTGTCTAATCATGTCTCCATAGGACATTTTCATCTTATAAAGTCCTGTTGTGTCTAATCATGTCACGATAGGGCATTTTCATCTTATAAAGTCCTGTTGTGTCTAATCATGTCACGATAGGGCATTTTCATCTTATAAAGTCCTGTTGTGTTTAAGCATTCTTTTGTTGAAAATAAGTAAGAGTACGTAAGACAAAATAAGACGCAAGAAGACGCTTTCATACCCAGGTGCTGACTACGCCCATACAGAAAGCGTCTGTTCGAAAGAAAAGAAATTCGATTTATCGTCAAAAATTAAAATTGGTACTGACTATTTGCATACCAGCTTAACACATTACTTACAGTTCGTAAGGAAAGAGACATATGAATGTAAGCTGCTGTATTCATATTTTTCCTGTTAAAAAAACCCCGCAAGATATCTGGCTATGGAAAGCCTGACGTCAATCGCATTTGCTGTTTCAGTGTGGTGCATTTGATATAGCAATTACTAGACATAAACAGAAGAAATTTCTTTTTTAAAAGTAATTTACAGACGTTGTCCCTCTGCCCCAGGTTCATTTTGTGTGTGTGTGTGTGTGTGTGTGTGTGATTCTGTGGAGGGGGAAGGGGTTGTTTGGAGAGTCCACCCAGCATGTTTTCACAGCACCACCAACCCCCAAAACAATGCTGTGGGGAAATATACCCTTCGCGATTGCGCAAAAAAGAGCAGACCTATACAGCTGTTAAGCCCTTTTGTCAATTTAAAGAAATAATAATCCTATTTGCATTCACACAGCATTTAGCCATGACCGAAAACCCAACAAACCCAAAGCGCGTCAAAGCACTTACCGAACCACGTAACGACCCACTGAAAGAACTTATCGAATCAGTCAAAGACCGTACCGATCAACTTATACCGCTTACCAAATCACCCAAGGGTTTACTGAACAATTGAAAGACATTATCGATCAATTTATAGAACTTACTGAACGATCTGAAGAACTTACTAAACAACTCCAAACATTTAGCATATGACTAAAAGCGCTAGTCGCTGAAAACAATTATAAATCTTAAACATTTCAGATATTGTTTGCAAAAAGTGACCTTTTTCGCCAAATCCCCCAACCCCACCCACACACAAAAGAAGAGAAAGGAATATTAGTCTTAGCGGGCCGCACTGGGTGCTGATGTTTATATTTTTTGTTGTTTTTTTTTTTTTTTTATACTTAAACATATATCGAGGAACGGGATTTGGAGACGCGGCGGGCCATAAATCCGAGTCTAATCGCTCCCGCCTCCCCTTTGTTTCTGTTTGTTTCAAATAGGTAATCTCTTTTCGTCTGGGGTCAGGGCCTCCAAATAAAATGTGTTCATTCTAACAGGGAATCTCGACGGACTGTGACATCCCTTATCTTCTGCAGTACTAACGCTAATATATTTCTAGCCTCCTTTTCAGTGTAAACAAGTTTATGGTACACCCAATCATTGCCGCAATGTCGGCAAAGGTGCGCCTCTGCTTGAGTGCCCGTTCCACATTCATTATATATTTGAACATGATTATCGAAGCAATCGTACCATCTCTACATAGGCAAAATGAACTTGCCTCATAATGAAAGGCTAAAACTAGTAGCACACAGAGACGGCGCTTAAGAACTGGTGGGCGTAGTCCCTGTTTTACACCGTGACATAATAAAATGATATGGAATAAAAATGATACTCGCACTTGCAGTTTTTAGTTACTATTGCTTTGAGTACTAATACTACTTTGCGATCTATGGTCGGGATGGATAGCTTGTTAACCGTATTAACCTTATTAAACGAGAGACAATAGAAGCGATACCCTTCGTTGTTCTCGTATGCTATTAAACAAAAAAGACTTACCTCTGTTTGAATTTCATTGCATACATGTTGAAAATTTTATTGATCAATTGGTATCCCTGTTTATATACTAATGTTGCTGCCAGTTCACCATACTTCTAGAGATATTTCCCAGACGTCATGGAAGTATGGAAGCATGTAAGGAAGTAATGGAAATATCATGCCGAAAATAAATGGTCAGACTAATGGAGAGTATTCTCAAGAGAGTGACTGAAATATTACACGAAAAGATGGCTTTAATATTGGCTAAGAAAGTGACTAATATACTAGCTGAAATGGTGGCTGAAAAGGTGGCTGTAGAATTACTTCCTAAACTAGTATATACTGTAATAGAGCGTAGTCAATAACAGCCAGTGACTGTAGCCGTCTTAAAAATGATAGATAAATAAATCATCGACGTTGGAGGTTATCAACACAGGTAAACTCGGTAATACATGTTTACAGTTCAGAAGCTACAATCCGTTGTCGTACACACATCTTAAATGTAAGACATCCAACGTTATTGGTTTAAGTACACAGTAATTATAATAATTTGTGATATAATTCAATGATTGATAAATTTAGTCAATAGCTTCAGTTAATAAATCAGGTGCATATATATATCTCTCTATATGCAAAATATTTATCTATCTATTTATTCTAATAATTTTATAAACATTAACTGCATAAAAGTAAGATGATAGCTTAATGTATATCTTGCAAAGAAAGAATTGCAAGTGCTGAGTTTGAGAAGAGGCAGCACTGACAATTTCGGAATACAAAGTCGCTATCAGAATGTGTTCCTGATATGTCACAAACATATTTTTTTCTGATTGGTTGAGTACACCTGCCTATTATTGTCAGTCCGTTTACAAATATGACACCAAATTGGTGCCTAGGATATAAGTTGAAATTGATTCAAATTGCAAGTGATGTTAACTACATAGGGGACTGTTTGCAATCACTAAGCCTTTACTAACTTCCTGAGATCCTAGCATTTCGTTCAATTAAGATCTCCTATAATAAAAATAATAATAATAATAATAATAATAATGAGGATTTTGTATAGCGCCTAATCTTTAGAAGCTCTAAGTGCTTTACAACATTAGATAACACCTAAAAAACATATATAATGATATGATTACGAAAAACAAACACCATGTAATTAGAAAACAAAAACATGCTGAAAATAGTTAAGGTAAGGAAACATTAAGTCTTTAAGACTATTCTTGCATTCGAAATAGGTGAGTTTTAAAAGCACTCTTGAATGAGATTACTGTGTCTTTGTGTCTAAGTTCAGTGGGCAATTCGTTCCACGTTGCTGGGCCCTGGTATGCAAAAGAACGTTGTTCGTATGACTTCATTTTGATAGTGGGAATAATGAGAATACGAGTGTCGGAAGAGAGGAGAGTAAGTATCTTGCTGGTGTGTACACATGGGTGAGGTGAGATAGGTATGTTGGACTGGTGCCAGTCAATGAAACGTAGCACAGAGAACAAATTTTGTGTTTGATTCTGGATCGAATGGGTAGCCAGTGTAGGGTACAGAGCAGGGGGAGGGGTGCTCTGCTCGTGGTACTCTAAGAATGATCCGAGCAGCTGTGTTTTGAACTTTTTGAAGTTTCTGGAGTAGATACTGAGACGAACCAGATAGAATTGAGTTGCAATAGTCCAGTCTTGAAAGTACTAAGGAACACACAAGTGTTTTAGTGGCATCAACTGAAAGATCATTGCGAATGGGGCTGATGCGTCTCAGCTCAAGGTATGCAGCCTTGCATATGTTCATGACATGCTGGTGCAATGAGAGTGTACTGTCTAGAGTAACACCCAGGTTTCGTACTGACTGTGTGAATTTAATGTTGGTGTTGCTGATATTTATTGTTTGAGGTAAAGGATGTGAATGAGAAAGTCTTTGTGTTGTAATCAGAATGGCTTCAGTTTTATCATCATTCATCTGCAGCTTGTTACATGTCATCCATGATTTCACATCGGAAATGCAACTCTCTACACCTTGGATGGTTGCAGCAACTTCAGTTGGGTGGCTAGATTTGTATATTTGGGTGTCATCAGCGTACAATTTGTGAGACACTAGATCACGATCTATGACACTTGAGAGCGGCTGAGTGTACAGAGTGAAGAGAACAGGTCCAAGAACAGAACCCTGTGGAACACCAAAACATAGATCAACTGGGCTGGAGTGTTTTCCATTTGCGGACACAATTTGTGTCCTGTTGACCAAGTAGGACTTGAACCATAGTAAGGCTGTATCGTGAATGCCAAATACATGATGGAGACGGTGAAGCAATATATCATGGTCTATTGTATCAAATGCTGCAGACAAGTCAAGGAGGGTGAGGACTGTAATCTTTCCACTATCCAAAGCAGAGAGAAGGTCGTTAACTACTTTCAGAAGGGTAGTTTCGGTACTGTGGCGAGGGCGATATGCAGACTGTACATTGCTAAAAAGACTGTTTGAATTCAGATGAGATACAAGTTGGGATAAAACAACTTTTTCTAAGATTTGTAACATGAATTGGAGGTTAGAAACAGGGCGGTAGTTCTTTAAATCGTTATGGTCAAGTGTTGGTTTCTTCAGCAGAGGCTTTACAATTGCAATTTGAAAAATGATGGGAATTCCCCAGATGAGAGAGAAGTATTAATAACATCAGTTAGTGAAGGCAATATTGGATCTAAGCACTCAAGCAGCAGTGATGTCGGAATTGGATCAAGTTCACATGACTTTGGGGCACTCTTCATCACGATTGTACGTACTAAATCCATAGAAACAGGTTCAAATGCTGCTAACGGTTGCCGCTGAAATTCTGTATCGCAACTGTATGGTGACGACGAGTCAATTGAAATTGTGTTGTCAAGCTTATCTCTAATGGTTTGTACTTTGTCACGGAAGAAATTTGCAAACTGGTCCGGAAGGTCGACTGGAGAGTAGGTAGTTGGAAGTGGTGTACATTTGTTCCTTGACATTAGCTTGTTAGTAATCTCAAAGAGCTCTTATCAGCTGGAACTTTCAGTGATCTTAGTACTGTAGTGGGCTGATTTCGCTCCATGGACTATGTTTGTGACATTCTTCTTAGTGGCTTCATAGATTTGCTTATGAATAGTGAGTCTGGGGGAAAGCCAAAGCCTCTCAGCCTTACGGCGGTTTCTTTTAGCAGTGCGAAGCTGGTCCCTAACACTGCTATACCACGGAGAACACTTTGTAATTGATACTCTGCACTTGGTTGCTGGGGCATGTTTGTCAAGTATTGAACGCAGGCAGTTATGAAGCTGTTCTGCTGTAGGAGGTAGAAAAGTTGTTAGGATTGCTTGGATGTCATGCATTAGTTGGGTTCTATTTATCATACGGAGGTTTCTCTTAGTAGCAAATAAAGGTGGAGGGTTAGGGACTGATACGTCAAGATGGCATATAATGCAGAGGTGATCTAATGCAAGTTCGTGGGACACCAGGGAGGAGGGAGGACTGTAGAATATTATCATCAGGTCTATAAAGAATCCAGTCTAAAATGTGACCATGTTTATGGGTGGGTTGGCTAACTGACTGTTTGAGGTTGAAAACGTGAATGGAATCTAGGAGTTTTGATGTGTATGGGTTTTCCAGGACAGTCAAACTGAAAGTTGAAATCTCCAAGAATAATCAGGTTGCCACCTATCGAATTTCCATACTCCAGGAGATTCGGAAACTGCTCCAAAAAGAGAGATTCAGTCAGCTTGTTTTTTCTACTGGGAGGAGGGCGGTAGAGGCAGAAAAAAATGGACTGACCTTTGTTCCAGTGTGAGTGTGGTTTGGACTAGTTCAAACGATGTGTGGTAGAAATTGAAGGTTGTAGTGTGATTACGACGATTGATCATTTAGTTCTTTGCGATGACAGCAATTCCACCTCCGCGGGAGTGGCGGGAGAACTACTTGATGGAGTAACCGGGGGGTGTTAGATCCGCGCACTTGGGCTCATCGCTTGATGTTTTTAGCCATGTTTCTGTCAGGAAAAAGACGTCGATATTATGATCGTTGATAAAATTAACTATTTCTGTGCGCTTTTCCGGTGATCCTACTGATTGAGCATTGAATAATGCAATGCGGTATCTCCTGGATAGTTGACACAAAGGTTGACGCTTTATGAGGAATTTGAATTAGGTTATCTAAATTAACGGCCGAGTTTTCAAATTGCTGTGCCGGAAAGGGCGAAAGGGAGATAACTGGAATTCTTCTTCCTGTTCTACGCCGGCCAGCTTTGAAACAACGTTTCTTTTTTCGCTTCCGTTTACATTTAAGTAATGATGAATTTAGTTCCAGGTCGTTTAGTCTAGTGCACAATGCAGTGTGGAGAGCCAAGGAGTGGTCATTTAAAGCAATTAATGAGGGTCTATCATAGCATAAACGGGTGGACTGGCGAGTATTACGTGATGGCGGTATGTTCAACAACAAAGGAAGTTGTAGCAGTGGAGCCAGACGGCTGAGAAAAAGTCTGATAGTTCTTATTTCCAAAACAAGATGATGAAGAAACACATTCCAACAGAGCAGCCAATGCATGATGAACACAGTAACGTAGACGAAGACAGACAACAAGCACATAAATCATGAAAAACGGCACCAAAATCCGGAGCAGCTGCCTCAAGCCTGTTAAGCGATAGCGGCCATCTTGATCATATCATCTCCTATGTGGATTATAGACAAGTGCGTAATTAAATCAATGGAAGCGACACCCAGGCTAAATTGGTGTAGAAAGTAAAACTTTACTGTTCCCGATGACATCAGGTGCACCATAATCCTTATAGCTGGTTGTCATCGGGAATTGACAGAGAAGTGTAAACAGGCAGGCTTTTGCAAAACTGTTTAATAAAGGTCAAAGGTTAAATGTAAAGGGTCATAGCTATGTTGGGCTTTAATTAAATGATGGCAAATGACGTGTAGATTGAAGGCAAATAACGCAAGTAAAAGCTAGCCGCAACGATGCTCGACAGATGGTATAAAGGCATCAAAGTTAATATTTCCGTCTTTAAGCAAAATGACTAAACCTTGTTTTGAAATTTTAACGTTCGGAAATTTGCACCATTTTGTCAAACTTAAAAAACCCGTTAAAGCAGAAACGTTTAGAAAGAATCTAGTATTTAGGATCAAATTAGCTGGCATTTCTAAACTGAATATGCATGTTAATCAGGTTTATGACAGACTTCTAGCGTCTGAAGTGTCAAATGAAGTCTCAAAAAAGTTTCTACAGAATATTCTGTTAACTTTAAGTGCATAAAGTAAGAATTACGTGTGGAGGACAGTTTTTAGTTGGTAATTGCGTGGTAGTGCATGGTATCTACACTGGTATGTATTTCTGAGATCTCTAATGTAGTATACCAGTATTTCTAAGCTGCTAAATAGAGCATACTGGTATTAATAAGCTGTAGGATATAAGTTGGTAATTGAGTGCCATTGTATTCGGTATGTTACTCTGTACTAAAATTGTCAGTGTACGAACGCGCGCAGAAATTAATACGTGCGGAGGAAAGTTTCTAGAGAGTGTGTGTTACTGTGTCTATACTGGTTTGTATTTTAAGCTATAGGGTATTGTTACGACCAGGGGTTTGAAAAAAAAAAGAAAAAAAAAAAAAGAAAGAAAGACTCCAACAAAGCTTTCACAATCTCTAAAATACAAATCTATTTTCCTAAAATATAAAATATTTAAAACAAACAAAGTGAAAGAATTAAAAATAACTTACAGTTTAGAAATTTCTTAAATAGTCCTAAATTGTTTTATAGAATTAACTAATCCGGAAACTGTCAAAAGGTATTCCGAATGACAACACTAATGTGCTTATGTGCTAACAAGAATCAGTTCTAAATCCAAATGTTATTAATTCCAGGTAAATTCCTGTGAACGTAGAATATCCCAAAAGTTCTTGAAATGTTTCCGTTAATTCCAATGGAGTTAAATAATGTTCAGATCTTCGAATAATAGCACATAATCCCAAAAGTACTAGTTACAAATAAGAATTCACAAGCTGGCTATCATAAACAATCAACAAATTCCTCTATGACTTTTACGAGCTGAAGTAATTATGAACAATGTCCCAGACAGGGATAAAATCTAGTTTTATAGTATCCATACTGCGTAGAACAAATAAAAACCCAATCTGCGATCTTACTGCGTTTAATTCCTATTTCGGCTAAACACATTATGCACTCTTATTCTTACTAGTAAACAAGTACTGAATCTAGGAAATCATGTCACAAAAAGATATATTTCACCACGCGCTACTCACATGACGTAGTGAGTCATGTTTAACCAACATTTCTAGCATGACGAATACATGTATTCAATAATAATAGCGTTGGCTACTGAAAAAATAAATAAATTATAATACAAAGGCCATAAACCAAATGAAACTATACAAAATTTAAAAGATGATACATAATTCCGTAACAGTATGTTTAGTATAGATAAACTGTAGAATATAGTATACTGGTATGTATAAGCTAAATGTGCCATTTCTATATTAAAACTTATAAAAACATCGCAGACTTGTATGACATCATAAGCATAATAATGTAATATATAGTGTTATTTTAACCTCAAGTTAATTAATTTTTTTCAACTAATATAGTGGCTATAATATTTTGTGTGCTATAAATCAGAGGAAGAATATTTTTTCCAGAAAATTGGGATTTGTTTTTTAAATACTAGCCTCCCCCACCCCTCAACGGAAGGGGCCCCGGGTGGCCGAGTGGTCTAAGGCGCTCGCCTTTATTGATCACTGCCATCTCACCTCTATCCGCATGGGTTCGAGTCTTGGGCTCGGCCAATGTGGTTATGTGAGAAAGCTTGCCAGTAGCTTCCCATGGGTCGGTGGTTCTTCTCGGGATTTTTCCCGGGTTCTTCCTCCATCAGATATACTGCCCGCCATGTTATAGCCTATCATGTGCTGACAAATGGTGTTAAACCCATACAAACCAAACCTTCAACGGAAAATTAAATGGTTCCTAGGCGTCGACTTGTAGTGTTACGCGAGGTGAAAATTAATCTAGGTCAAATTGGACATGAGGCAAAGTCCAGTCGCATGTATATGCCTTGTTCCGAACAGTTTATTGGTAATACTTTATAAACTCAGTACTCTTCAATTCAATTCTTTATTACCCGTAAGCATCAAATGTTGATCGATAATTACTTTTTGCCTACTTTGGATATTGAAGGTATTGCTCGCAAAGAATATAAACATAATAAATTGAATTACAATTAATAATCAAATTACACGTAAATTACAAACAATTGTTAATTTAAGAGATATTACACCTGTAAAAATAATAGAGAATAAGCAACGCAAAAGAGCTTGCTTTTTCAATTCAAATGCGATATAAAACATATTTTTTATAAATTACAAATAGGTTTGTTTTCTTATTTGAATTTAGAAACTCCACACAATTCAAGAGAAAGGATGTTTCCAGAAGTGTGATATATTTCTTATAAACTAAAAGAAAATCAGACTCATCTTAATTTTCATCTATCAGACAGAATTACATCTAATTTTACTATGGGATGGATTAGTAGAATCCTTCATGAACATCGGTGTAGGATAGGAAAGTTCCACACGAGGGTCAGAATTTTGCGTCAGACACGAGGCTTTGTCGACTATCTGACGCAAAATTATTTTATCGAGTGTGGAAAGTTCTAATCCAACAAACTCCAACACATATGATTATGAATAATTATTTATCATATATTACTGAATTAAAACAGGGTTAAAATTAAATATTTTTATTGTGAACACTGATACAACTTTACAACTAGTCGACACATGAAAGAGTTCCCTCTCAAAATGTTGTCCTTGAAACGTATGAATTTGTCACGGAGTGCCAAAAAGTGTGACGGCTTCCTGTACTATCAGTTTTGCGACGACTCTAGCTTCCTCCTGTTTCATGTTCCTACTCGAAAACTGCCCTGTGGTATGACAGTTCCGATTCCACTGTCACTCGCTTTAGTGTCAAGAATGAAGGGCTTTCTAGAGTTTGGGAAAGCTACCACAGGGCCAGTTGTCAATCACCTCTTCTACTCGTCGAACGAAGTCTGACAGTTCTTAGTCCAGACAAAAGGTCGCCCCTTTTCTGTCAGTCGGGGTAGCAGCAATATCAGCAACACTTCATGAATCGGCGATAATATGAACATAGTCCTAGAAAGCTGCGAAGATCTGTCTTCTCCAGTCGACGACGGCGGATACTTCATGCGGGTCTGCACGTATCCCCTCCTTCGACACGATGCATCCCATGTATTTGACCTCATGCGCGAAAAAGGGACATTTCTTGGGCTTGAGCTTCGGGCCTGCTTGCAGCAAACTGTCAAAGACTTGTCGAAGATGATCCACTTTCTCTTCGAAAGTACGTCCAAAGATTATTATGCCGTCGAGGTACAACACGTGTATCTGCCAATGGAGCCCGCCATAACTCTTCATTAGTCTTTCGAAGGTCCCTGTGGCTTTACAGAGCTCGAACGGCATATCACTAAACTCGTATATACCTTGCCTAGATGCGAGTGCCGTCTTCGACCGATCCTCTGGCTCCATTTCTACCTGTTAATATCCACCCATGAAGTCTAAGGTCAAGAATCAGGTTACTCATGTGAGCGTGTCGAGCAATTCATCGATCCATGGTAGAGGGTATGCGTCTTTCGTAGTCATTTCGTTTAAGGTACAGTATTCGACGCAAAACCTAGTTGTGCCATCCTTTTTCTTTACTAAAGCCATTGGCGACGACCATGGACCGGAATGTGGTGAAAATGATTCCTTTCTTTTACGTGTCGTCTGCATGCTTGTCAATTTATGCCTGGAATGAATGGGAGCCGTTCTTGGGGGTAATGTAATTTGTCACATGCTCCCCATTTCAATTTTGTGTCGCACCGATAGTTCTCCCAAGATCTAAAACAGACAAAGCACAGAGGGTCTGTTAGTCGCAGAACACTTATACATTCTCTAAATTTTTTACAGGGGTATACATTCTCTAAATTTTATACAGGGGTATACATTCTCTAAATTTTATACAGGGGTATACACCCACTAATATTATACAGGGTATACACCCACTAATATTATACAGGGTATACACCCACTAATATTATACAGGGTATACACCCACTAATATTATACAGGGGTATACACCCACTAATATTATACAGGTTATACACCCACTAATATTATACAGGGGTATATACATCCACTAATATTATACAGGGGTATATACCCACTAATATTATACAGGGGTATACATCCACTAATATTATACAGGGGTATACATCCACTAATATTATACAGGGGTATACTTGCACTAATATTATACAGGGGTATACTTGCACTAATATTATACAGGGGTATACACCCACTAATATTATACAGGGGTATACACCCACTAATATTATACAGGAGTATACACCCACTAATATTATACAGGGTATACACCCACTAATATTATACAGGGGTATACACCCACTA
Organism: Margaritifera margaritifera; assembly: GCA_029931535.1. Classification (NCBI taxonomy): domain Eukaryota; kingdom Metazoa; phylum Mollusca; class Bivalvia; order Unionida; family Margaritiferidae; genus Margaritifera; species Margaritifera margaritifera. The sequence continues at coordinate 607,884 of JAQPZY010001258.1, read as the reverse complement.
ATATTATACAGGGGTATACACCCACTAATATTATACAGGGTATACACCCACTAATATTATACGGGGGTATACACCCACTAATATTATACAGGGTATACATTCTCTAAATTTAATACAGGGGTATACACCACTAATATTATACAACGGTATACATTCTCTAAATTTTATACAGGGGTATACACCACTAATATTATACAGGGGTATACACCCACTAATGTTATAAAGGGATATACACCACTAATATTATACAAGGGTATGCATCCACTAATATTATACAGGGGTATATACCCACTAATATTATACAGGGGTATACATCCACTAATATTATACAGGGGTATACATCCACTAATATTATACAGGTTATACACCCACTAATATTATACAGGGGTATACACCCACTAATATTATACAGGGTATACACCCACTAATATTATACAGGGGTATACACCCACTAATATTATACAGGGTATACATTCTCTTAATTTTATACAGGGGTATACACCCACTAATATTATACAGGGGTATACATCCGCTCTATTTTATACAGGAGTATATATCAACTAATATTATACAGGGTATACACCCACTAATATTATAAAGGGATATACACCACTAATATTATACAAGGGTATGCATCCACTAATATTATACAGGGGTATATACCCACTAATATTATACAGGGGTATACATCCACTAATATTATACAGTGGTATACATCCACTAATATTATACAGGTTATACACCCACTAATATTATACAGGGGTATACACCCACTAATATTATACAGGGTATACACCCACTAATATTATACAGGGGTATACACCCACTAATATTATACAGGGTATACATTCTCTTAATTTTATACAGGGGTATACACCCACTAATATTATACAGGGGTATACATCCGCTCTATTTTATACAGGAGTATATATCAACTAATATTATACAGGGGTATACATCCGTTCAATTTTATACAGGGATATATATCAACTAATATTATACAGGGGTATACATCCACTCAATTTTATACAGGGATATATATCGCTAATATTATACAGTGGTATACATCCACTAATATTATGCAGCAGTATAGATCATAATTGTCACAAAGGGACATGCTTTACACGTGATTGTTTTTTTTTTGTCGTATACATTCCTGGACCGTCAGTATAGTAAAGTATCCAAAACTCAGTGTTCGCATTGTCATAGTGAGGATTGTTATCAAGTATCTACACGTATCAGTTATCATACTTTTTTCTTTCACCTTCCCCTTGAGGACCCGCCCCCCTCCCCGAAACAAAAGCAAAAAAAAAGAACAAAAAAGCCCCCAAAAAACACAAAAAACAAACAAACAAACAAAACAAGAAACATTATGTGTAATTTTGTAGAAACATTTAATGCAACATCAGTCACCTAACCATTTCTTGTGGGACCATTTCTTATATACTCGTCAGAAATATGATGGTTTTACACGTGATGTAGGTCATATTCAGATAATTCCTGACCTAAGTTTAAGTTTCTATTTTTAAAAGGTTTCCGAAATCTAATTTTTCTTGCTTATCCTCGAAGTCAAGTTGAAGTGATTTGGATAAACGACTGTTTAAATAAGAATGATAAAATGAAACTTAAAACAACCATACTGTTTGCCCTTTGCCTCACTCAGCAACACGAGTGGTTCCAGAAGAAATGCAATTATTTAATTATATTATATATAAAAAATGTGAAGTGTTTGGAGTGAGACATTATTGAAATAAGAGTAGTACAAAAATTAAAAAGATTAGCCCGTGAACCCATGGCTTCATCCAGTGGTATGACCCAAATACAAAAGTGGTTAAATTAGTAAGTTTATAAAAATAAAAATAAAATAAGGCCCGTTTGCAAATATAATCGCAAGGGTCAAGTCCTTTCTGCCTCCAGCAACTGTTTCATATGTTAACGTGCTTTTATGCGTGTATAACTGAGAGAGAGAGAGAGAGAGAGAGAGAGAGAGAGAGAGAGAGAGAGAGAGATTACATTCTATACTTTTACTGATTTATTTTGTCAGTATTTAATAAGCACTTTAAGTGCTAAGTGAGTCTTGAGTTCTTCAGTCACATGTTGAGTGGTACCACTTTGAAAATCCTGACGAAAATATCTTGACTTGTTTCCCTTTATTGTATTCACTAGACGATTACAACTTGTAATTTCAATAACATTCACTTGCTTGCCTTCGCATTTGGATTTGGTGTTTATGTCCTTGTGTTTCAGAGATCAACTGAATGGGTCTTGAACGGTGGATGTTACATAAATTTTCGTTTACCACGTCAAAAATTGAAACTTTTTCAAACATATTTAACTGCATCAAACATAAGCAGTGTTTATAGGAATCACAAATAGTAATTCATATGGTAGCCGTAGGTGACAACATTTCCACCAACACGTATATATGGACACAATTCTTGGTGACAACATTTCCACCAACACGTATATATGGACACAATTCTTGGTGACAACATTTCCACCAACACGTATATATGGACACAATTCTTGGTGACAACATTTCCACCAACACGTATATATGGACACAGTTGTTTGTTATCTGGAGCATTAAAGGAAATCTAAGCACAAAGAACAGACAGATTATTTAATTTTGTACCTCGACGCAATGGAGTTATCAATTATTCTTATCAGCTTATGTTTCGTGATTTCTCTCTCATCACTGGGATGTGATTGTGGAATTCAACAAAAAACCTTAAACGATAAAATGGAGAAGGACATTCTAAATCTTCATGGATACATAGTAAGTATTCGAACGGAAATGTATCATGATCAAAGGAATAGAGATGAACTAATTTTGCGAATGAATGAAACCATTTTTCGATGCTGTGGAAAGTGTGGTACTACTGAAAATAAAAAGGTATATGACTCGGACTCTATAACTACGATTAAAAATTCAATGCATGCCCTGCAAAGAGGTTTGAGGGAGGAGAAAAGAATACGGACTATAATGATGTCAAAGACTGAAGCACTACAAGAGGAAAATGATAAATTAAACCAGGCATTAAAGACAATGAATGAAGATAAGACTGAAAGTATGAACATGATGACAGATACTCTAAAACATGTAAATGACAATGTAAATAAAGTACTGCAAGTGGCAATGGAGGACAGAAACAAACTGATGACGATACTGGCGGACATTCAAAATTTAAAACAGGAAAATAAAGATTTAAAACAGGAAAATAAAGATTTAAATCTTGCCCTCAAGGATCTAAATGAGAAAATAAAAGTAGAAAGCAACGCACAAATGGACATCATGTCGAGGATTGAAATGATACAAGATGATAACCAAAATCTTAGTCAGGGGTTGGCAGTAATAAAAGAGGTCATTAGCTTCAATAAAGGTTTGATGACGGAGAATGGGAAACCAAAGCAAAAGAACGAAACTCTCAATCAAGAAATGACGAAGGTAAACAATGTGCGGAAGTGATGAAGAAAAACATGACAGGTATTTCTTTATATTTTTATTTTATAATATCATTCCTTTTTGGTAGCTACATGGGGCCGATAGTTTGAACGAACGTTCGATGAGGGAGAATGGGAAACCAATGCAAAAGAATGAAACACTCAATCAAGAATTGACGGAGGTAAACAAAAAACAGTGCCGGAAGTGATCAAGAAAAATGGGTATTACTTCATATTTTCAATATTTTCATTTTATTAAACACTTAAACACTCTCTACTTGGTAAATACATGCGGTAGTTTATAAAAAAAAATAAAAAAATAAAAAAAATAAAAATATAAATAAATAAATAAAGAAAACAGCAGCAGTATTAAAATTAGTTCTGAATTATTTCGCATGCCATACCGTTAAATACAATAGGGTGCAGATATATCAATTTTCGGGTGCTAAAAATATCGACAGTCAAAACAAACACACGTACTCTTTACCTTCCTTCATTCCTTCGTAAATTCCCTCATAAAATTTATTGTTAATTGCTCGTTCGTCTAAACAAAGAAAACAGTGATGAAAATAAGTATGAATTGACTAATAGATCTGTGTCCACATTACAGTGATTCAGGCTATACCGACCGGATACCTTCTCCATCTTTCTACAGGATTTTGACAGTCGCAGCAATTGTGACAGTTTATACTGTGCAAAGATATAAAAGCAAATATTGAGTCTAAAATGTAAATAAATACACACTTTGCTGTTGTATTCAGTTCAAATGCGTTCCCAAAATATGTTGTTGTTTATTGTTTGTTGTTTTTTTGTGTGTTTTTTCTTCATAATTGCGTTACATTACTTTACATGTGCGAAACAGTCACCGCACATTACACATGTTAAGATTCTAAGTCTCATGTCATTCAAGGATCAATGGAAGGTTCCTCTGGCAAGTCATATAGCTACTGTTCAGTTTTTCTTGCTTTATTGGGCCGAATTCGGATAGTTTGATGTCATGTGCTTGTGTGACCTTAGCTGTACTCAAACATCGAAATGTCATGTTCTGTTGGAGTTTTTCATATTTAAAATCCCCTGGTTGTATGTATTTGCGATTGGTGATCTTACAATAACGATAATACTTAGTCTGCTGGGTCTTTCAGTGATTCAGGCTGCGCGTATAGTAATTGGAGCACTATATTCAGTAATGCAGGCCTTACGAACAGTAATACAGGCCTTCCGTGCAGTAATGTAGGTGATACTTTCAGTACATTAGACAGCAAGTACTGTAATTCAAGCCTTACATACAGTAATTCAGGCAGCTGGTTCAAAGCTTTACGCAGCACAAACAGTAATTTAGGCAACTCGTATAGTAATTCTGAAAGATGATAAAGTAATTCAGAAAGTACTTATAATGATTTGGGTTCTACCTCCCTTAATTCAGACAGTCAAACTCTTGGTGAATGTTGCAGTGTTTGAAAGCCAAGTACATTTCCACCACGTCAGCTTTTCTGGTTGGACTTGACATTCCCTAAAATCCGGCAGACGAATTTCAATAAATCAGGCAGTGTTTCTATTGTAGTCTGACAGTCTATACAATGATTTTGTATCTTTGCAATCTTTTTAAGTAATGTGCTAGATCTGCAAGTTTCTTTTTCCTGACAGTCTCCACAGTTATTAAAGTTTCCTTAGAAACAGAAATTAAATCAGCCATTTTAGAAATAAAATAAGGTAATTTTATGTCAAGTAGTCTTTACAGCAGTTGTGGCTGTTAAATACATATTTTCAAAGTAACTTCTCCGAAGTTGCTGCAAAATACAAAATATAACTTCTAATCTTCGACATAATTGATTCTATAAAATTTAATTCTGTTTAATGCAATAACAGTACCTTTTTGTTAATGTATAGAAAATGTAAAATAGACATATACATTTTTACGGACAAAAACTATTTCAGTTGTATACCTATGTTACGACTAGGGGTTGAATGTAACAAAAGAAAGAACGACTCAAACAAGCTTTCACAATTTCTCAAATACAAATTTAATTTCCTAAAATATAAAATATTTTAAACAAACAAAGTGAAAGAATTAAAAATAACTTACAGTTTAGAATTTCCTTAATTAGTCCTAAATTGTCCTATACACTTCACTAATCCGGAAATTAATCAAAAGTATTCGGAATGAATGAATGTTCCGAGTTAATGAATCTTCGTAATGAACGAATGTTCCGAATGAAAGATTGTTCCGAATGAATGGGTCTGGAATGTTCTGATGTACCAATGATTTCCAGTTCTAAATCCAAAATATTAATAATCCCAGGTAAACTCCTGTGAATGTAGAGTATTGTTAAGTTCCTTGAACAATAGTACTCAAATCCAAATTGTACTATGTAGAGAATAGATTTTCCACCAGCTGATTTTACAAACAATAACCGATCTTCCTCAATAACCTTATGATCTGAAATAACGGTATAAGTATGAGCGTTCAGTCACTACGTGGCATTATATAGCATGTTGCTGTGCAAAAGAGAAAAACCCTTAACTCTCTAACTACGTTCTAAAACAATTCCATCCTACAGTAAACAACTTTTACTGAACCAATCAGAATCAGAAACTAGGTCGCGCATGTCAGTCTAAAAGTACTTTCGCACTACTATAACAATACCTTAATTTCAAATCAACACAGTATTGACTTCTATAAAGACATGGGATCTAGGTCATGAACAGCACGCGCTAAATACGTGATTTACCACTATTGTGTTGAGTTGACCGACATAATTATTGATTTTCTTAGAGAGAAGCGATGACTCATGTGGCATTCTGTAATCAATGTATACAATAGCGTAGGCTACTAAATTAAAGAAATTATAATACAATGGTTATAAACCCAGATGAAAACTATTTTATAATTTAAAAATGATACATAATTCCGTAACACCTAGAACTTCGAAAATAAAGCCGATCTCGAAACAAGCCTATCTCGAAAATAAGCCGCCCAATCCCTTCGATGTTTTGTCCTCGAAGGTGAGATGAATTCGAAAATTAGCCATCCAATCGCTTCGACATTTTGCCATCGAAAGTAAGCGACTCGGAAATAATTCACCTAATATACGAATATTTGATGCATATCTTATATGTATATAGTTTATACGGATAGAGAGATATATATGATGTCTTCATAGACGAAACACTAACATTCTAAATTGTACGGGAAAATCTCATTCTAACGTCATTTCTCAAGAATGACAGAGGAAATAACATTGTCTTCAGCAATATCGATATTAAAAGTATCAAATATAAAATATACATATTCTTGTAATATATTAAAATAATTTTAGACACTTGGAAACCATTTTTCCATCGTCTATTGATATTTTTATTCGAAAATAACTATGTGTATTTTTAAAAAAATGTTATGGTACATAATGTCAAAAAGTTTGCATTGAGACCTCGATGCTGCATGCATCATACGCATAGACAACGAGACAAATGTAACGGGACAAAGGGACCGATTCAAGAATAGGAGCGATTTAAAATTATAACATTTGACTTATGCTTGCTTTTAGGGTTCTGAGCAAGAAATGGAACAATATCCGGTTCCATCGTCAGCTCATACATCGCTTGCTGTTTTTGACCGACGACTGGCCACTGTTTCGCAGAAAGGTTTGTTTTAAGAAGAAACCATTTGATTGATAGAGTGGGGGGGGGGGGAGGGGATACTTTCGTTATAGTTTTCCTCCCACCCCTCCTATGCTGGAGAAATACTTTTACTCTGATCTGATCCTATTATGTTTGCACACGTTCCCTATTATAAGGTGACAAACATTCTGCCTTTTGGAGAAAAAAAAAAAAAAGAAACAATAACAAACAAAACAAACAAATTACTCCAGGTGTAGGGCACATACCAGCCTCTCCACAAATCTCCTCTGGGGAATCAGAATGTAGCTTCAAGCTTTCAAATTGCAAAAAAAAGAAAAAAAAAATGCCAACAAAGATAATAAGTACAACAAAAGCCGTTTAAAACTAGTAATAAAACTAACACAGATGCATTTCAATTTCAGCAGTGTATTGTTGTGACTTCTCCGTCATGGTCTAAAACCCACTCAGCTGCTTCAACTGGAAAAGAAGGAATAGTGCAAATAGAAAATTTAACACAGGGTTTTTTGATTCATTAGTCGATGTCGTTGCCTTTTTGCATTGTCTTTTCCTTTCTCGAATCCCTCGAAGTACACTCTTCTTTCTAACATTGGCAAAGACTTCCAGAACCTTTAGAATGTTTTTGGGATCAGTCGATAGTCTTTCAAAGCAAAAAATGTAAAGATCATATGAAGTGGACCTGGTCCAAATTTCGCCAACGTAAAGGGTTAAAATTAGGTCTCGATTTAAGAGATTTGATTGATCAAATTTAAGTCAGATTAAAATTGTCAGCTAATCATGTCGCTGGATTTCCGACTTAACTTTAAGTTCAGACATTAATTCTGTTAGTGAAATGCAGGTCTGGTATGTATTTTACTAATGCAGCTTGAAGACGGAGGATATAGTTATATTTGCCAGAGAGATTCGTTTGAGAGTTTTTCAAGGAGATGAAGAAGGGGTGCATTACGGAAATAATAAATAAACGTGGCTCTCACCGGGCTAAGTGTCCTCATGGACCCTCAAAAATCTAATGCCTTGAGCAAGGTGTATCGTTGTCGGAAATATAAATTGTGAGATATTTAAGAAGAAAGAAAAGTGGAAAAAAGAAAATTAAAACATAATACCCTCTTTTCAAGGGAAGTTGTTAATATTTTATTCAGATATTTAGCAAAGTTGCTGGATTCCAATAACAAGACAAGAGAGACTCTCCGTGCTCCAGTTACTGAGCTAATTAATCTGATAATTAGTGAATAGAGGGGTGGGGTGAATAGAGGCAAAAGTAAAATAAAAATCCCTTTAACAAAAAATAGAAAAGATTTTATTTCTTCCAAAGAGAATTTTTAAAAATATTTTCCCCATATATAAAATAGAGATCGTTGCTTCCAAATTTCGCATAAAAATTGATACTCACCGTTGTTGCTTTCAAGATAACAGATAAAATAACTTTTATTGCTTTGATAACCTGAAAGAAGACGAACATTATGGATCATTGGATACAAGTATCGATAATAGATTCATCAATTATCATCGTTGCAAATGTCGTGACATCATCGATTAAATTATGTTAATGTCTCCTTTTCTTACATCAAAATGATATACACTTTAATATCTGTTGTCGTATGCATCTATTTTTGTTTTGGTCTTTTTATGACATCCTATGCTTGAAACATTACCATAAATCCGTCTATTGATTTCGTTATCGATTGCACTTTCTACCTCGTTGTTTAAATTTAAATATATTTAATGTTTGTATGTATAGTAATGCATTTATACACAAATATATCTATTCAAACATGTTGAAATTTTTAAGGTTTTCAACAAAACCGTTCTACATGAACGTAAACCTGATCGATGTTCGCAGATATGAGCAGTCAGTTAAATCGTCCGCCCTTAAAATTGGATTTGAATCTAAGCATTATTACTGAATTTGAGGTCTTTCTCGCACCATATAGATTGTATTACAAGGTCAGAAATGCAATAATGAAAAGTTGGAAATTTAGAAATGTGCTCGTAAATACACGGAATATCTGTAAACGCGTAACAACTAAGTTATCACAAGAGGCAAAATTTAAATTCCATAAGGAAATGAATTATTTCTATAATAAGAAACTATATCAAAGGTCTCAAAAATAGTACTAATATATATTGCGCCACTGGAAGAGATATATTACTTGTTTTATGCAAACATCGATTATGCACGATAATGCAAAAATAGAGTATATTTACTTTTACTTTTGCTATTCGTCTAAAGAGAACTAATTACAACCAGCTGTGATTATCTCAATAAAGTAAAATGAAATATTTTACATCACTTCTGTGATAGACGGATAGTCTTAAGTGCGACAGAATAATTCATTTTTGTTGATCTGACTCAACCCACGACCATAGTAACTCATGGCATTCATACCAGTTTCTATGACAGGATCTGTCTTTGAAAGTTTTATATAGCTAAGCTCATGTGGCAATGTGTTTCTGCACCAAATGACCAAACTAAGGACATGATTTTTCATATATTTCAGTGATACATTACTCAACAAATTACAAACTGGACTTCAATGCAGCCAAAACGTACTGTGAATCAAGAGGGACATCCATCGCTACGTATGATGACCTGGAGGAGGCTTATACAGATCGATACCAGAAATGCGCCTGTGGATGGGCTGCCAACGGGATCGCATATATCGTAATGCAAGCGGTCGTGCAGGGCTGTTCCTCTTTCATAGGAGTCGTCGAATGCTCATGGCAGTCAACGTGGGATGTGTTCTGTAAACGCCGGTTGGCACCAGGTACGACAATATTTGTCATGTTGCAGTTTTCAGTAAACATTCGATTGAAAGAGACCACATTATTTCAATAATCATTTAATCTGTGCCTACAACTAGCTTTCTAAACGAATATAATTTTCTAAGATTTATAACCAGTATTTTGGAAAATCCTGATATGATTACACTAATCAGCTTTTACTGTTTGTCCATACGTTCCGTTCTATAAGGTGAAGAGCTTCTTTCCTTAGGCATGAAAAAAAACCCCAAATTCCAGATCAAAGGTATATACCAACCTTCCATCTATAAAACATTACATAGAAGTTCTTTAAGATTTCATCTGGAGATCAGAGTTTAATTTCATGCTTTCACGCTGCAAGCAGAATATTTAAAACGAGTAATACAACTAAGACAGAGGCATATCAGTTTCACCAGTGTACGGGTGTGACTCCTAAAACTGCAAGGAAAGAATATTGGAAGCTACTAGTAAAATTACTATGGATTTGTTTTAAATCCATAATCAGTGCTGGTTGTGCTTTCTTCTTGGTCGTTTCTTTCTCGAAGCACTCAAATGACACTTTTAGATTTTAACATTGGCAAAGTCTTCGGAAAGCTTTAGAATAGTCTGGAATCCATCAATGGTCTTTCAAAGCGAAAGATTAACGATTATATGAAGAAGACCTGGCTCAAATTCCAGAAACGTTCGTCTACAAATTAGGTCGAGATATGAGGCATTTGATAGGTCAAATTATAGCCAAACTTAAATTTTCAGTCAGTCATATTGGTGGATTTTAGACTTAAGTTAAAGTCCAGACTTTAATTCTGTTGGAAATAATACAAGTCTTGTTTGTAGTTGGCCAATTAAGAACGGAGAGTATAGTTAGATCTACCAAACATATTCCTTTCAGTGCTTTTCAAAGTGGGGAGAATGTTGTGGACTATCAAAACCAAAAACAATACATAAAAAAACAATATTAAAATGTGGGCAGGACATGATAAGGTTTCTTCAGGAAACCTAAAACAACTAATGCCCCGAGCCAGGTCTATTGCTATCTGAAGTATAGATTTTGAAATATTACCAAAAAAGAAAAAGTTGACAAAATTATTGTTTAGGGAAATTGCAAATATTTTCTCCAGCTATTTAGCAGAGTTCTTTGATTCCAATAAATGTAAAAGATAGCCTCTCCGCACCATTGTTAATAAAATGAGTAATGTTCTAATAGATCGGATAGGGTACATAAATATACAAAGTAAAAAGGAAATACTCTTTATTAGAAAAGTCAAAGCATTAAAATAATTTCTTTCTTTTAAATATAATTTTGAAATGTTTTCCCCATATACTAAAATGAGTCCCTTGGTTCCACGTTGAACACACATATTGACGCACACCGTTGTTGTGCTCATGAGAAAGTATTTTTATTGCCATTAGAACCTACATCCTCTTCCTCCCCCCCCCCCACCAAAAAATATCAATCATTGTGTAAAAATATCGATAACATTTTCATCAATTACATCGTTAAAAGTGACATAATCTCATTGATTAAATTATGTTAAGGTCTCTTATACATACATAGATACACATAAACGCGCACACAGAAACAAACATGTATATATATATATATATATATATATATATATATATATATATATATATGTATATTGATGGATATTTTTTCTATTCTAACCTGTCGATATTTCCAAATGTATTCAACAAAGTAGTTCTACAAGATCGTAAACCAGATCAAAGCGCCCAATTATTCACAGTCAATTATTGCATCCGTTCTTAAGTTTGGACTTGAGACTGAACGATAATACTGAACTAAATGTTCTTTCAGTCGCCATTGAGGGTTTCCTGCAAGGTCAGAAATGCAACAAGAAAAGTTGGAAGTTTAAAAATATTTTTCTAAATACAGGAAATATAGATAAGCACATAAGACTGAGTTCTCCAACAAGGCCAAATTTAAATGTGTGCAATCTTCTTTAAGAAAGCAAATTATCTGCACAATACAAAACTGTATAATACGTTACAAAGACCCAGACATATAATCAATATATATTGCGCCTCTGGAACAAATATAATACTTATTTTATGCGAAAATCGATCATGGAATTGACCAAGATTACTTTCAATTCAGTTATCGTTTTAAAGGGAGATAATTAAATCAGCTACAGTTACCTCATGAGGGTGAATGAAGAAGTACATTACGTCTCATCTCTGACCGATTGATGATCTTCATGCGACAAAGATAATTCGTGAATACTTCCTAAGTGATACGTTTAAAATGAGCGATATATTATTTAGGGCTGGGTGTAAAGGGAATGTAGTCCATCATTCTCGACTATTCAATGTATCGTGTATTATTAATTATGCTGATCTGACTCAACCCCGACCATAGCAACTCGTAACATTCAACGCAGCCTCTTTTATTGGATCCTCCCTTGAACCTTTTATATGCTTACGCCCATGTGGCAATGTGTTTCCGCACAAACTGACCAAACTAAACGTACGATTTTTGGTGTATTTCAGTCATCCATTACTCAACAAATTACAAACTGGACTTCAATGCCTCCAAGACGTATTGTGAATCTAGAGGGACATCCGTCGCCACTTACGAAGACCTGGATGGGGCTTATAAAGATGGATACCAGAAATGCCTCTGTGGATGGGCTGCCAACGGGATCGCATATATCGTAATGCAAGCGGTCATGCAGGGCTGTTCCTCTTCCATCGGAGTCGTCGAATGCTCATGGCAGTCAACGTGGGATGTGTTCTGTAAACGCCGGTTGGCACCAGGTACGACAATATTTGTCATGTTGCAGTTTTCAGTAAACATTCGATTGAAAGAGACCACATTATTTCAATAATCATTTAATCTGTGCCTACAACTAGCTTTCTAAACGAATATAATTTTCTAAGATTTATAACCAGTATTTTGGAAAATCCTGATATGATTACACTAATCAGCTTTTACTGTTTGTCCATACGTTCTGTTCTATAAGGTGAAGAGCTTCTTTCCTTAGGCATGAAAAAACAAACCAAATTCCAGATCAAAGGTATGTACCAACCTTCCCTCTATAAAACATTACATAGAAGTTCTTTAAGATTTCATCTGGAGATCAGAGTTTAATTTCATGCTTTCACGCTGCAAGCAGAATATTTAAAACGAGTAATACAACTAAGACAGAGGCATATCAGTTTCACCAGTGTACGGGTGTGACTCCTAAAACTGGAAGGAAGGAATATTGGAAGCTACTAGTAAAATTACTATGGATTTGTTTTAAATCCATAATCAGTGCTGGTTGTGCTTTCTTCTTGGTCGTTTCTTTCTCGAAGCACTCAAATGACACTTTTAGTTTTTAACATTGGCAATGTCTTCGGAAAGCTTTAGAATAGTCTGGAATCCATCAATGGTCTTTCAAAGCGAAAGATTAACGATTATATGAAGAAGACCTGGCTCAAATTCCAGAAACGTTAGTCTACAAATTAAGTCTAGACATGGGGCAATTGATTGGTCAAATTATAGCCAAACTTAAATTTTCAGTCAGTCGTATTGGTGGATTTTAGACTTAAGTTAAAGTCCAGACTTTAATTCTGTTGGAAATAATACAAGTCTTGTTTGTAGTTGGCCAATTAAGAACGGAGAGTATAGTTAGATCTACCAAACATATTCGTTTCAGAGCTTTTCAAAGTGGGGAGAATGTTGTGGACTATCAGCAAAAAAAAAAAACAAAAAACAAAAAAACAAGAAAAAGAATATTAACATGTGGGCAGGACATGATAAGGTTTCTTCAGGAAACCTAAAAAAACTAATGCCCCGAGCCAGGTCTATTGCTATCTGAAGTATAGATTTTGAAATATTACCAAGAAAGAAAAAGTTGACAAAATTATTGTTTAGGGAAATTGTAAATATTTTCTCCAGCTATTTAGCAGAGTTCTTTGATTCCAATAAATGTAAAAGATAGCCTCTTCCCACCATTGTTAATAAAATGAGTAATGTTCTAATAGATCGGAGAGAGTACATAAATATACAAAGTAAAAAGGAAATACTCTTTATTAGAAAAGTCAAAGCATTAAAAAAATGTCTTTCTTTTAAATATAATTTTGAAATGTTTTCCCCATATACTAAAATGAGTCCCTTGGTTCCACGTTGAACACACATATTGACACACACCGTCGTTGTGCTCAGAAGTAAGTATTTTTATTGCCATTAGAACCTACATCCTCTTCCTCCCCCCCCCCACCACCAAAAAATATCGATCATTGTGCACAAATATGGATAACATTTTCATCAATTACATCGTTAAAAGTGACATAATCTCATTGATTAAATTATGTTAAGGTCTCTTATACATACATAGATACACACTCACTAGCACACAGAAACAAACATATATATATATATATATATATATATATATATATATATATATATATATATATATATCTGTGTGTATATAGATGTATATTGTTTCTATTCTAACCTGTCGATATTTCCAAATGTATTCAACAAAGTCGTTCTACAAGATCGTAAACCAGATCAAAGCGCCCAATTATTCACAGTCAATTATTGCATCCGTTCTTAAGTTTGGACTTGAGACTGAACGTTAACACTGAATTAAATGTCCTTTCAGTCGCCATTGAGGGTTTCCTGCAGGGTCAGAAATGCAACAAGAAAAGTTGGAAGTTTAAAAATATTTTTCTAAATACAGAAAATATCGCTAAGCACATAAGACTGAGTTCTCCAACAAGGCCAAATTTAAATGTGTGCAATCTTCTTTAAGAAAGCAAATTATCTGTACAATACACAACTGTATAAGACGTTACAAAGACCCAGAGATATAATCAATATATATTGCGCCTCTGGAACAAATATACTACCTATTTTATGCTAAAATCGATCATGGAATTTACAGCCGATTAAAATTGACCAAGATTACTTTCAATTCAGTTATTATCTTAAAGGGAGATAATTAAATCAGCTACAGTTACCTCATGAGGGTGAATGAAGAAGTACATTACGTCTCATCTCTGACCGATTGATGATCTTCATGCGACAAAGATAATTCGTGAATACTTCCTAAGTGATGCGTTTAAAATGAGCGATATATTATTTAGGGCTGGGTGTAAAGGGAATGTAGTCCATCATTCTCGACTATTCAATGTATCGTGTATTATTAATTATGCTGATCTGACTCAACCCCGACCATAGCAACTCGTAACATTGAACTCGGTCTCTTTTATTGGATCCTCCCTTGAACCTTTTATATGCTTACGCCCATGTGGCAATGTGTTTCCTCACAAACTGACCAAACTAAACGTACGATTTTTGGTGTATTTCAGTCATCCATTACTCAACAAATTACAAACTGGACTTCAATGCCTCCAAGACGTATTGTGAATCTAGAGGGACATCCGTCGCCACTTACGAAGACCTGGATGGGGCTTATAAAGATGGATACCAGAAATGCCTCTGTGGATGGGCTGCCAACGGGATCGCATATATCGTAATGCAAGCGGTCATGCAGGGCTGTTCCTCTTCCATCGGAGTCGTCGAATGCTCATGGCAGTCAACGTGGGATGTGTTCTGTAAACGCCGGTTGGCACCAGGTACGACAATATTTGTCATGTTGCAGTTTTCAGTAAACATTCGATTGAAAGAGACCACATTATTTCAAGAATCATTTAATCTGTGCCTACAACTAGCTTTCTAAACGAATATAATTTTCTAAGATTTATAACCAGTATTTTGGAAAATCCTGATATGATTACACTAATCAGCTTTTACTGTTTGTCCATACGTTCTGTTCTATAAGGTGAAGAGCTTCTTTCCTTAGGCATGAAAAAACAAACCAAATTCCAGATCAAAGGTATATACCAACCTTCCCTCTATAAAACATTACATAGAAGTTCTTTAAGATTTCATCTGGAGATCAGAGTTTAATTTCATGCTTTCACGCTGCAAGCAGAATATTTAAAACGAGTAATACAACTAAGACAGAGGCATATCAGTTTCACCAGTGTACGGGTGTGACTCCTAAAACTGGAAGGAAGGAATATTGGAAGCTACTAGTAAAATTACTATGGATTTGTTTTAAATCCATAATCAGTGCTGGTTGTGCTTTCTTCTTGGTCGTTTCTTTCTCGAAGCACTCAAATGACACTTTTAGTTTTTAACATTGGCAAAGTCTTCGGAAAGCTTTAGAATAGTCTGGAATCCATCAATGGTCTTTCAAAGCGAAAGATTAACGATTATATGAAGAAGACCTGGCTCAAATTCCAGAAACGTTAGTCTACAAATTAAGTCTAGACATGGGGCAATTGATTGGTCAAATTATAGCCAAACTTAAATTTTCAGTCAGTCGTATTGGTGGATTTTAGACTTAAGTTAAAGTCCAGACTTTAATTCTGTTGGAAATAATACAAGTCTTGTTTGTAGTTGGCCAATTAAGAACGGAGAGTATAGTTAGATCTACCAAACATATTCGTTTCAGAGCTTTTCAAAGTGGGGAGAATGTTGTGGACTATCAGCAAAAAAAAAAAAAAAAAAAAAAAAAAAACAAGAAAAAGAATATTAACATGTGGGCAGGACATGATAAGGTTTCTTCAGGAAACCTCAAAAAACTAATGCCCCGAGCCAGGTCTATTGCTATCTGAAGTATAGATTTTGAAATATTACCAAGAAAGAAAAAGTTGACAAAATTATTGTTTAGGGAAATTGTAAATATTTTCTCCAGCTATTTAGCAGAGTTCTTTGATTCCAATAAATGTAAAAGATAGCCTCTCCGCACCATTGTTAATAAAATGAGTAATGTTCTAATAGATCGGATAGGGTACATAAATATACAAAGTAAAAAGGAAATACTCTTTATTAGAAAAGTCAAAGCATTAAAAAAATGTCTTTCTTTTAAATATAATTTTGAAATGTTTTCCCCATATACTACAATGAGTCCCTTGGTTCCACGTTGAACACACATATTGACACACACCGTCGTTGTGCTCAGAAGTAAGTATTTTTATTGCCATTAGAACCTACATCCTCTTCCTCCCTCCCCACCCGACAAAAAATATCGATCATTGTGCACAAATATGGATAACATTTTCATCAATTACATCGTTAAAAGTGACATAATCTCATTGATTAAATTATGTTAAGGTCTCTTATACATACATAGATACACACACACTCGCACACAGAAACAAACATATATATATATATATATATATATATATATATATGTATATATGTATATCTGTGTGTATATAGATGTATATTGTTTCTATTCTAACCTGTCGATATTTCCAAATGTATTCAACAAAGTCGTTCTACAAGATCGTAAACCAGATCAAAGTGCCCAATTATTCACAGTCAATTATTGCATCAGTTCTTAAGTTTGGACTTGAGACTGAACGTTAATACTGAACTAAATGTCCTTTCAGTCGCCATTGAGGGTTTCCTGCAAGGTCAGAAATGCAACAAGAAAAGTTGGAAGTTTAAAAATATTTTTCTAAATACAGAAAATATTGCTAAGCACATAAGACTGAGTTCTCCAACAAGGCCAAATTTAAATGTGTGCAATCTTCTTTAAGAAAGCAAATTATCTGTACAATACACAACTGTATAAGACGTTACAAAGACCCAGACATATAATCAATATATATTGCGCCTCTGGAACAAATATACTACTTATTTTATGCGAAAATCGATCATGGAATTTACAGCCGATTAAAATTGACCAAGATTACTTTCAATTCAGTTATTATTTTAAAGGGAGATAATTAAATCAGCTACAGTTACCTCATGAGGGTGAATGAAGAAGTACATTACGTCTCATCTCTGACCGATTGATGATCTTCATGCGACAAAGATAATTCGTGAATACTTCCTAAGTGATGCGTTTAAAATGAGCGATATATTATTTAGGGCTGGGTGTAAAGGGAATGTAGTCCATCATTCTCGACTATTCAATGTATCGTGTATTATTAATTATGCTGATCTGACTCAACCCCGACCATAGCAACTCGTAACATTGAACTCGGTCTCTTTTATTGGATCCTCCCTTGAACCTTTTATATGCTTACGCCCATGTGGCAATGTGTTTCCTCACAAACTGACCAAACTAAACGTACGATTTTTGGTGTATTTCAGTCATCCATTACTCAACAAATTACAAACTGGACTTCAATGCCTCCAAGACGTATTGTGAATCTAGAGGGACATCCGTCGCCACTTACGAAGACCTGGATGGGGCTTATAAAGATGGATACCAGAAATGCCTCTGTGGATGGGCTGCCAACGGGATCGCATATATCGTAATGCAAGCGGTCATGCAGGGCTGTTCCTCTTCCATCGGAGTCGTCGAATGCTCATGGCAGTCAACGTGGGATGTGTTCTGTAAACGCCGGTTGGCACCAGGTACGACAATATTTGTCATGTTGCAGTTTTCAGTAAACATTCGATTGAAAGAGACCACATTATTTCAATAATCATTTAATCTGTGCCTACAACTAGCTTTCTAAACGAATATAATTTTCTAAGATTTATAACCAGTATTTTGGAAAATCCTGATATGATTACACTAATCAGCTTTTACTGTTTGTCCATACGTTCTGTTCTATAAGGTGAAGAGCTTCTTTCCTTAGGCATGAAAAAACAAACCAAATTCCAGATCAAAGGTATATACCAACCTTCCCTCTATAAAACATTACATAGAAGTTCTTTAAGATTTCATCTGGAGATCAGAGTTTAATTTCATGCTTTCACGCTGCAAGCAGAATATTTAAAACGAGTAATACAACTAAGACAGAGGCATATCAGTTTCACCAGTGTACGGGTGTGACTCCTAAAACTGGAAGGAAGGAATATTGGAAGCTACTAGTAAAATTACTATGGATTTGTTTTAAATCCATAATCAGTGCTGGTTGTGCTTTCTTCTTGGTCGTTTCTTTCTCGAAGCACTCAAATGACACTTTTAGTTTTTAACATTGGCAAAGTCTTCGGAAAGCTTTAGAATAGTCTGGAATCCATCAATGGTCTTTCAAAGCGAAAGATTAACGATTATATGAAGAAGACCTGGCTCAAATTCCAGAAACGTTAGTCTACAAATTAAGTCTAGACATGGGGCAATTGATTGGTCAAATTATAGCCAAACTTAAATTTTCAGTCAGTCGTATTGGTGGATTTTAGACTTAAGTTAAAGTCCAGACTTTAATTCTGTTGGAAATAATACAAGTCTTGTTTGTAGTTGGCCAATTAAGAACGGAGAGTATAGTTAGATCTACCAAACATATTCGTTTCAGAGCTTTTCAAAGTGGGGAGAATGTTGTGGACTATCAGCAAAAAAAAAACAAAAAACAAAAAAACAAGAAAAAGAATATTAACATGTGGGCAGGACATGATAAGGTTTCTTCAGGAAACCTGAAAAAACTAATGCCCCGAGCCAGGTCTATTGCTATCTGAAGTATAGATTTTGAAATATTACCAAGAAAGAAAAAGTTGACAAAATTATTGTTTAGGGAAATTGTAAATATTTTCTCCAGCTATTTAGCAGAGTTCTTTGATTCCAATAAATGTAAAAGATAGCCTCTCCGCACCATTGTTAATAAAATGAGTAATGTTCTAATAGATCGGATAGGGTACATAAATATACAAAGTAAAAAGGAAATACTCTTTATTAGAAAAGTCAAAGCATTAAAAAATGTCTTTCTTTTAAATATAATTTTGAAATGTTTTCCCCATATACTAAAATGAATCCCTTGGTTCCACGTTGAACACACATATTGACACACACCGTCGTTGTGCTCAGAAGTAAGTATTTTTATTGCCATTAGAACCTACATCCTCTTCCTCCCTCCCCACCCGACAAAAAATATCGATCATTGTGCACAAATATGGATAACATTTTCATCAATTACATCGTTAAAAGTGACATAATCTCATTGATTAAATTATGTTAAGGTCTCTTATACATACATAGATACACACACACTCGCACACAGAAACAAACATATATATATATATATATATATATATATATATATATATCTGTGTGTATATAGATGTATATTGTTTCTATTCTAACCTGTCGATATTTCCAAATGTATTCAACAAAGTCGTTCTACAAGATCGTAAACCAGATCAAAGTGCCCAATTATTCACAGTCAATTATTGCATCAGTTCTTAAGTTTGGACTTGAGACTGAACGTTAATACTGAACTAAATGTCCTTTCAGTCGCCATTGAGGGTTTCCTGCAAGGTCAGAAATGCAACAAGAAAAGTTGGAAGTTTAAAAATATTTTTCTAAATACAGAAAATATTGCTAAGCACATAAGACTGAGTTCTCCAACAAGGCCAAATTTAAATGTGTGCAATCTTCTTTAAGAAAGTAAATTATCTGTACAATACACAACTGTATAAGACGTTACAAAGACCCAGACATATAATCAATATATATTGCGCCTCTGGAACAAATATACTACTTATTTTATGCGAAAATCGATCATGGAATTTACAGCCGATTAAAATTGACCAAGATTACTTTCAATTCAGTTATTATTTTAAAGGGAGATAATTAAATCAGCTACAGTTACCTCATGAGGGTGAATGAAGAAGTACATTACGTCTCATCTCTGACCGATTGATGATCTTCATGCGACAAAGATAATTCGTGAATACTTCCTAAGTGATACGTTTAAAATGAGCGATATATTATTAAGGGCTGGGTGTAAAGGGAATGTAGTCCATCATTCTCGACTATTCAATGTATCGTGTATTATTAATTATGCTGATCTGACTCAACCCCGACCATAGCAACTCGTAACATTCAAATCAGCCTCTTTTATTGGATCCTCCCTTGAACCTTTTATATGCTTACGCCCATGTGGCAATGTGTTTCCGCACAAACTGACCAAACTAAACGTACGATTTTTGGTGTATTTCAGTCATCCATTACTCAACAAATTACAAACTGGACTTCAATGCCTCCAAGACGTATTGTGAATCTAGAGGGACATCCGTCGCCACTTACGAAGACCTGGATGGGGCTTATAAAGATGGATACCAGAAATGCCTCTGTGGATGGGCTGCCAACGGGATCGCATATATCGTAATGCAAGCGGTCATGCAGGGCTGTTCCTCTTCCATCGGAGTCGTCGAATGCTCATGGCAGTCAACGTGGGATGTGTTCTGTAAACGCCGGTTGGCACCAGGTACGACAATATTTGTCATGTTGCAGTTTTCAGTAAACATTCGATTGAAAGAGACCACATTATTTCAATAATCATTTAATCTGTGCCTACAACTAGCTTTCTAAACGAATATAATTTTCTAAGATTTATAACCAGTATTTTGGAAAATCCTGATATGATTACACTAATCAGCTTTTACTGTTTGTCCATACGTTCTGTTCTATAAGGTCAAGAGCTTCTTTCCTTAGGCATGAAAAAACAAACCAAATTCCAGATCAAAGGTATATACCAACCTTCCCTCTATAAAACATTACATAGAAGTTCTTTAAGATTTCATCTGGAGATCAGAGTTTAATTTCATGCTTTCACGCTGCAAGCAGAATATTTAAAACGAGTAATACAACTAAGACAGAGGCATATCAGTTTCACCAGTGTACGGGTGTGACTCTTAAAACTGGAAGGAAGGAATATTGGAAGCTACTAGTAAAATTACTATGGATTTGTTTTAAATCCATAATCAGTGCTGGTTGTGCTTTCTTCTTGGTCGTTTCTTTCTCGAAGCACTCAAATGACACTTTTAGTTTTTAACATTGGCAAAGTCTTCGGAAAGCTTTAGAATAGTCTGGAATCCATCAATGGTCTTTCAAAGCGAAAGATTAACGATTATATGAAGAAGACCTGGCTCAAATTCCAGAAACGTTAGTCTACAAATTAAGTCTAGACATGGGGCAATTGATTGGTCAAATTATAGCCAAACTTAAATTTTCAGTCAGTCGTATTGGTGGATTTTAGACTTAAGTTAAAGTCCAGACTTTAATTCTGTTGGAAATAATACAAGTCTTGTTTGTAGTTGGCCAATTAAGAACGGAGAGTATAGTTAGATCTACCAAACATATTCGTTTCAGAGCTTTTCAAAGTGGGGAGAATGTTGTGGACTATCAGCAAAAAAAAAAACAAAAAACAAAAAAACAAGAAAAAGAATATTAACATGTGGGCAGGACATGATAAGGTTTCTTCAGGAAACCTGAAAAAACTAATGCCCCGAGCCAGGTCTATTGCTATCTGAAGTATAGATTTTGAAATATTACCAAGAAAGAAAAAGTTGACAAAATTATTGTTTAGGGAAATTGTAAATATTTTCTCCAGCTATTTAGCAGAGTTCTTTGATTCCAATAAATGTAAAAGATAGCCTCTCCGCACCATTGTTAATAAAATGAGTAATGTTCTAATAGATCGGATAGGGTACATAAATATACAAAGTAAAAAGGAAATACTCTTTATTAGAAAAGTCAAAGCATTAAAAAATGTCTTTCTTTTAAATATAATTTTGAAATGTTTTCCCCATATACTAAAATGAATCCCTTGGTTCCACGTTGAACACACATATTGACACACACCGTCGTTGTGCTCAGAAGTAAGTATTTTTATTGCCATTAGAACCTACATCCTCTTCCTCCCTCCCCACCCGACAAAAAATATCGATCATTGTGCACAAATATGGATAACATTTTCATCAATTACATCGTTAAAAGTGACATAATCTCATTGATTAAATTATGTTAAGGTCTCTTATACATACATAGATACACACACACTCGCACACAGAAACAAACATATATATATATATATATATATATATATATATATATATATATATATATCTGTGTGTATATAGATGTATATTGTTTCTATTCTAACCTGTCGATATTTCCAAATGTATTCAACAAAGTCGTTCTACAAGATCGTAAACCAGATCAAAGTGCCCAATTATTCACAGTCAATTATTGCATCAGTTCTTAAGTTTGGACTTGAGACTGAACGTTAATACTGAACTAAATGTCCTTTCAGTCGCCATTGAGGGTTTCCTGCAAGGTCAGAAATGCAACAAGAAAAGTTGGAAGTTTAAAAATATTTTTCTAAATACAGAAAATATTGCTAAGCACATAAGACTGAGTTCTCCAACAAGGCCAAATTTAAATGTGTGCAATCTTCTTTAAGAAAGTAAATTATCTGTACAATACACAACTGTATAAGACGTTACAAAGACCCAGACATATAATCAATATATATTGCGCCTCTGGAACAAATATACTACTTATTTTATGCGAAAATCGATCATGGAATTTACAGCCGATTAAAATTGACCAAGATTACTTTCAATTCAGTTATTATTTTAAAGGGAGATAATTAAATCAGCTACAGTTACCTCATGAGGGTGAATGAAGAAGTACATTACGTCTCATCTCTGACCGATTGATGATCTTCATGCGACAAAGATAATTCGTGAATACTTCCTAAGTGATACGTTTAAAATGAGCGATATATTATTAAGGGCTGGGTGTAAAGGGAATGTAGTCCATCATTCTCGACTATTCAATGTATCGTGTATTATTAATTATGCTGATCTGACTCAACCCCGACCATAGCAACTCGTAACATTGAACTCGGTCTCTTTTATTGGATCCTCCCTTGAACCTTTTATATGCTTACGCCCATGTGGCAATGTGTTTCCGCACAAACTGACCAAACTAAACGTACGATTTTTGGTGTATTTCAGTCATCCATTACTCAACAAATTACAAACTGGACTTCAATGCCTCCAAGACGTATTGTGAATCTAGAGGGACATCCGTCGCCACTTACGAAGACCTGGATGGGGCTTATAAAGATGGATACCAGAAATGCCTCTGTGGATGGGCTGCCAACGGGATCGCATATATCGTAATGCAAGCGGTCATGCAGGGCTGTTCCTCTTCCATCGGAGTCGTCGAATGCTCATGGCAGTCAACGTGGGATGTGTTCTGTAAACGCCGGTTGGCACCAGGTACGACAATATTTGTCATGTTGCAGTTTTCAGTAAACATTCGATTGAAAGAGACCACATTATTTCAATAATCATTTAATCTGTGCCTACAACTAGCTTTCTAAACGAATATAATTTTCTAAGATTTATAACCAGTATTTTGGAAAATCCTGATATGATTACACTAATCAGCTTTTACTGTTTGTCCATACGTTCTGTTCTATAAGGTGAAGAGCTTCTTTCCTTAGGCATGAAAAAACAAACCAAATTCCAGATCAAAGGTATATACCAACCTTCCCTCTATAAAACATTACATAGAAGTTCTTTAAGATTTCATCTGGAGATCAGAGTTTAATTTCATGCTTTCACGCTGCAAGCAGAATATTTAAAACGAGTAATACAACTAAGACAGAGGCATATCAGTTTCACCAGTGTACGGGTGTGACTCTTAAAACTGGAAGGAAGGAATATTGGAAGCTACTAGTAAAATTACTATGGATTTGTTTTAAATCCATAATCAGTGCTGGTTGTGCTTTCTTCTTGGTCGTTTCTTTCTCGAAGCACTCAAATGACACTTTTAGTTTTTAACATTGGCAAAGTCTTCGGAAAGCTTTAGAATAGTCTGGAATCCATCAATGGTCTTTCAAAGCGAAAGATTAACGATTATATGAAGAAGACCTGGCTCAAATTCCAGAAACGTTAGTCTACAAATTAAGTCTAGACATGGGGCAATTGATTGGTCAAATTATAGCCAAACTTAAATTTTCAGTCAGTCGTATTGGTGGATTTTAGACTTAAGTTAAAGTCCAGACTTTAATTCTGTTGGAAATAATACAAGTCTTGTTTGTAGTTGGCCAATTAAGAACGGAGAGTATAGTTAGATCTACCAAACATATTCGTTTCAGAGCTTTTCAAAGTGGGGAGAATGTTGTGGACTATCAGCAAAAAAAAAAACAAAAAACAAAAAAACAAGAAAAAGAATATTAACATGTGGGCAGGACATGATAAGGTTTCTTCAGGAAACCTGAAAAAACTAATGCCCCGAGCCAGGTCTATTGCTATCTGAAGTATAGATTTTGAAATATTACCAAGAAAGAAAAAGTTGACAAAATTATTGTTTAGGGAAATTGTAAATATTTTCTCCAGCTATTTAGCAGAGTTCTTTGATTCCAATAAATGTAAAAGATAGCCTCTCCGCACCATTGTTAATAAAATGAGTAATGTTCTAATAGATCGGATAGGGTACATAAATATACAAAGTAAAAAGGAAATACTCTTTATTAGAAAAGTCAAAGCATTAAAAAAATGTCTTTCTTTTAAATATAATTTTGAAATGTTTTCCCCATATACTACAATGAGTCCCTTGGTTCCACGTTGAACACACATATTGACACACACCGTCGTTGTGCTCAGAAGTAAGTATTTTTATTGCCATTAGAACCTACATCCTCTTCCTCCCTCCCCACCCGACAAAAAATATCGATCATTGTGCACAAATATGGATAACATTTTCATCAATTACATCGTTAAAAGTGACATAATCTCATTGATTAAATTATGTTAAGGTCTCTTATACATACATAGATACACACACACTCGCACACAGAAACAAACATATATATATATATATATATATATATATATATATATATGTATATATGTATATCTGTGTGTATATAGATGTATATTGTTTCTATTCTAACCTGTCGATATTTCCAAATGTATTCAACAAAGTCGTTCTACAAGATCGTAAACCAGATCAAAGTGCCCAATTATTCACAGTCAATTATTGCATCCGTTCTTAAGTTTGGACTTGAGACTGAACGTTAATACTGAACTAAATGTCCTTTCAGTCGCCATTGAGGGTTTCCTGCAAGGTCAGAAATGCAACAAGAAAAGTTGGAAGTTTAAAAATATTTTTCTAAATACAGAAAATATTGCTAAGCACATAAGACTGAGTTCTCCAACAAGGCCAAATTTAAATGTGTGCAATCTTCTTTAAGAAAGCAAATTATCTGTACAATACACAACTGTATAAGACGTTACAAAGACCCAGACATATAATCAATATATATTGCGCCTCTGGAACAAATATACTACTTATTTTATGCGAAAATCGATCATGGAATTTACAGCCGATTAAAATTGACCAAGATTACTTTCAATTCAGTTATTATTTTAAAGGGAGATAATTAAATCAGCTACAGTTACCTCATGAGGGTGAATGAAGAAGTACATTACGTCTCATCTCTGACCGATTGATGATCTTCATGCGACAAAGATAATTCGTGAATACTTCCTAAGTGATGCGTTTAAAATGAGCGATATATTATTTAGGGCTGGGTGTAAAGGGAATGTAGTCCATCATTCTCGACTATTCAATGTATCGTGTATTATTAATTATGCTGATCTGACTCAACCCCGACCATAGCAACTCGTAACATTCAACGCAGCCTCTTTTATTGGATCCTCCCTTGAACCTTTTATATGCTTACGCCCATGTGGCAATGTGTTTCCGCACAAACTGACCAAACTAAACGTACGATTTTTGGTGTATTTCAGTCATCCATTACTCAACAAATTACAAACTGGACTTCAATGCCTCCAAGACGTATTGTGAATCTAGAGGGACATCCGTCGCCACTTACGAAGACCTGGATGGGGCTTATAAAGATGGATACCAGAAATGCCTCTGTGGATGGGCTGCCAACGGGATCGCATATATCGTAATGCAAGCGGTCATGCAGGGCTGTTCCTCTTCCATCGGAGTCGTCGAATGCTCATGGCAGTCAACGTGGGATGTGTTCTGTAAACGCCGGTTGGCACCAGGTACGACAATATTTGTCATGTTGCAGTTTTCAGTAAACATTCGATTGAAAGAGACCACATTATTTCAATAATCATTTAATCTGTGCCTACAACTAGCTTTCTAAACGAATATAATTTTCTAAGATTTATAACCAGTATTTTGGAAAATCCTGATATGATTACACTAATCAGCTTTTACTGTTTGTCCATACGTTCTGTTCTATAAGGTGAAGAGCTTCTTTCCTTAGGCATGAAAAAACAAACCAAATTCCAGATCAAAGGTATATACCAACCTTCCCTCTATAAAACATTACATAGAAGTTCTTTAAGATTTCATCTGGAGATCAGAGTTTAATTTCATGCTTTCACGCTGCAAGCAGAATATTTAAAACGAGTAATACAACTAAGACAGAGGCATATCAGTTTCACCAGTGTACGGGTGTGACTCCTAAAACTGGAAGGAAGGAATATTGGAAGCTACTAGTAAAATTACTATGGATTTGTTTTAAATCCATAATCAGTGCTGGTTGTGCTTTCTTCTTGGTCGTTTCTTTCTCGAAGCACTCAAATGACACTTTTAGTTTTTAACATTGGCAAAGTCTTCGGAAAGCTTTAGAATAGTCTGGAATCCATCAATGGTCTTTCAAAGCGAAAGATTAACGATTATATGAAGAAGACCTGGCTCAAATTCCAGAAACGTTAGTCTACAAATTAAGTCTAGACATGGGGCAATTGATTGGTCAAATTATAGCCAAACTTAAATTTTCAGTCAGTCGTATTGGTGGATTTTAGACTTAAGTTAAAGTCCAGACTTTAATTCTGTTGGAAATAATACAAGTCTTGTTTGTAGTTGGCCAATTAAGAACGGAGAGTATAGTTAGATCTACCAAACATATTCGTTTCAGAGCTTTTCAAAGTGGGGAGAATGTTGTGGACTATCAGCAAAAAAAAAAACAAAAAACAAAAAAAACAAGAAAAAGAATATTAACATGTGGGCAGGACATGATAAGGTTTCTTCAGGAAACCTGAAAAAACTAATGCCCCGAGCCAGGTCTATTGCTATCTGAAGTATAGATTTTGAAATATTACCAAGAAAGAAAAAGTTGACAAAATTATTGTTTAGGGAAATTGTAAATATTTTCTCCAGCTATTTAGCAGAGTTCTTTGATTCCAATAAATGTAAAAGATAGCCTCTCCGCACCATTGTTAATAAAATGAGTAATGTTCTAATAGATCGGATAGGGTACATAAATATACAAAGTAAAAAGGAAATACTCTTTATTAGAAAAGTCAAAGCATTAAAAAATGTCTTTCTTTTAAATATAATTTTGAAATGTTTTCCCCATATACTAAAATGAATCCCTTGGTTCCACGTTGAACACACATATTGACACACACCGTCGTTGTGCTCAGAAGTAAGTATTTTTATTGCCATTAGAACCTACATCCTCTTCCTCCCTCCCCACCCGACAAAAAATATCGATCATTGTGCACAAATATGGATAACATTTTCATCAATTACATCGTTAAAAGTGACATAATCTCATTGATTAAATTATGTTAAGGTCTCTTATACATACATAGATACACACACACTCGCACACAGAAACAAACATATATATATATATATATATATATATATATATATATATATATATCTGTGTGTATATAGATGTATATTGTTTCTATTCTAACCTGTCGATATTTCCAAATGTATTCAACAAAGTCGTTCTACAAGATCGTAAACCAGATCAAAGTGCCCAATTATTCACAGTCAATTATTGCATCAGTTCTTAAGTTTGGACTTGAGACTGAACGTTAATACTGAACTAAATGTCCTTTCAGTCGCCATTGAGGGTTTCCTGCAAGGTCAGAAATGCAACAAGAAAAGTTGGAAGTTTAAAAATATTTTTCTAAATACAGAAAATATTGCTAAGCACATAAGACTGAGTTCTCCAACAAGGCCAAATTTAAATGTGTGCAATCTTCTTTAAGAAAGTAAATTATCTGTACAATACACAACTGTATAAGACGTTACAAAGACCCAGACATATAATCAATATATATTGCGCCTCTGGAACAAATATACTACTTATTTTATGCGAAAATCGATCATGGAATTTACAGCCGATTAAAATTGACCAAGATTACTTTCAATTCAGTTATTATTTTAAAGGGAGATAATTAAATCAGCTACAGTTACCTCATGAGGGTGAATGAAGAAGTACATTACGTCTCATCTCTGACCGATTGATGATCTTCATGCGACAAAGATAATTCGTGAATACTTCCTAAGTGATACGTTTAAAATGAGCGATATATTATTAAGGGCTGGGTGTAAAGGGAATGTAGTCCATCATTCTCGACTATTCAATGTATCGTGTATTATTAATTATGCTGATCTGACTCAACCCCGACCATAGCAACTCGTAACATTCAAATCAGCCTCTTTTATTGGATCCTCCCTTGAACCTTTTATATGCTTACGCCCATGTGGCAATGTGTTTCCGCACAAACTGACCAAACTAAACGTACGATTTTTGGTGTATTTCAGTCATCCATTACTCAACAAATTACAAACTGGACTTCAATGCCTCCAAGACGTATTGTGAATCTAGAGGGACATCCGTCGCCACTTACGAAGACCTGGATGGGGCTTATAAAGATGGATACCAGAAATGCCTCTGTGGATGGGCTGCCAACGGGATCGCATATATCGTAATGCAAGCGGTCATGCAGGGCTGTTCCTCTTCCATCGGAGTCGTCGAATGCTCATGGCAGTCAACGTGGGATGTGTTCTGTAAACGCCGGTTGGCACCAGGTACGACAATATTTGTCATGTTGCAGTTTTCAGTAAACATTCGATTGAAAGAGACCACATTATTTCAATAATCATTTAATCTGTGCCTACAACTAGCTTTCTAAACGAATATAATTTTCTAAGATTTATAACCAGTATTTTGGAAAATCCTGATATGATTACACTAATCAGCTTTTACTGTTTGTCCATACGTTCTGTTCTATAAGGTGAAGAGCTTCTTTCCTTAGGCATGAAAAAACAAACCAAATTCCAGATCAAAGGTATATACCAACCTTCCCTCTATAAAACATTACATAGAAGTTCTTTAAGATTTCATCTGGAGATCAGAGTTTAATTTCATGCTTTCACGCTGCAAGCAGAATATTTAAAACGAGTAATACAACTAAGACAGAGGCATATCAGTTTCACCAGTGTACGGGTGTGACTCTTAAAACTGGAAGGAAGGAATATTGGAAGCTACTAGTAAAATTACTATGGATTTGTTTTAAATCCATAATCAGTGCTGGTTGTGCTTTCTTCTTGGTCGTTTCTTTCTCGAAGCACTCAAATGACACTTTTAGTTTTTAACATTGGCAAAGTCTTCGGAAAGCTTTAGAATAGTCTGGAATCCATCAATGGTCTTTCAAAGCGAAAGATTAACGATTATATGAAGAAGACCTGGCTCAAATTCCAGAAACGTTAGTCTACAAATTAAGTCTAGACATGGGGCAATTGATTGGTCAAATTATAGCCAAACTTAAATTTTCAGTCAGTCGTATTGGTGGATTTTAGACTTAAGTTAAAGTCCAGACTTTAATTCTGTTGGAAATAATACAAGTCTTGTTTGTAGTTGGCCAATTAAGAACGGAGAGTATAGTTAGATCTACCAAACATATTCGTTTCAGAGCTTTTCAAAGTGGGGAGAATGTTGTGGACTATCAGCAAAAAAAAAAACAAAAAACAAAAAAACAAGAAAAAGAATATTAACATGTGGGCAGGACATGATAAGGTTTCTTCAGGAAACCTGAAAAAACTAATGCCCCGAGCCAGGTCTATTGCTATCTGAAGTATAGATTTTGAAATATTACCAAGAAAGAAAAAGTTGACAAAATTATTGTTTAGGGAAATTGTAAATATTTTCTCCAGCTATTTAGCAGAGTTCTTTGATTCCAATAAATGTAAAAGATAGCCTCTCCGCACCATTGTTAATAAAATGAGTAATGTTCTAATAGATCGGATAGGGTACATAAATATACAAAGTAAAAAGGAAATACTCTTTATTAGAAAAGTCAAAGCATTAAAAAATGTCTTTCTTTTAAATATAATTTTGAAATGTTTTCCCCATATACTACAATGAGTCCCTTGGTTCCACGTTGAACACACATATTGACACACACCGTCGTTGTGCTCAGAAGTAAGTATTTTTATTGCCATTAGAACCTACATCCTCTTCCTCCCTCCCCACCCGACAAAAAATATCGATCATTGTGCACAAATATGGATAACATTTTCATCAATTACATCGTTAAAAGTGACATAATCTCATTGATTAAATTATGTTAAGGTCTCTTATACATACATAGATACACACACACTCGCACACAGAAACAAACATATATATATATATATATATATATATATATATATATATATATATATATCTGTGTGTATATAGATGTATATTGTTTCTATTCTAACCTGTCGATATTTCCAAATGTATTCAACAAAGTCGTTCTACAAGATCGTAAACCAGATCAAAGTGCCCAATTATTCACAGTCAATTATTGCATCAGTTCTTAAGTTTGGACTTGAGACTGAACGTTAATACTGAACTAAATGTCCTTTCAGTCGCCATTGAGGGTTTCCTGCAAGGTCAGAAATGCAACAAGAAAAGTTGGAAGTTTAAAAATATTTTTCTAAATACAGAAAATATTGCTAAGCACATAAGACTGAGTTCTCCAACAAGGCCAAATTTAAATGTGTGCAATCTTCTTTAAGAAAGTAAATTATCTGTACAATACACAACTGTATAAGACGTTACAAAGACCCAGACATATAATCAATATATATTGCGCCTCTGGAACAAATATACTACTTATTTTATGCGAAAATCGATCATGGAATTTACAGCCGATTAAAATTGACCAAGATTACTTTCAATTCAGTTATTATTTTAAAGGGAGATAATTAAATCAGCTACAGTTACCTCATGAGGGTGAATGAAGAAGTACATTACGTCTCATCTCTGACCGATTGATGATCTTCATGCGACAAAGATAATTCGTGAATACTTCCTAAGTGATACGTTTAAAATGAGCGATATATTATTAAGGGCTGGGTGTAAAGGGAATGTAGTCCATCATTCTCGACTATTCAATGTATCGTGTATTATTAATTATGCTGATCTGACTCAACCCCGACCATAGCAACTCGTAACATTCAAATCAGCCTCTTTTATTGGATCCTCCCTTGAACCTTTTATATGCTTACGCCCATGTGGCAATGTGTTTCCGCACAAACTGACCAAACTAAACGTACGATTTTTGGTGTATTTCAGTCATCCATTACTCAACAAATTACAAACTGGACTTCAATGCCTCCAAGACGTATTGTGAATCTAGAGGGACATCCGTCGCCACTTACGAAGACCTGGATGGGGCTTATAAAGATGGATACCAGAAATGCCTCTGTGGATGGGCTGCCAACGGGATCGCATATATCGTAATGCAAGCGGTCATGCAGGGCTGTTCCTCTTCCATCGGAGTCGTCGAATGCTCATGGCAGTCAACGTGGGATGTGTTCTGTAAACGCCGGTTGGCACCAGGTACGACAATATTTGTCATGTTGCAGTTTTCAGTAAACATTCGATTGAAAGAGACCACATTATTTCAATAATCATTTAATCTGTGCCTACAACTAGCTTTCTAAACGAATATAATTTTCTAAGATTTATAACCAGTATTTTGGAAAATCCTGATATGATTACACTAATCAGCTTTTACTGTTTGTCCATACGTTCTGTTCTATAAGGTGAAGAGCTTCTTTCCTTAGGCATGAAAAAACAAACCAAATTCCAGATCAAAGGTATATACCAACCTTCCCTCTATAAAACATTACATAGAAGTTCTTTAAGATTTCATCTGGAGATCAGAGTTTAATTTCATGCTTTCACGCTGCAAGCAGAATATTTAAAACGAGTAATACAACTAAGACAGAGGCATATCAGTTTCACCAGTGTACGGGTGTGACTCTTAAAACTGGAAGGAAGGAATATTGGAAGCTACTAGTAAAATTACTATGGATTTGTTTTAAATCCATAATCAGTGCTGGTTGTGCTTTCTTCTTGGTCGTTTCTTTCTCGAAGCACTCAAATGACACTTTTAGTTTTTAACATTGGCAAAGTCTTCGGAAAGCTTTAGAATAGTCTGGAATCCATCAATGGTCTTTCAAAGCGAAAGATTAACGATTATATGAAGAAGACCTGGCTCAAATTCCAGAAACGTTAGTCTACAAATTAAGTCTAGACATGGGGCAATTGATTGGTCAAATTATAGCCAAACTTAAATTTTCAGTCAGTCGTATTGGTGGATTTTAGACTTAAGTTAAAGTCCAGACTTTAATTCTGTTGGAAATAATACAAGTCTTGTTTGTAGTTGGCCAATTAAGAACGGAGAGTATAGTTAGATCTACCAAACATATTCGTTTCAGAGCTTTTCAAAGTGGGGAGAATGTTGTGGACTATCAGCAAAAAAAAAAAAAAAAAAACAAAAAAAAAAACAAGAAAAAGAATATTAACATGTGGGCAGGACATGATAAGGTTTCTTCAGGAAACCTCAAAAAACTAATGACCTGAGCCAGGTCTATTGCTATCTGAAGTATAGATTTTGAAATATTACCAAGAAAGAAAAAGTTGACAAAATTATTGTTTAGGGAAATTGTAAATATTTTCTCCAGCTATTTAGCAGAGTTCTTTGATTCCAATAAATGTAAAAGATAGCCTCTCCGCACCATTGTTAATAAAATGAGTAATGTTCTAATAGATCGGATAGGGTACATACATATACAAAGTAAAAAGGAAATACTCTTTATTAGAAAAGTCAAAGCATTAAAAAAATGTCTTTCTTTAAAATATAATTTTGAAATGTTTTCCCCATATACTAAAATGAGTCCCTTGGTTCCACGTTGAACACACATATTGACACACACCGTCGTTGGGCTCAGAAGTAAGTATTTTTATTGCCATTAGAACCTACATCCTCTTCCTCCCCCCCCCCCCACACAAAAAATATCGATCATTGTGCACAAATATGGATAACATTTTCATCAATTACATCGTTAAAAGTGACATAATCTCATTGATTAAATTATGTTAAGGTCTCTTATACATACATAGATACACACACACTCGCACACAGAAACAAACAGATATATATATATATATATATATATATATATATATATATATATATATATATGTGTATATAGATGTATATTGTTTCTATTCTAACCTGTTGATATTTCCAAATGTATTCAACCAAGTCGTTCTACAAGATCGTAAACCAGATCAAAGCGCCCAATTATTCACAGTCAATTATTGCATCCGTTCTTAAGTTTGGACTTGAGACTGAACGTTAATACTGAACTAAATGTCCTTTCAGTCGCCATTGAGGGTTTCCTGCAAGGTCAGAAATGCAACAAGAAAAGTTGGAAGTTTAAAAATATTTTTCTAAATACAGAAAATATTGCTAAGCACATAAGACTGAGTTCTCCAACAAGGCCAAATTTAAATGTGTGCAATCTTCTTTAAGAAAGCAAATTATCTGTACAATACACAACTGTATAAGACGTTACAAAGACCCAGACATATAATCAATATATATTGCGCCTCTGGAACAAATATACTACTTATTTTATGCGAAAATCGATCATGGAATTTACAGCCGATTAAAATTGACCAAGATTACTTTCAATTCAGTTATTATTTTAAAGGGAGATAATTAAATCAGCTACAGTTACCTCATGAGGGTGAATGAAGAAGTACATTACGTCTCATCTCTGACCGATTGATGATCTTCATGCGACAAAGATAATTCGTGAATACTTCCTAAGTGATGCGTTTAAAATGAGCGATATATTATTTAGGGCTGGGTGTAAAGGGAATGTAGTCCATCATTCTCGACTATTCAATGTATCGTGTATTATTAATTATGCTGATCTGACTCAACCCCGACCATAGCAACTCGTAACATTGAACTCGGTCTCTTTTATTGGATCCTCCCTTGAACCTTTTATATGCTTACGCCCATGTGGCAATGTGTTTCCGCACAAACTGACCAAACTAAACGTACGATTTTTGGTGTATTTCAGTCATCCATTACTCAACATATTACAAACTGGACTTCAATGCGTCCAAGACGTATTGTGAATCTAGAGGGACATCCGTCGCCACTTACGAAGACCTGGATGGGGCTTATAAAGATGGATACCAGAAATGCGCCTGTGGATGGGCTGCCAACGGGATCGCATATATCGTAATGCAAGCGGTCGTGCAGGGCTGTTCCTCTTCCATCGGAGTCGCCGAATGCTCATGGCAGTCAACGTGGGATGTGTTCTGTAAACGCCGGTTTGCACCAGGTACGACAATGTTTGTCATGTTTCAGTTTTCGGTAAACATTTGTTTGAAACAGCCTGGATTTTTCTTAAAGAAAAGTCTTTTTTCCCTGTACCGACATCTTTCTTTGCAGATTGATATAATTTTCTAAGACAATTCTTTTATCTGAAATATTGGATGGTTATAAAATTATCCTGGATAAAACTAAATGGAATCATTTAAAATAATGCGTGTTTATGTTAGATGGGAGATATTTAATTAGAATAATGTTTTTACTGGATACGTACTCGAGCCGTAGACGGCTTTTTAATATGGTTAATAACAGAGAAACACTCGTTGCATCTGATCTGAATATTTTCCGTATTTTATTTTTGTCACAAAACGTGGCAACTGCGTGCGTAGTACTTGTAACTCAACGTGTCGAGTTAGGGAAGCTGATCACGAGTGAGACAACGGATACTTCGAAAAAGACAACATCAACACTGGACACGGAAGTGATGAAAGGGAAAATGATTAACATTTCCTTTTACATTCATTATTAGAGTTGTTTTCCATGTACCACAATGAGAAAAAAAAATCAATGAAAAAGGCAACTAAATCTCTGTGCGAGAGGAATTATGGTCGATATCGTCAACTCCATGATTGCGTATGACTGTCCGTGCCTCTTTCATGCTGGGAGTGAACTAATTATCTTGTCGAAATTCAGAAAGCCCAATGCTAGCACACCTGTGTACGTACTTTGTGAATGGATGAGGCACTTATAATTGTGATAATCACATTGTTGGTTAACACTCGTTCCTGTGCCATATGCTATATCGTCATTTTTGCATCTTGGCTGCATAATTCCCAGAACCGCTCAGCTCCACTCTTACTTTCCCTCTCTATACCGCTAGTCGATATATCATGGGCAAATAAGAAATTATTAACGATAATTTCACTTCTTATACCGCGAGACAATTATTCCGCTCAGCGAATAGTAACGAGAACAATACTTCATTTTTACAAATTACAGTTCATCACTTTACAGAGGTGCACTGCAGAATCCCAACATAATTTTCAGCTGCGAGTAGTTGAACTGCTTCCACGCTTTTTGCTTGATCAAAATTGACACTGTCTTGTTTTTGAATGACCTCGATCATCATTCTAGGCATGCGTAGTGCGGAACTGTAAACTGGTATATTTTGTTTAGCTCGTTCACGGAAATGTCGCTCACAGTTATGATGCTAATGCAAGTGTTATATTGCTAAAGTCAAACAATTAAGTTTAGTCTGATAGAATACTTGAAGTTCAGTTTTATTAATTGCTATTAAAAGATGGTTAAATTCCATATGCTCAATTTTGTAATAATGAACGAAGTCAGCTCGTTGGTACTAAGAGATGATTTATTTATTACTTTATTATAATATCTATGAGTACAGAAATTGCTGACATTATTCAAAAGTATATGTGATTTAATTTGACGTTATTAGGTTTTTGACGAGGCATTACCCGTACAAGAATGCGGATATACAGAATGCATGGCAAGTGTGCATCATGCTTTAAATGTGATGTAAAGATAGAAATGCCGTTTCTGCGCCATTGTGATTTATTTTATGTTGAAAAGAATATACGAGCAAAAAAACCACAAAACACAAAAAAGAACAACACGTTTTCAGGCAAGAAAATGTAAACACTAATATTTTCAGTCGAAATTTCCATCCATTTACTTTGTGGGTAGTACCTTCTTATAGGTTTGAAAATGTATTTGTCTTTCTGTTTTGATGGATGCATGTATGCACAAGATAAGAATTCTTTATTTCAGACCCTTTGGTTCATAGATAGAGAAAATACATGTTATTTAAAATATTCAAGTATTCCGTACAAATATATACTGTATATAAGACAACACATAACAACACAGGAGGATGAATTTCCATAGATCTCATTGCAAACCCAAACAATTTGCCAGACGCTCCGTTCCGGAAAACTTTTCTTCCACTGGCTACCATTCCAAACCCATTGTCCTGACTAGCATAGTCACAATGAAAACAGAAACCTCGTGAACAAAAGAGCAAAGGAAACTTGTCCGATTTATCACCTCAGAACTCTCAAACAATGTGGCTTGAATGAAGAATAGATAGCTATGCACTTTTTGAACTATATTCCTGTTTCCTTACACTCATCCTTGATTTGCCAAAATGTAAAGTACAAAGTATACATTTAATGTAGTGATCTATTCAGAACTTTTGATAGCGTCGGGGTAAGCGTTGTGGTGTCATAAAATGTTTAATGTAAAGTGCGAAGTGCCATTTGAGAGATAGTGCTTTAAATTAGGTGACACAATGTTTTTTTTTTTTATTAGATTAATTTTACAGGTCAGCGGGAAAAATATAAAATAGTATCGGCACTCGTACATCGCATATTGGCGGGTTCTAAAGCATCGCTTGCTGAAATTCTAGCATATCGGGACCGCATGGATAAAAGGCCTTGTAGAGAATACTGCTGAATTGTCTAAGTTTGTTTTCTTTCTTTTTTCGGATATATTAGTATTAGACTCTCTGATTTTGCTTTCACTAAAACAAGACAGTATTTAAGCACATTTTTGGTCTTATTTCTATCCACAAATGACGGCACTACTTGGAGATCGAATACATTCTTATTTTTATCTTCAGGCAGAGGCGTAACAAGTGTGCCGTAACATATATGACATAGCTGAACGTGGAACGTGTCATGGAATTTTATGTCTGATCTGAACTAGATCTGAAGAAATCTTCGATATATATATATATATATATATATATATATATATATATATATATATATATATATATATATCATGATCCACTGATGAAGGCTGGTTATATCATATACCAACGAAACGGAGGAAAACAAACCTTGGACCTCGCATGCAGATTGTTGAAGGCTATGAAAAAAAATTTAGACAGGGTTCTACAGCAGCAAATATTTATGTATAATTTCAAATCCTATTAAGAACTATTGTGGATGCCTCTCACTTGCATAATTAATTTGTATCGAGATTTCTAGAAGCTAATACATACTTCTAGCTTTTGCCAAATTCCCTTCAAATTTTGTCATAGCATATTTGAGTTTTCAACACTCTGAGTTACGTTTTGAATATTGCATTCACCGTTACGCTTATTAATGTTAAATTACAGGGTCCATTTTCTGAATACTCCAGAAATGTATATATTGTCTGCATGCTATATATTCCTATAAGCAGATTCTTTGTAATGCAGCATGTATGTGTCTTTTTAAATAAATAATCACACTCCAGCAAATTAAGCTTGGTATTCCTGACTTCATAAGGTGATGCTTGCGTTATTTTAGTATTTTCATTTCATCATTAATAGCTCTCCACCAATTGGAATGATCGATTCCTTGCTTCCTTGATTGGTGTTTAACTGTATATTAACACATGCAAGATTATTTTGTACACTGGTAGTGGGAGTAAAGTGACTTGCGCACAGAAGCACAAGGCAGCTGACCCAAGCTGGTCTTGGTAGGATTCAACCCCGCAAACAACTGATTTTGAATCCTGCATGCTTACCATGGAGCCATTTCGGATCTCTCTACTCAGTAGGAATGGTTTCATAGAAAACTGTGTCGTTACCCTCTCTCTAGCTTAAACCATATTATGTCGGACATTTTAAGGTATACAAGTGCATAATACAAAATCAGATTGGGAAACAAGCGCTTATCGCGCATATATTAATGCACAGACCATAAATTTACAAATTTGCACACAAACTATACAATATAGAAATGATGTTTATCTTGAGTACGTGAAGCATGTATATGCAAGATTTAATAGTCATATAGTAACATATATTATAAGTATAGAAACGCATATCACTGTATCCATTCATGAGCAGTAAGTATAGAAAAATAATTTGTAAACAATTGTAAGAGATTACTACATATATGTGTGTATTTCAGATAATAAAGAGTGTACTAGGAGTTTTTAGAATACGAAGTAACGCACACACACACAGACATATATATATATATATATATATATATATATATATATATATATATATATATATATATGTGTGTGTGTGTGTGTGTGTGTGTGTAAGTAATACATATCGTATGACATATAACAGTCTTCTCAAGTGTACTGGATCCAGCATGAGATCGCGTGTGTCAGGGATTGATTTAGACAAGTGTAACAAACTGAAAACGATCAATGCAAAACTAGTATTTAACTAGCCTAAGCTTTTTCTACTCTCACTTTGTATTTGTCAAAGCCAAACACAGAACAGAGACAAAACAAACAATAAACACAAAAGAAAGCGTTGAAATTACAAAAGATTACACGACTATGTCTAATGGAAGTATTGTTTCAAAATGTTCGATGTCGCGCCTAACTGATTTGGAATCATCTGGACATAACAAAAGCTCTCTAGGTTTCGAAACGTTTCAGCTAACTAGCCTTCATCAGTGTATCACTAATATTATCCAACCTATACTATTAGGAAAGGTAAAGCATTAATTTTGCATTTAAAAAGAAATCATAAAAATATATATAAAAAATAAACGTGCTGTCTCCAACTGGACTAAATTCTAAGCGTAAATTGTTCTGGCATTTCCCGCGAAAGTGATATGTAGCATACATTTATGTTATCACATAGCTGGTACATTTCAAGTTTTACAGTATCTTGCAGTTTATTATTTTCGATATGTCAACACGTTACCATATCATTTTCTGTGAATAAGATTGGTCCAAATAAGTCCATTAAATCCTTGCTCTGTATTCTCATTACTGCTTGCATGCAACTTTGATAATTGTCCTTCACCCGCTTTATGGAAGCGCTTTATATCTTTATTTTACTACCGCTATCAATAATATGGCCGCCGTCTATCCAATCGTTATCCGAATGAACACTGGAAAAGAGAAAAAAGGGGTTGGGGAGCGACTATCACAAAAACGCCCAGTAGTGGTTACATAGCTCGTATTATGGCCGATTTACCTACATAGAATTCCTCTCCGAATCCCAGACAAATATTCGAACATGAGTAAAACCGCTGGACGTTCGTCTAGTTTAACCAAAAATATGGAAGAACCGAGAAAATCCACTACGCTGTCCAACATGAATAGTCTATGCAGAGAAACGCCTGACTAGCTACTATAATGCAGACAGTCCCCTTTATATTGCTGCTAATACACGGTATGGATCTTGCACCCTATCCCCAGGACAAGTATGGTTTAAATGTCAACTTATATGAGCAAATAAACTCACCTCTGTTATGAAGAGAATGTCGACAAATGCTGGTCTCTCAACTGATACAAAGTTACAAAATCATACCATACTTCCAAATCAAATAATGGAAATATCCGGTCACAAAAAAAACATTGAATCTTGGAAAAACTAGAGCCATATGAATGCAAATCAGCAACGGGATATCTCTTCCATTCTCATAAACACCTCTAGTCTTAGTACAATTTCTGCATCCAGTAATTATCCCTTCAGGCAAATATTCAACAACTGAAATGCTACTTCGTCTTCCATTTCCAATGCTGCATCTATGGTCAATGTCCATAATGGAATCGAAACACATTTCAGTGGATAAGTTGTAACTAGTCTCATCAGAATCAATGCATATGGCGCCTCAACTACTCCAGCTGACCTGACTGAGTGACATCACACAGAAATTTTCGTAAGAGATCCAGTTTTGAAAATTTACGTCCGTGTAAAATGTTCAAGTGATTGGAAGGACAGTTACTCTTTTAATTTTGTGTGTGTGTGTGTGTGTTATTGGTTAACGAATTATGCAATATTGCCTCAACTCGCGTCTGAAACTATTTTTTCACGTGCACAAATTGAAAGGTGCAGCTTCCGAGCCAGAAGTTGAATAATTTCCAGCCAATATTAAAGTATTACCCATCTGAGATGACGTTATATTGTGCACGTTACGTCACCATCCAGTTGTTTACATTCAAGCGTTAGATGAAGGCGAATTAGCCGAAACGTTTTGGAAATTTTGAACGCCTGTGTATTTAAAACTGAATATATACTTTGTGTATATATATATATATATATATATATATATATATATATATATATATATATATATATATATAGCGCAACACTCATATGGGGGCGAAAAGGGAGAACAAAAAAATTATCTGAGTATATTTAAGAAACCCTAATAACCGATATCACTTACGGTCTTAAAATTTCGTTCAGGTATATTTATTTTTTTGTATTTGATTATATACTTTTAAAAAAATTAAATAAACAGATCAATAAACAAGTCATCTGAACACCTGAATAAGTATTGTATACAGTTAAGAATTGATTGTCAATTGCGTTTATGTGTTCATCAAAGTATGAAACTGACAGTGAAGTACAAACTGTGTGAATAGCGAATTGACGCAAAATTTCCAATTTACCTTCAGGTTCTTACTTCGATGAACACAACAAAATCGACAATAAATTCTGATAATTACAGTTATACGTTATTTTACCTACATGTTTTACCTTTTCGCTGTTGAATCGATTTTGTATAAACATGTCTTAGAACAATATATGTGTTCCATAAAAATATATGCGTACGAAAACAATTTTAGGGAATGACGCTTATCGAAAACAACATGCTAAGGCCCTCCTCCTTTATCTACATGCAAATTTAACAAATCCTCTTTAAATAAAACATAAATAACGACCTATTCTCATTTCAAATAATAACTTGATTAGCAACTAGCTTGTGAATTCTATTTGAAGGTAATATTTATATAACCGCACAATGATCAATATTAACTCTACAGTAAATAGAAGCAAGCGTAAAACGTATAGTCCAGTTGATTCTTAAAATAAATTCTTCCAACTGTCACCACGCGACACTGTGGAGTACTATTTGAAAGCTTAAACACAAAATAGTGTAATATTTCAAATGCGAATTGAATTTATATGTATAAAGCAATATGTATCTATTTAGGAGGGTTTTACGGCACCTCAGAACAATGGTGGCTATGTGATGCCAAGTAAAGGCAAATGATAGAAATGCAACAAAGAATCGCTCAAAATCTTTAGGAAAATACACCCTTCCAAATAATTGTAAACATGAAATACAACAAGATAAAAATATAAAAAGTAAATATGTTAAAATTCTGTAAAATTTATATAAAATAAAAGATAAAGGTAACACATGTAAAATCCTTAAAAGATTGGGTCATCCTTTGTTATATAAACCACAAAGCCTAAAAAAGATCCACGATTTTCTCGAGAGATACATCATACAGTTTCTTCATGCAGTTCACATCAAAATGCTTCTCAGAGGGAGGAAGTCGATACACGTGACACGAATGTGTTCCACTGTCAGTGGACACTACCAGGGTATGCACTCTGGTTGATGTTCACCCTTCAGAGAGTATGTATGAGTCAGGTATGTGTGTCCGATACGCGATTGGCACAATACCACCTCATCTAACGATCATGCTGATTTATTCAGTATTTGAAGTAAGTATACGGAATCTTTAATTCTGTAACGGATTATTGCAGGGCAGCTTTGGCTACTTATCTTACCTTTTATTACTCTTTATACCAATGTGACTAGGCAGCCAACAGTAGTTAATACTTTTCCCAGATTGTATGAGAACATCATGTTTCTGTACTATCTATAATATTACCGGGTTGTCGAAGCGTCGTTCGAAGCTTTGAGTATGTCTGTAATTTCTGCAGTAAAAATTGAAGCTTTATCCGGTAACTGGTTCGAGATCGTGCCAATTGGTGTTGTAATGACAGCTGCAACGTTTGTTTCCATCTTTCGAACCGTCTGTATACAGGGACGTATGACTATGATACGACGCTTTCATTTCATTGAATTTAATCTTAAAAAGCATAGGGTTTGTTGAGTACTTTTTGAATTCGTAAAGATCAAATATTATTTTGGGAGGTTTTGATAATCACGGTGGTGATTTGGGATTACAGAATTTTGCAGTATTTCCTACGTTGATTGTTGCTGTTTCTAACCGAGGAGGAATTCGTATGTCAAAAGGTGGAATGAAGTTTGGTTACTGCACGTTCAAGGTTTGGTATTTGGGCCTAAAGACTACATCATATGTGGGGTTAAATGGATTAGGAGATAGTTTGGTAGCATAACGAGAAGTTAATTTCGTTCGTCTAAAATAAAGTGACGGTTCATTTGCCTCAACATAGAGGATTTCTTAAGGGGGTGTTCTAAATGCATCCAGACAGAGCCTTAGTCTCTGAATGTGTATCGGATCAAGCATCTCCATGTAAGATTTACAAGCTGACACGTAGACATTCGAGCCATAGTCAAGTTTCAATGTTATTAATGACCTGTAGAACCGAAGCAAGGCCATCCGAGTTGCTCTCCAATCTGTGTTTGCCATGACTCTTATTAAATCCAGGGCTTTTTGACATTTGTCCCTCAGGTATCTAAGATGTGGACGAAAATTTAGTTTATAGTCGAAAATAATCCTTAAAAAAGTGGTCTCCTACACAACAGGAATAAGACAACAGTATAGATAGTGTTGGGTCATTTATGAATACGTTGTAATCAGTAAAAGTGCGTACAAACAGTTTCTAATTTAACAAATTTGAACCCGTTCTCTTCTGCCCATTTCTGAAGTCTGTTTATGCTTATCTGACGCTTACATTCAATATTATACATATTCTTTGGTCTACAGCAGGTCGGAAAGTAGTTAATATGTAATTAACAGCCATTTCCTGGATTAAGGCATTTCACTATGCTGTTAATTTTGATGATGAATAGGGTGACTGACAATATGCTGTCCTGAGGTACACCCATCTCCTCGTGATAGTTTTCAGCAAGGGTGTTACCTACCTTAACTCTGAAGTTTCTGTCTT
Source organism: Margaritifera margaritifera (assembly GCA_029931535.1). Lineage (NCBI taxonomy): Eukaryota > Metazoa > Mollusca > Bivalvia > Unionida > Margaritiferidae > Margaritifera > Margaritifera margaritifera. The sequence goes on along the minus strand of JAQPZY010001258.1, from coordinate 564,019 downwards.
TCTTAAATTGGAGATAAAGTTAGGTAGGCAGCGTCTTAGACCTACGGTAAATAGGTCATTAATTATGCCGTACTTCCATGTGGTGTCATAAGCCTTCTCCAAGTTGAAAAAGACGGCAACTATATGCTCTTTCTTTATGAAAGCTTCTCCAAGATAGTCTATCGTACTTCTCTTGCGTCTGAATCCATATTGAAAGTCTGATAGTAATTTGTTGGATACGAGACACCAGAGTGGTCTATCATATATTATCATTTCCATGGGGTTGCAAATACAACTTTTTAATAATATGGGACGATAGCTGGAAGGATCGGTTTGGTTCTTCCAGGTTTCGGTACAGGTATTACCGGTGATTCTCGCCAAGACTGCGGGAAGTCGCCAGTTTGCCAAATTTTACTGAAAATGTTGAGCAGTGTATTTAGAGCTGTATCTGGTGTTTCAAAAGTTGATAGTGGATATCATCTGGTCCAGCTGAAGTGTCATGGACTCGTTCAAGAAAATATTGTACCTCTCTGAGAGTGAGAGGTTTATTGTAATCTTCAGCATTAGCAGATTTGAAATTTCGAGGAACCTTTTCTTTCAAGGTTTTGACGCGGCGGATGTTTTCAGAATAATTATCTTGTGAAGAGTTTCGGGCAATGTACTTAAGATTGCTAAAATGGTTGTGACCCTTTCATCAAATTTCTTTAAATATTATATACAGTTGCTTTAATTTTTGCCAGTGATGTTTCGTACCATATTTCATTCTGATTTAATAGAAGAGCGAGGGCTCAACAGAGAGAGATAGTATATCCATATTTTCCTCTTGCTCGCTCTAATGGTTCGACGAGCTTTGGCTCGGTATATAGGGTATTTAAAAAAAGTTCTGTTGTTGGATTGGAACTGAAATGTGTAAGTACCTCTTTTCGTTCCCTAAAGACGTTTTTGCATCCATCATCAAACCATTGTGTATGCACATGTTTATGAATCGCCGAAGTTTTTGGTGTTGTATCCGCAGCAACATTCTGGAGTATCTTTGTAAATAGAAGTATTGGATCCATTACGTTGTCACGACGATCAGCTGTCAGCTTTGACTCGCAGAGGGATTGAGACGTTTCCCAATTTATCTTTTTCAATTTCCAACTCTGCCCGGTCCCTTGAGGCTTGTGAATATTACTTCTTAAATATACTCGTAAGTGGTCACTACCACATAGGTCGTTACCAACTTCCCAAGGGAAGTCAAGTAAAAGAGATGGATTGCAGATAGTAAGATCTAAGGACGAGTAGGATCATTTATCAGAATGCATGTAGGCATACGACGTATCATTAAAAAGGCAAAGGCAGTGTTTTGAAACAAAGACTTCTATAGTCTGCCCCATCTCGTAGATATCTTTACAGCCCCAAAATATATTGTAGTCGATAAAGTCAACAAGTAGAATATAAGACGCTGGCAACTGTTCAATAAGATGGTCAAGATCAGAATGATTGACTAGAGTGCTTGTAGGAAGATAGATTGAACAAAGTGAAAGGGTTTTATGTAACGACAGACGAACGGCTGCCGCTTGTAAAGTAGTAATGAGATTAAATTGTCTATGACGAGTTTTATTATTTATGATGATGGACGCTCCACCAGCAGCCTCATCAGTATTTCTTGAAAAGCTGATGTATGTGTTGAAGTTTCTAAGATTAACTCTATCGTTTTCGCTCAAAAAGTCTCCTGAAGACAGCTATTGGATCATGTTCTTTAAGTAGAAGATTAATTTCATCAATATTTGCCTTTAAACTTCGGAAATTTCATTGTATTATGGTGTCAGGCATATTTATGATAATGGTCGAAGTACGGAACTTTTGGGAGGTTTCCCTCGTGCGATATCATGGCGCTGTCTAGTATCCATACGTTCTAGACTTCCAAACGTATTAAACAGTTTAATAGGATCGTCAGATCCTTTGTGAAGCCTAGACGATTCTTTAATGCTGGCTTAGATCATGCATTTACACCGGCGTCTGCAGTCTGCTGCTGTTTCACTGGTCCGGCTTTAACCGGTTTCTCTGGTGTAGAATTTGGATTCTTCTGTGGCACACTGATTCTGTTTCCACTTGAAAAAATGGTTTGCAGCCCTTTTCGTAGGCTGCATTTAGGTAGTTTGCCCTTTGCAGCCGTAGGTATTTTAAATGCTACACTGTCGCACTGATTCTTTGAGTTATCTACTTTGCTCTCGGTTTGGGTGGTTGCTATCACAGGTTGTTTTTTTTTTTTTTTTTTTTTTTTGGGGGGGGGGGGGGGCCTTGAATACTGTGGTGCATCTTATATGGTTTCTTACGACAGGTTCAAAACATCCAATTCGATATCATTTTGATTGGATCTGGTAACAATAGTTTCAATATTTCTATACACTGTATTTTTCTTCCTCCGTTTCCCATCATCGCTCTGAAACATGCTTTGATCGATTGTATTCCATACCTCTACCTTTCATCCACTTTGAGGCTGTCTCATTTTAATTTTCCATCAACTGAAACTGTCCATATTGTGACTAGCAAAGGTTCGAATTATTTGGCAGAAACCCCAAAGGTTCCAAATAACTTTATTGTATCCTTTTCTAGAGTATGTAAAGACTGAACACATAAGACATCAATCCATTTGGCTCTAAAATGTAACCAGTGACAAATCCATAGACTCTCCAAGTGACAGTGCACAAGACAATAAATGAATAAATTTAAATGAAAAAGGTAAAAGAATAAATAAATATACAAAGAAAGAAATATACCTGAATTGCAAAATCTTGACAATCTTCATCATCTTCTATAGTTTACATACTGTTGTTATTTTAACTATTATTGACTGGATAAGGGTTACAGATTTTTTGTGCGAAGTGAACTTGTTCAAATGATGTCTTAGCAGACGAGTAGTTTTGACTTTTAAAAATGTGCGTATTTAAGAGAGAGAGAGAGAGACAGAGACAGAGACAGAGACAGAGAGTCAGAGACAGAGATATACACTCATTGACATATAACACAAAGGGGTACACACCTATACCGATATGCGGTTTTCTATTGTATTTCCTCGTCAATACCGCATCCAATCCCTTTTCTGAAGTGATTTTCAAAACAATCTTTGGGGACAAATTCTAAGCATTTAACCATCCGGAAAGATAGGGATCATTACTGTCATCGTCCACAACGTATCTTTGAAAAGATCGGCATATGCTTAATTTTGGCAAATGCCCTTATTAATACATGTGCTAGAAGAATTACAGATATACGGATATGGTTTTCAAACTATAGCCACTTTTGATGGAAGAAAGATAATAAAAATAAAAAAAAGATACCGGTGAGAAAGAAACAATTGAACGTGCTTGTTTATTCAGGGATTACATCCCAAGGCACACCAGAAGTTAACGTCGGGTATTGAAGAATTTAGATGTGTTCTATTGGCAGACGAAGTCATAAAATTGGCCTAGAAGACCTTACAAACAAAACACCTTATGGTCATACGGTTATGAAGAAGGCAAATATAACATTCACCTCAATGAATCCAACTTTGGTGAAAGCACTTCGTATTGAGATTATTTTCCTTACTAAATTTGCCGTTTTAATAGCCCGATGATGGAAAGTCAATTTGGAAAACAAACGTGCAGGAATATTTAATTTATGGGAAAACAAATAGAGAAATAATTTCCATTACATCCACTCAGTTGGATGTGCCCCCTATGCCAAAAAGGTATTTTACAGGCTGGGAATGGGGATTGTGAATGGGGATACACAGGACTTTAAATCTAGAACAAAACACATATGTCTGATATTTTCTTCTGAATGAAGTAAAACCACATTTGTCCCTAATCCAGTCAGATCACTCTGTCACTTATACACTCTTAATATACACCTGTCTTATGGAGCAGAACATGTTTAATTGATGATATAATATTTCAAAATAATTAAGCTTATTTTTTATTTGTCTTTATGGACAAATATTTCTTATTCGTGGAAACTATTATAAGGTATATAATCGTTGTTGCATTATAGGTCGTCAGGTTATCCTCCATATACAGAGTATTTGTATCAAGTTTGACCTACATAGGATCACAGCTAAGGAGCCGCGTGAGACTGTTTAGCGTATTTCCATGACATTGGCCTTCTCTATCAAAATGGCCAAGAAACTGAAGCATGTATTTTAAAACTAATGCTCTTCAGTCACTATAATACGAACTGAAACATATTATACCAGAATTTAATAAAATTGCAACAACAAAAAAAAAAAAAAAAAAAAAAGGAACAACATGGAACAGAAAATCTAACATTTTCGGATGAACCAGAAAGTAACCATCAAGTTGAGATGACCTGAAAGTCGCGATGGGAACAACCCTGACTAAACTGTTATATAAGAACACGGAATATAATAATGGATAATAAGATTATACAAAAAATATGAAAGCAGTCACATGAAGGGATCATCATTGTTATCTGACGAGAGAGAGAGAGAGAGAGAGACTGTTTGCTGCCAAATAAACTCCTTGTGACAAAAGACACGTTGACGATAGTGCAAACACCGTCCCAACGGAAATAATGATAATCTGGTTTTTACTGTTAGGGTCAGGTCCACCATAGTCTATGAAGTTTTCTTAAATTTTTAATTTGTTTTGTTGCAATAATTAGGTAATATTGTTATCAAATTTTTTGTAACCGCCCCCCCCCCCCTGAAAATGTAATTGAAAGAGAGGTATGCACACTAGCCGTAATGTCTATCAATATAGCATGAATTTTAGCATGGATACCTAAAACTGCTATCAGAAGTTGCAATTCTTGTTTTCGTAACAACTAAGGAAATTAAAATGGAAAGGCTTCCCAACCACACGGCAAGGCTGATATATGTGTTTGTATGTTGCGTTAGTTTGCTTTAATATAACCTTTTTAGCGTATTGTATGATTTTCACGAAAATAAGAAAAGATAATAATAAATAAATATGACAAACGCTTGAAGTCTACGCTGTTGGGATTTTAGTAAAATGTCATTCAAAATACTTTTTTGACAAACTGTTTTACGGATATTTACAATATTTAATTACAGTTTTGGAAGGTTAGCTCAAAACCAGTCTCAACTTCCCGCCTATCTTGTGACTAGAATCAATATTACATCCACTGTTGAAAACGTCAAGGTCCGTCTGCATTAAAAAAAAAGTATAAACTGGTTCTAAATGCCACGAAATCATGGATGATAAACGTACTTTATAAAGGTTAGTAATATTTCGGTCTTTTTGTCTCTTGTTTTTTTGGTTAAAAAGCTAAAGTCTTCTGTAGGTGTACAATGAAGGAAACTGAAGTAAAAAGCCTTTGAAGAGCGTACAGTGCTCACACAATATGATGGGACAGTCTTTACATGTACGGGTAAGTTTAACGGAAATGGGAGTACTGTCCTTTTCCTCAGACGTATATTATAAGCAACCTAAATAATTATATTTTACTGCTTGTATGTATATGCAATTAGTGACTTTTGTTTCATCAGGTTGATGCAACGATTATCAACCTCAGAAAAGTGATATTCAACAAGGCCGTAAGCTAAAGGGAATATAATATTCCTGGGATAGATAATTCCTCGTTCATTCTAAATTAAAAGTCACTAATTAATTTAATACAGTTCTTCAATTTACTTTTGAGACACCAGCGATTAAAGGTTGAAGCGTTAACCGAATAAAATTGCATTAGCAATAGTTATCCAAAAGTAGGTTTATGATGATATGATAAATTGCAACAATTAGAATCACACACATAAATGAAGAAAAAATAAAATAAATGTAAAATGTTATTTAAAAAAGGCAAAAACATTTTAAACATTATACCCCCCCCCCGCTAATGGATGAAAAAACAGACGAAAGGATAAGCAGATGAAAGGTAAGACGGATGAATGAAGATACGGACACTGGGAACAGAACTGGTCATTTATAAATGATACAGGAACGCGATTGCATGCTTTTAACATAACACTTGCGTTTTATCATCTGTATACCGAGTCTCTAACTCCACCCCTAGAGGTGGAGTAAGCTGACAGATGAGCCTTTGGAATCTTATATCACCCTTGGATGTGCACACGAAAGTGATATAAATACATTATTAGTATAGTACGATGAGCTGTATCATTTCCAGTGTGTTTGTGATGTTAGCGCATCTCACCAGAGGCGAAGCGTGGAGTATGATCTGCTAATGTCACATACTCACAAAAGATTATACAGATTTCCCGACCAACGTGCTATGCTGATTATGATTGTATTATAAACCTTTACATAATATATTTTTTAAATTTAATTAATTATTGGAATTCATTTTCTAGAATAATAAGGTTATTAATAGGTGACTAGGAGCAGCATAAAGCGTGCGGACATTCTGCTCCAATTATGCATTCATAGGATTTACTCGGTGTCAGTGTATGGAATTTGAATCTCCTCCTTTTTGGAGACGTTTTGTTGTTAAAAATGGTAGACAGTAATATGTCGCAATTCATCAGTTTTTCGCACCGAAGCATATCACAGATTTCACTGTACAAACTGGATACCGACGATGTGAAACTTAAAGATGGCCTGCGATCTCCACTTTACAACAGGTGTCGAGTTCAGTAAACGTTGTCGAAAAGACCTGGACGCTTGCTGCCGTACTAATTTCTAAACTAGCCATAATTATTTGAACAAAACAATTGTTTCAGTTGTGTAGTTGTATAATTACTATTAATTTCTCGAGAATTGACTTGGGTGCATTTTTGTCGACCTGTCATGGTACGGAATTGGCGTTCTGATTAGAATCTAGATCTCTGACAAAACGGACAGCTGAAGGACGCCGATAGAAGGTCGTGTTCCTGTTGACCATTCCATTCACCAATTAAAGTATAGCTTTCACATTTATGAGAGTGAAAAATGTCATTCGGAACATAACGTGTGCAAACATAACGGTCCCTAACACGAATTGCAACGCTCTTTCTGATTCGCTACTAAAAATAGGTGGACCGGAAATTCCAAAGGTCGACAAGACATGAACCTTTATCGGTGCCTGTCATGTCTACTTATTATAACTAGATCTCGATTGTAATCAAACTGTAGGTGATACAGATGTCTATATCATAGTGTCGCAGATATGATTAGTTGGAGATAAGTATCATTTATAGGTATATAATAAAACGTTTTAAGAAAGACATTTTCTAGCAATTTTACCAATCAAAACACAACACCATTACAAAAAGCATATAATGATTGGCAGGTAGGCTGTAGCATAAGATGGTAAATCAAACATATATAGGTTCCAGTCAAGATAAATTCAACTAACTTTTATCACGTATGACACGATAGACTTTGTTAGTGCTCTGTCATCATAGCTTGGACGCACTGCACGTGTCTGTCAACATATGATGGTATGTACATGATCAGTCAGGCGTTTATTAAAATTAGTAAACATCCAGAAGTAGTAAAGTACGATGGTGAGGCTTACAGTGTTAATTCGAGAAACACAGACCACTCACCAAGCTTGTAACACATCGACTACACCCTATTAGATCCAACACGTACTGTATGTTGTGGCAAATGTACTTAGGCGAAAAGCATTGGTTGGCATTCTCAAATTAGGTCATATCATACGCTTTAGCAGTCAGTGCAAAACTCTAAGCAGGGGAAAAAGACATTTCTGAGTTCCTACGATCATTTAGTTTTAAAGCAGAGACGGGTTTATTTTACCAATTGCACAATTATGCACGCATTTTGTCAGAAAACAACATTTTCCTTTTGCAGGCGGAGTAAGCAATATCTACAAATGTAGGATAGCGTTATAAAAGCGTCCCTGACAATATCATATTGGCTTCATATCAAAATACTTCAACAAATTTGCATTTAAGCTATTAAGGGCCATATTACAGATTGATTAATGCTAACTGTTGATCACACTCAGTGAATTTAGGGTTTTACGACGGTTTGAACAGAATGCGCTAACATGTGAGGCAAGATTCTGACGCTGATTGTAAAAGAACAAATTCTTTTGTATGATACTACGGTGTTAGAAATATGAAGGATAATAAAATGGCTATATTTGCCGTAACCAATGTGTTTTGGATAATGTCATGTCGTCGTCTGGTAACAGATTAAGCTCGAGACACGAGCTCATGGAATCGCGCGCAATTTTCAACTATCTTCCCAGTTAATTGCGAGGCGCGGTGGCTCAGTGGTTAGTGTGCTGGACCCGCGACCGAAAGGGTGCGATTTCGAAACCTACAATCGGATCAGCCTGGGTCGGCTATCGTGGTGTTGCTTTGGGCAAGGCACTTTACTCGACACGCCTAGGCACCAAATAATCTACTTGTGTTGCTGTGCCGTAACACACATTAACTAAAAACAAATTGTACGAAACCTACAGAAATAAAAAAATATCTGAGCTAATGTAGGTATGTGGGGATTTTTTTGTGTTTTTTGTTTCCTAATAGTCTCCCGTCTCTATTTCACCTTTGTTCAACATCAGCTAAGGGTTTCGGGAATGGAATACAAATAACCACCATTCTCTGCTGTTTTTATTTTTGGAGGGGGGGGGGGAGGCGCCTTCTGTGGGAGATTTTCTTGTGAAACACATTTTTTTATGTAAGTTGTCATAGAATTATAGATTTTTTTGTGTTAAATTTCATGAAAAAGAATGTTAGTGGTGATTGGTTATTCGGGATGTCAATCACAAGGTTGGGAAAGGGTTAGCCAATCCTTCTCTGTGTGCAGGATTTAAAACGAGAAACACTATCCACTTCAGAATCATTCTACTTGCACAACTCCGAGCCGGGATACCTGTTTCTAGAAATGGGTTTAGATATTGTCATGAGGAAGATGAACATATGTTACGTCATTTTCATTGTTGTTCAATCAACTATGGCGGATCAAACAACCGTCGAACGGAGCGATATAAAGGAAATTGAGAAGAGACTTGAAGAATTGAAAGTCTATCGACTTTTGCTCCAAAGTAATATGGAAGTCCTACAGTTAAAGCTTAAAGATATGGAGAAACGGCTTGGCGTAATTTCAGAAGGTAAATATATGATATATTTTCGTTGAAAACAATGGATCCAACCATCATAAAAGTGCTTAATTTATTCAAACTGCGTTTGTTGCAAAATGTTTCAATACAAACATACTTACAAAAGTCACCAAAAGACACACACACACACACACACACACACACACACATATATATATATATATATATATATATATATATATATATATATATATATATATATATATATATACGTTACCTTTTGATGGGTATGTCGTGACAAAGACAATTATCACCACCTTAGATCTATTCTAATTTTACATTATTTTGATAAATAGCATAAGAAAACTTTTATATTTTAATCGATCATATAATACGCCGAAAGATATACGTCTATGCAGTTTGTTAGGAGTAATCAGTAAGACAAATAACATAGACCCTGCTCTGCCAGGATCTATGTTGTTTGCTGTTGGACTCGACTTATAAGTTGGTATATACGGTAGGTTATGAGGAACCAAGTGGGTCACGTGCGTTTGGTGAATAATAATTACACTTGGAAAAGTCTCTTTTCCGAAGAACTAGCGAGGGAGGTACACAAGTTCAACAGTTCCAGCAGCAAAATATACAGAAATGTAATAAATATGCGATGATTTATTTATCATTTTACTTCAAATGTGAGCGCGGTACAGACTTAGGAGCAGATATTGCTTGCTGCCTTTCATTTGACCGGTGAAATATCTGCTAATACGAGAACGTGTTTCAATAGATGTTGGTGGGCGTGAATATTAGCTTAGCATACGGCGGATTCTGTATTCAAAGCAAAACTTTTCGAATGAACTATGGAACATCTCCTCAATAGCATTCCAATACAAGCAATACAATAAATTCGGCCTTATATTTATTCGACAAAAATAAGAAATCTGCATAACTGAAATGGCCAAAATTATATTCGGCTAAATTTGTTTGGCGTCTAAAATAAACTGATCTACAGTGTTTTGTCGCTTTATGTCGAAACATTTGAAATTAGTTCATCTGAAGTAGCAGAAAATATTAATGTAACTTTGATAAATAAAAGATAATAGATCCAGGTTTCACACATCACTTTGGAAAAATAACCGTATGCAAAGTTTCCCATTATTTTTAATTAATTATATAAAATTTCAGTCAATGGATCAAGCAATAAATCAAGCCAGTAAACAAGCCATCAATTTGTCAATCAATGAATAAATCTATCACTAAATAAACAATACATTTTCAGGTGAACAGACGATGAACAATCCTGTAGGATTTACAGTCGAGCTAACAACAAAGAGGCCAACAGCTTCTTCTCAAAAGGTAGAATTTGACACTGTTCTGGAAAACTACGGGCAAGCGTACAATTACACCACCTCTGAATTCAGAATTCCTGTAAAGGGATTGTATCTTTTCTCAGTTGTGATCCATAGCTCGGCGAGAACAAACACTCACGTGGAGATCGTCCAAGATGGCCAACATCTTGGTTACGTCCATGGGGGAGACAGTAAAAGTGATTGGGGAGATGTGGGTTCAAACACAGTTGTCACGACTCTGGAGAAGAATCAAGCTGTCAACGTAAGAGGAAGGCCTGGGCACAGTGGCCATATAGAAGGCGGTGGATTATCAACATTTACAGGAATTCTTGTTTCAAGCCTTTTGAACAAGGCAGAAGTGAAAGGTTGTATTCAATCATCTTCAATAAGACAGAAGTGAAGGTTGTATTCTTCAATATTACTGACGGTTTCTATACTCGTGGACACATTTATATCACAGGTATTGGCATAGAAAAGACTCCAGCAACCCGTAATAAGGTCACGTCCTTCGAAAGTAAACTAAGATGTTATTTTTATAATTCTAATTTTAAAGTTTTATTCGATAGATTCAAAAGTATAGCAAGGGTACATTACTAAGCCATATACAACGTATGCTATTGACAGAATATAATCTAATAATAATGATACATGATATTAGAGTTATAACCCGATATTGTAGCCTGATAATACAGAATACAACGTAATAAAAATAATTAACGGGATCGGACAACTAATTCGTTTCCCATATAACTTAATGTAAAGATATTAAAAAAAATAAACATGTCTGCATTAGATTCGCATACAAACCACACATGCTTCCATTCATTGGAGTTAGGGAACTTTTTTTCAGCCTTGAAAATAGGTGTTCCGCGGCCTTTTTTGAGCCTCGTGCTGCTAAACAGTGTGACCCATGGTCTGCACATAATAACATAACCTCATACCAAAAGTACATATGATATTTTGTCTGTAAGAAATTAAATATAGGACATCAAAATAAAAGTAAATATGTTGTTGTCAACTATAGTACATAGATTGAAGTTCATGAAATTAATAATGAAAAAAACAAAAACAACATTAAATCCATTTACCGGTTTATAGTTGTATCTCAAACTATTTAGTACTCTATTTATTATTCCCTCACCAGTAGGCTGGTTCTCTGGCTGTAACATAATTAATTGTCTGATACCGATACCAAACATCAATATGTTACATTGTTATGTACTGAAAGCCTTAGACACCATGTATGCACTACATTAAGTTGGGCGGTATTCTAAGCACACTAAATGATAATAATCAGCACTTATGCAATACCAATATATGGTAAGAATGAATGTTGCATTTCAAGAAATGTTTACCATGTTCATGCATTATACATGCAAATAGCTGAATTAAAGCAGTGCTTTTAATAGTTTGTCTCGTTTTTCTTACTTTCCTGTGTGTCTGCCATACTTATGTACATGCATGAAATATGCACCTATGTCCATTATATAAAAAGAGGTATCAAACTGCACAATCCGCTGTTTTCATCTATTTCTGTTGCAAAGTTGATATTTTGGATGCGAAAAATATTCTGAATTAGAGATTTTGTTTTCTTGAATCATGTGTTAAGAAGTGTGTATGGCAGCTAAGAGGTTCCTTTTGCTTTGCATCGCTTGTCACATGAAAAATGTATGTACGTGGGGGTCTGAAACCTAATGCTAAAAATAGGTCTGGCCATACAGTCAGCTGATACTAACTCCCCTTGATGCAAAGAAATAATATAAACAATACAGAATATAATTATAACAGTACAAAACAGATACCCCAGTCGCACTCAAATACTCAAATCATAAACTACGGTCATATTACAGCGTAAAAAATAACAAAAGTAAAGAGAAAAGCCAAATATTATATTAAAATGAGACACTTTCGTTTCAAACTAGGAAATATTTCTCATAAAAAATGTAAACAACTGAGAAAAATGAAGAGAAGGGTGCCATGAAAAGACAAAATAAAAGATTTTCTTTAGAGAGAAAGTACAATCTAAAAAAACACAAAAAAAACAAACAACAGGCTAAGACCCTAGTACTGACAAAGTGGAAGTTTGGGTTCAATAGCAATACAAGTTTCTAAGGCTAACTAACACCAAGGAGGTATAGGTTGATATGCATGAGGGTGACTTTGAGAAAAAAAAAGGTGAACAGAAATTCATCAGTATTCAATCTTACAAAAAGTCACTAGCATTCAAGTTGCTTGATATTTTGATTGTACTGATTCGTGAAGCAAAGTAATGTGAGCAAAAATTTAAAAAAACCCAGAACTATCAATGATAACAACAATTTGGTAATACACACACACACACATACATACATATATATATATATATATATATATATATATATATATATATATATATATATATATATATATATATATATATATATATATATATATACATTCTGAGAGACAGGGCTCTTCACGCAGATCCTAATTGTATTTGCTTCAACAGTGCAAAATGCATGTACCATTTTAATGTTAAAGTTCAGATATGTTATTATGGGATGAGTAGCTCGATCTCAAACAAAAGTCTAGGGGGAGATAATCGATCCACTCCAATTAATACCTTGACACAGAGAGTTGTAAATTAGATTAGAAATGAAGCCATTTCAAACGCACAGTGCAACATAACATATGATAAATCTTAGATTCTATGTGACAAAAAAGTACTGCGTTCATAAATATCATGTAAGGTCTAGTGAGATGAGCGCATACAGGAAAGATATGGCAAACATTCCAAATGAAATAAGAAAAGTGTATTTGTTGCGATGTGACACCGAAAACATTACTGACATTCAATATGATATGTACAATAACGCAATAAATTTAGGAATTGGGAAAACACCTTTCGATCGTGCAATTCAGTGCTGTTACATTTAGATCGAAAATGTAACTCAAAATAACAAAGCGATTGCTGTAGTGACCAAAAACAAACTGCACTGATGGTCAATTTCATACATCTTCTTGGCGGGCAATTCTATATTCAACGTTTGGGAGTCCCTACTACTCCTATTATTACTGTCATCACGTGGCTTTGCGCACCGAAAATTGCCCACGCTTTACACCTGCTTGCTTAAAGCCTTTCGACTTATCGAGCATGAATTTTGCTCGTACATTTACCGCACTAAATCCCTGCGAAAATTTGTCGAATGTCAACTAGTATTTCTTTATCATTTCGGGTATAAAACCGCCTGTTTCTGTGGATGATCTCTTTCGGGGGCTGGGGAATAGTAATGCATCATTGCAAGCCCATGGTAGGATATTTGCTTCCGGCGTCAGGTCGAGTTTATATCCACCTTAACTTCTTTACAAAAGAACCCATTAGACAAACATATCTATACCATTATTCAATGTGTCCCGGCCGGTCTGGCCCGGAAGGGGACACCGCGTCTGGTTTAGGATTTTTAAGCCTGAAAGTAGACATGAAATATGTAAAAACTGGATGACACGAGATTCTTCGCAAGCAAACGGTCTTTAACGCTGACACCGCAGCCTGTTGTTGCACACCAGAAGACAAAGTTCACCTGATTTTGCCAAAACGGCATGGGGCTGCTATACCACTTGTTTTTTTTTATATCCGCAGACCTAGTATCAAGGAGTGCATACTTATCGTTTATATCTATAAATTTGATTTAGACGACGCGTTCTCGCTACAAACACTTTTGGGTTAATTAACAGTTCTTGTGTTTGTGCTTTCTCCTTATCAAATTAGTTAAAGACAACAGGAACGCCATATTTCGTTACATTAAATTACTATGACTGTGGATGGAGCCTTTTCTGATAATGTATGTAGTATTGACTAATCCTCTAGTTGGACCGGTGGCTCCAGAACAGGTGATACACACTGGTCCTCATATCCGTGTAGGGGTCCGACCAGGATGGTTTCACTTCACTTGAGCATTCGTAAAAGTAATGTAAGTTGCCGTTCCTGGAAAGATGGCGAAATACAACGATGCAACCTGGCGGGTCAGCATCGAACAAAACTATCAAGTCCTTTTCGAGGCGCACTTCCCCATCCTTGGATTTGAACACATCGCGTTTTAAGGAACACGCACACACACACACACACACAAATACACACGGCAGCCAATGCCCCGGCCTTTATCAAAGTCTCGCGGCGTTATATCCACCTCGATCAGATAAACACACAACTGAGAGCATTCTTTATGGAAAATCAGTATCATGCTACAAGTAATTCTTGTATGCGCTGAGGCCGTAGGGGAGACGCGTACTGTCTCCTATGGAAAACCACAATGCGGAGGCTACGCGAAGGCAGCATCCATGAGCTCTCGATACATAATTGTGATGAAACGCAATCACAAGTTAATATGCTGGCGTTCACTATCACCCTTGAAATTAACAATTCGCACTAGTGCGCGTGGGAACAACTAATGACAAGTACACTATGAGTCATCCTGATCCTGCTTCTTTACTAACCGCACTGCAAGCGCCTTCGGGCCATTGCACCTATTTAATATCAATCCAGATGATAAAACTCTCGGTTACGTGGCGGGCAGTGCTAGCACAGCCATCGCATAATACAGACACTGGTGCCGCCTTAAAGGTTGTGCACTTAACGGCCGATAGTATCGCATCGATCAGCTTAATTACCACAATCAATACAGAGATCGACGACAGAGTATTGGAGCAGCTCGCACAACAAATGCAGGACATCGGCAAGAAACCATTGGTGCGAGAGTTGTTTGCGGGTCGACACGTACCGCTTCAGATTGGGGTGGAACGAGGTTGTAAAGCATACGGATAAGGTGTTACTGGGGTCACCCAAAGCAGCCTAAGCCAACCGGCAAGAAGCCTGGAGTAATTGCTTTTCCACTGTCTGACCAACTTCCAAAAGTATTGCCGGGGGGGGGGGGGGGGCGCGATTGCTACTACAATGACAACGTGGTATTTGGAGAAACGCGCTCGGCTATACATTTTCCTTCGGGGTATCGGGGTATGTAGGACCCTCTACTACTCGAAATACGCACTCTGCCGCATCACTGTAATCGGCCAGAAAAACATACAGTCGGTGAAACGACGAACAGAGGGCATGATATTTTTGCTTTAGATGAATCATTACTAATAGATTTAGAAAAAGCTATAATGTCCTTTTGATTTAAGTGAAGAAAAGAAATATTTACAGGACTTAACGCATTTGTATCAAATTCAAAACTATTTCCATTTTCAGACCTTAAAGTATTAAAAAAAAAAATTACATTATTGTACAGTGTGGTAATTTTCATGAAACCTTAATTGTATATATCCAGACTTAGAGCAAGGAATTATGTTTTTCTTTATTTCCTTTACTGAAATATGTATAAAATTTTTTTTTGTGATTTCTGGCTTGGAATTACAATTTTACACTTTACTTTTGCACTATTTACGACTTTGCATAAGCCAATATTAGCGTTTGACATGACCATAGTTGCCTTCGCACAGAAGTAAAATAATATACTATTAAGTTCATCAGATATCGTAGATTTCAGTACAAGAAGATGTTCGCTAGAACAAGCGGCTTGATCGCTTCTCTCGCTTCTATTCTCTCTCTGTTCTGTACACATTTTATTTATACAACAATAGTTTTAAATATATGGATGACGAGAGTTATTTACGATTTTTCTGTATTTTGATAAGAAAAATCCTGTTGCATAAACAAATATGAAACAATTATAATGTCAGATTAAAAAAAATGACAAAACAAAAATGATAAAGTACTCTGAACTAAATAAATGGCTAACAGATCAGTAGACATACAACAGGTTGAAAAAGAAATTTCCACTTAGAAAAGTTTGTTTGCTGGAAAATGAAAAACAGGACACTGTGACCTATTTTTTTTGTCTGTGGTGAGTAATACCCTCCAAGATGAATACACTCACCAAGATTTATGACTTTACATATTACGCTGCAAGACAAAATGAGATAAATGCAATAGCTCAACATTGATGCCAACGACGGCAACGCCATCGGAATGTTGATCCCTATATCTCGCATATTCTTCACAGGCGAGACAAAAATACTTACGCAATTTTCATAATTGCAATAACATTTGCAAGAAAAAAAGAGATCCAAGTTGGCTTGATATCTCTCAGCTGGCTGACATCTGTCCAGCAGCCAAAAGCAAGAACATATGACTAAGCAATCTTGGTCAGTAGGATGCTCTGTTGAAATTTGAAATTTCTTCCAATGCTCTTGAGTTTGATTGCATATGTTATGAAAACCATTATTTCAGAGTTTCTCTAGTTTTTATATCTTCGTCTATATTTGCTGGCAGATTATCATCATTAATTCAATATTGAAAGGTAGCTATGGCATGACGCTTTGTGACAAAGTTGGTAAAATTCTGTTCAGCAGTTTTGTTTAGATAAAGTTGAGTAATCGTTTTATGAACTTTTAATGGTAGATTGGGATCATTTGTACAATTTGAAAGCCCTCTATGACAGGATGCACTCTCTCAAATTTGGTCAAATTCTTTTAAGTGGTTTGAAGAAAAAATCATTTATGCTTTTCTATTTTTAATAACGGCGGAGACTTTTGATGCCGTATCGGCACTTTTGTGCAAATTTGAAAGGCCTTCATGCCAGAATGCCTTCAGTCAAATTATGTTCAGTGTTTTATTTAGGAGAAGAAGTCGTTTAAATGTTGTCTGTTTTTAGTAACAACGGCCATATTCGATGTCGGATTTGCATCTTTTGTACAATTTGAAAAATATTCATGCCGTTGTGCGTTCTGTTAAGTCTGGTCAAATTCTATTCAACAGTTTGGAGAACAAGTCGTTTCATCAAGTTTGTTTTCTTTTGTTTTTTTTAAAATTATTTTATTATTTATTTTTTTTATATTTTTTATTTTTTTGTAACGGCAGCCACATTTGGTGGCGGATAGGCAGCATATGTATAAATTTGAAACGTTTTCATAGGTGATTGCTTTCTGTCAAATATGGTCAAGTTCTGTTCAGCGGTATTGGAGACAAAGCCATTTAAAGTTTATATATTTAGTGACGGCGGTCCATCTTAATACGAAGCAGCATTAGTTGTAAAAATTTGAATGTCATCTGTGTCATAATGCTTTCTGTCAAATTTCTATCAAATTATAGGCGTGAAAGAAGAGACAAATCTTTAATTTTGATTGATTTCATAACACATTAATAAGTCCGTTTCGTGCAGTATTTCACTCGCGTGCCCTTTTTTTTTTTTTTTCTAAAATACCAATTTTATTCTTGTATAAACAGTATTCGATAAATATGTGTACTGGAGGGCGCATCCATTATCGTATTCGTACAGGGAACACTGATTATATGTACATTTCATTTGGAGTGACTTTTGATCCCAATACGGAAGAAATCTGTATTTCCAAAAATGTATATTGGAAGGTTCCGGAACTGAAAAGAACAATCTCACACTCCTGCGTCACAAGGCACATACGGGTTACTATCCTCTTTCACATGGACCCATAGTACAGGACATTAGAGCGGGGTAGGAGGAAGAAATCTTTGAAATAGTAGCAGGTAAGTATTATATAATTATATATAACTAACATTAGTTTACACCCCCCCCCCCCCATATAAAAACGCAAAAGAACTACATGTTAATAGCAGTAATACATACATATTGCTACTGCATTGCTGAATTTACAAGTTATAAGGGAGGTTGGTGGCCTCAAGAAATCTGGTACAAAAGTATTGTATTTACCCTTACATGAGGAGTGTTCAATGCTGTAAGCTGGTAGAATGTTGAACCACTTGTTGTGCCGTTACTATCGGGTAAAAGGAAAAATGCCTTCTCTCTGGTGCGCCAAACAGCGGATCTCGTAACATCATCTAAAGAAGAGTGATTCATATAGGCCCAACAAAAAGCAACAGCTCTAAACTCACTGGCTTTAATACTCATAAAATATAAAGGATTTTCTCAGTAAGGGAATGAGCTCTCTTTATAGTTGCGACAATCCACCTGGAAATAGTAGACACTGAAATATTTGAGGAACCCTTTATAGGTAGGAAGCGAAGCTTCTGACCCCTTCCTTTGCCCGTTAGAGGAAGCCAAATAAAAACCTAAAGGCCCTAACAAAGAAGTCTATTTTGGTCATCCCCAGCACAGATACGACTGAGACTGGGGATCTCGATAGATGTGAAGCTACTGAAAGTAGCTGGTCCTCAGTCAGAAACCCATGTTGGCAAAGAAGAGAAACATAATCATTATTTTTATTGAACCGCAAAAACCAATTTCCACTGACAAGGCATGAAACTCGCTCCTTGTCCTCTTCTACCATAAGGTAGAGCAGGTCGCGACCGTTGGCTCACAGTAGGGGCTACCGGGATGAGCCGAGCAGTGGAGATTCCAACTTTATGGAGTACCTGCGGAATCATTCTGAAAGGTGGGAAAGCGTACGCTAACAAACAATTCCATCTTACACTGAAGGCATCCACTGCCCAGGCCTTCTAATTTGGGACTGGGGAGACATAAATGGAGAGATCGTTGTTCAGTCTCGTCACGAACAAGTCCACCAAAAGGTCTCCCCCACAGTTGAAAAAGTGACTCTGCTACCGACTGGTGCAGAGACCATTCCGTCAGGACCGTACGGCTCCTTCCGGACAGACTATTCGCCAGGATATTCCTCTTGCCGGGAATATGGCGGACTCAAGGGCGTGATCTCCTCTGAGGTTCCCCAATAGATGACGCTCCAACCTTTAAGCCAAGATAAGGATCATGTGTACCTCCTTGCCTCCTCAGGTACGCTACGCTGAGGTCTGGTCGTTTCTTACCCTCTCGACATAACAACCCTTCAGCTGCCTGACGAACTCTTCTATGTAAACTACATGACCATCGTGGAATAAGGGAGCAACAGGTATGAACGCGATACTGCCCCAAATCGCTCCAGACTGGAGAGAAACTTTTTATCATCAGAACCCGAAGGCTTGCCTCCGTATCGAATGTCCAGACTTATTCCTTCTCCAACACCTAGCCCGAGAAGTGGGATGAGGCTGGAGACCCTAACGAAGGAAGAAGCACCATCGCCACCTGATCCTCAGCGTACTTGTTTGAGTCCATTATGGAGAGAACGTCGCCGTCCTGCACTCCCTCATGAGGTGAGACAGGACTGTCCCTATGCAGAGAGGGCAAAGTGGGAATAGGAATATCCCCGTCCTTAAGCCCCTCGTGATGGGTGATGATTTTGATCCTTCCTGTGGACATTGTCGGCAAACGAGCACTTTACATCTCTCCAAGATCGAAACAGGTGTACGGCCTGTAACGTCTGATCCACCTTGAAGCCCAGGGAAGGACAATAATGGCGTCATGAAGGGGAAGAAAGACTCGCCTCTTGAATACTGGTGTCCCCACATTCCGTAGCGATTTGAAGGAAACATAGGGAAGGAGAGGGGATGTCGGTCCGAACCGATACCCCTCCCTAATCGGACGAGTAGAGGACGACTCCCTATCCCCATCGAAATCAACAGGTAGCATGGAAACCGAGGCTGGGGGAGGGGTGTCGACCCGATCCCTGTCCTATGACCTATAATGAGACTCCATCGACCAGAGAAAGGTGACCACAATCTGATGGAAGTGACCACAAAAGACATTATTATTATTATTATTATTATTATTTAAGCTAAATCTCTGCCCTTCCTTCTCAGGAAGGCGTGGTTCGCTGGACAACTGCACCGGTACGCAGTCCTTGAGAGGGTGCTGCTCCTCCCTCATGGGTGGGCGCGACTCACTTTCTGGTGTTTCTCTTATCTTGGGAGGGACCCTGAATCGATCCCTCACTTACTCTACAACAAACGTTATTCTGCAAAACCAATTTTTCGTTGAGCCACAGTTACATAAACATTTTATCTCCTCATCCAAATAATTAGTATATACAGTCGAACCCACTTATCTCGACCTCGGTTAACTCGCCAACCCTATTAAGTCGACGTTTTTGAAGTGGAACCACCAAATTCTCTCTTTGTCTTAGCATTTTCTCATCGGTTATGTCGATTCTTTTATGTCGCCGAACCCTAATATCTCGAGCACAAAAGAGGGCCAAATTTGCCACTTAACGTCGGTTATCTCGATCCCCATGACCAATCGCCGGCTTTTGAAAATGTTAGTTATTGATGCCACTTCACCATCTCACTACCGTTATAGGAAAGTCCAAGAATCCCAGATGCTTTAAGCAGACCAAAGTTCTCCAATGTGATTACGATGGCCAGCCAAGCGCCTGGATGACAGGAGATCTATTCAGTGCATGGGTGAAAAAGTGGGACAGGAAGTTCCAAGTAGAGAAAAGGAAGGTGGCACTGATCGTGGACAACTGTAGAGCTCATCCGGATGTTCCTGGTCTCAAGGCCATTAAGATCTTTTACCTCCCACCTAACACAACGAGTAAGCTCCAACCGATGGACCAGGGGATAATCCAAGTGTTTAAGGTGTACTACAGGAAAATGTTGATGCGCCAATACCTGCTCCATGATGAAAAGAAGGCACAGTACACCCCTTCGCTTCTAGATGCAATGAACTTCCTGAGATCAGCCTGGAATGACGTGAAGAAGGAAACAATCTCAAACTGCTGGATGCACTGCGTCATTCAGGATATTTCCGATGATGAGTTTCGATGTATAAAAAAACCTCCAAAACACGTGCATGTACATTCTCATTTATTAACGCACATCATGTACACAAAGAAATTTCAAGCACATGTTAATATATTGTCGCCATATTGGTTTTCGTTTATCTCGATCATCGGTTATCTCGACGCTTTTTGGCAAACCCCTAGGCCGGCGACATAACCGGGTTCAACTGTATCTTAAGCACAAGCCCTTGACAAACTTTGGTATTGATGCATGGTCTAGAACTAAAGTTATTGTGATAAACACTTTTCTTTTAACCAGTGACCTTGATCTTTGACCTTTTACCCCAAAACCAATAGGTTTCATTCTTACCGAAATTGGGAGCCAAGCACTAACTTTAGTGAATGTACACAGTCAATATCTGAAATGTTTGTGCAGAAAACATCTTTTCTTTTAGTCACACTGACCTTGTACTTTGAATTCTTAACCCCAAAGCAACAAGCTTCTTTTTTACCCTAAGTGCAAGCCATTCCCCAAAGTATGGTCCAAGTCTGTGATGTAGAAATACAATTATTGTGTGGAAAACTTTCATCTTTCAGTCACAGTGACTTTGCCCTTTGACCTTTTTACCTCCAAATTGATAGGCTTCTTTGTCACTGCTAGTGTAAGCCATCCACATAGCTTGGTCACTGTAGATTGTAGAGAATTTGAGTTGATATGCAGATACCTTTTTCTTTTTTTGGTCAGTTACTGACCTTGACTTCTGACCACAAAATCGATTGGGTTCATCTTTACCCCAAGTGCAAATCATCGATCAAGTTTGGTAACTGAAGATGGGTGCAATAGTATGAATACAATGATTGGTCTACGTATATATCTTCTTATGATAACCCTAGTATGTACTAAGTTTCACAGGAATCCACTAAAAACTGTGAGAGTTGGTTGCATTTCAACATTCTACAAAATTCTGTCAAATACTGCATCTGTAAGTTAACAAGGGCAATAACTTTAACAAAAGTCAGGGGAGTACAAAGATTTGTTAATAGGCGCATCTTTAGATCATAATGTGTAACAAATTTCAAAGATATCCATAAAAACTTGAATTCACAATATTCTGTCTTTGTACTGCATTCAGCTGCAGGGCAAAAAGGCAATAACTCTAACAATAATTTTAAAAGCACAGTAATTTGTCGACATGTGCATCTTCAGACGAGGACCAAAACATATACAAAGTTTTACAGTGACCAATCAAAAACATTAGCATACACTATATCCAGCTCCAAGCCAAAAAAGAGCAGTAACTCTAACAACAATCTCAAGAGCACTCTGACTTGTTGAAATGCTCATCTTTAGATTATGACGATAATATGTACAAAGTTGCATAGTAATCCATCAAAAACCACTGGACTAATTGTGTAGATGATATTATGACATGTACCAAGTTTCAGAGATCCATAAACAGCTGCGGGACAAGTTGCATTCACAAAACTTTATCTTACACTGCATTCAGCCGGACTACAAAATGGGCAATAACTATAACAAATTGTGGAAGGAGAGTAATGTTCATATATGCATATTCAAATGATGACCATAACACATACAATGTTTCATATCTAGTTTTATTCTCAAGATTTTGTCTTACACTGCATTTAGCCCAATGTCAAAAAAGAGCACTAACTCGTATACAAATTGCTGGAGCATACTGATTTGTCAATATCCATATCTTAGGTGATGACCATAATATTTACCAAATTTCATGGCAATCCTTAAAAAGAAATGCAGGACTAGCGGTGCTAACGAGATTGTGTCATACACTGCATCAAACTACATAACAAAAAGGGCAATAACAAAACTAGTGGGAGCAAAGTGATTCATCAATATGAGCATCTTCAGGTGATAAGCACAATATTTACCAAGTTCATGTCAATCCATAAAATATCTGGAACTAGTTACACTAGCAAAATTGTGTTGCCAGAAAGGATGACTGGACATATGGATTCCAATACACCAAAATGTGAAGTTAAAAACTCCAATATTTACAAGCTATCACCCTTACATGCATTTATTTGTATACATATACTGTGCTATTAATCCAAAATGTGTGTTCAGTCCTGGATAACCCACCCAACTGATGCAGTTTAAGGGCAAAATACAAATCAAGCAGGGACAATAACTCCATAAAATATTGTCCGAAAGGGTTGATAACCCAACTTGACATAGGTCTTTATAATAACAAGCTTCATACTAAGTTTGATTTCAATCCAAAAGTTATTTAGATGAAATGAAATTTGCATTGGATGTGACATGACAGGACGGATAGACAAGGGTAACGGTATGCTGCATCCACATAAACAGCGGCAGAAAATTTTGTTAGAAAACACATCTCAGGTATTTCACTCTTTTATTTGTATTTCAAATGTTTCTGATAGGAAAACAATAATACTTCATTGTAGCATTAATTACATGCAATTTCCAGTTTGCAAAACAAAGACATAAATGAACAAAATGATTCATGGATAGCAGCTTATACTGCACAAGTGCTTATTAAGTAGTACAGGTTTTGAACTTTATGTACATGTGACATTACTGACCTACGGTAGTTAGTGCCCAAGAATTGGAGTAAATGTCTTCCGCAAGGATGCACAAGTAGCTGATCCAAGCTAGTCTGATAGCAAGATATAAACCTGCACTCTTTCAGTCATGAATCCAATACACTAACCAGTGAGCCACTGTTGCATAAAAGGAAATTGATAGCACTGTTGTAATATGCAGAGCAAACATTATGAAGCTAATTTTGAAATAATGGTAGTTATGCATTTCTTTTTAATAAATTTGCTTAAAGCAATGTAAATTTTAAGCCTTAATTTAAATTTGTGCGAATTAGTTTAGTGATTTTGGGATATCCGAAGAAGTCTTGTCAAAAACCCTCAAGATTGATTCCAAGTAAAGAAAACATGATTATTTAACATTTTAGTCCGATGTCGATATGACGATCAGTTTTGCAGGAGTAGCGATAACACCATTTTCAAAATGGCTGCAATGATGGCCATACTGGATATCAGATTGGCGTCATTTTCATTCAGGACCAAATAGATGACATAAGAAGACTTCTGGTGAAAACCATGTTGATATAGCTTTCCATTTATAAGAAGTAGCGACAAGATGATTTTCAAGACAGCTGCCATGGCGGCCATATTTGAGGTCAGATTGTTACCATTTTCAATCAGGACAAACTAGATGCCGCAATGAGTCCTTTGGCGAAAACTCCAAAGTTGATACAACTTTCCATTTACGAGTAGCAATAACAAGAATTTCAATATGGCTGCCATGGCGGTCATGTTGGGCATCTGATCTGCAATACTTTTTTAGAACCAACTATACATCATAACAAGTCTTTTAGTGAAATCCACATGTTGATATGACCATCCATTAAAAAGGTGTAGCAATAAAAAAAAATTCAAGATGGCCACTGTCATGGCCAGACTAGATATCTGATCAGCACCATTTTTATTTAGGACCAACTAGACCTTGGGATGAACGAATATATGAAGTTTCCTCACAATCTTCCAAACAGTTTTGAAGGAGTAGCGATAACAAACTTGTGCTAATGGACGAATGCATGACAGATAACAGGCTATCTCAAAAGCTCCTCTGGATATAACCAGTACAGCTAAAAACTTCAGTTGGACAACCAAGTATAGAGATGATGGGCATTCAGGAACTGTAACTCTTCTAGATGAGGTGGAATGCTGCAAATCAAACTCACTCAAGGTCTCATCAATATAAATATGCATATTAACTGGTGGCAAATGCAATATTCATTTGTAAAGTTATGCTGTGGAAAGCAAAGTCAGGAGGACAAGCAATCAGGGTTCCCACCATGCTAAAACCTTGTGCTAGCTGAAATTTTCTGCAGTCCCTTGACCTCAACATTTATTTTTCACAAAATTTTCAATTTACAGATGATTTAAAGTAATTTGATGCAGCTTTTTTGAAGTTGATAAGCAGAACTAAACAAGAAGCCCAAGTTCATCTGCTCACTAAACACTTAACCATGTCACTAAGCTGCCTTACATAGTGCTGTAAGAACTAAAACACACTGGGAACCGTCTCCCAATCTTTTTATCATCTTTATCTTAATATATTTATAAAATTCTTTCAATATATAAATGTATAATTAATAATGAAGATCTCAATCATAACTGAATTCACCCAATATCTTGATATAAAACGTTTCACCAAGTCATATCTTACTTGAATGTGAAATATAAACTCAGCCAAACATATCAGGATCATCTCATTATTATGCTTGGCTCTCACTTACTCTAGAACTCTAAGATCATGATGATGTAGGCTTATTTACAAAGTTTGAGCAAAATCTGATCAGAATTTGGTCTCCAGAGTGGTGGGTAGGAAGATCAGATGAGATTACCCCATATATGTGTAGACCATTTCTTCCTTTTAACTGCGGAGTGTTGAAACCATCTCTGATATTCTGCACCAATAACAAGATTTTCAAATTAACTGCTGTTGGGGACATAATGAATGTTGGATTGGCACAATTTCCACTTGGAACCATGTAGACATCAAAAGAAGCCCTGCAGGAGAAGTAGCAATAAGAAGTTTTTCAAGATCACAATTGTGGAGCCCATATTGGAGGTCAGATTAGCACCATTTTCATTTAAAACCAACTAGACATCACAAGACATCTTTCAGTGAAAAAATCCAATGCTGATATGATCATTCATTCAGTAGTAGTGATAACAAGATTTTCAAGATGGACAATTTGGTGGCCATACAGGATACCCGAGTGGCACCATTGTCATTTAGGTCCAACCAGATATCATAAGAAGTCTTTTAGTAAAAACCCCATGTTGATACGATAATCCATTCATCAGGAGTAGTGATAACAAGATTCTCAATATGGCAGCAGTGGCAGCCATACTGAATATGTGAGAAGCACCATCTTCATTTAGGACCAACTAGACATCATAAGAAGTCTTTTAGCGAAAACCCCATGCTGATATGACTGTCCATTCATCAGAAGTAGCAAGAACATGATTTTTGAAATGGCCACTGTGGGACCACATTAGACATCAGTTTGGCACCATTTTCGTTTAGAACCAACTAGATACTGTAAGATGTCTTCTGTGAAAACCCCATGTTAATATGACTTTCCGTTTAGGAGGAGTAGGAATAACAAGATTTTCAAGATGGCTGCCATGGTGGCCACACTGAACATCAGACCGGCAACATTTTAATTTAGCACCAGCTAGACATCATAAGAAGTCTTCTAGTGAAAAACCCTTGTTGATATGACCATCGATTCAGGAGGACTAGCAACAAATAAGCTTTTCAAGATGGCCACCACAGTGTCGATATTAGACATCAGATCCGCCATTTTCATTTAGGACCAACAAGGAGGAGTAGCAATATCAAGATTTTTTAAGATGGCTGCCATGGTGGACATATTGGATGTCAGATAAGTTCAATTTCATTTTGGAGCAACTAGACATCATAAGAAGTCTTTTAGTGAGAACCCCATGTTGATATGGCCAACCATTCAAGAGGAGTAGCAATAAGATTTTCAAGATATCCACTCCAGCTGCCATATTAGACATCAAATTGACGCATTTTTCATTCAACTAGACATCATAAGAAATTTCTGGTGAAAAACCCAATGTCAATATGACTTTCATTCAGAAGGCATAGAAATAAAAAAAATTTCAAGGTAGCTGCCATGTTGGCCATACTGGATATTGGCACCATTTTTATTTAGGACCAACTAGACATCATAAGAAGTCTTTTAGTGAAAACCCCATGTATATCCATTTAGGATGAGTAGTGATAAGTAGATTTTCAAGATGGCTGCTGTGGTTGCCATATTGGATGCCTCAGTGGCACTATTTAGTACCAACTGGACCATGGGATTAATGTGTGTATAAAGTGTCATGGCAATCCTCCAAATAGTTTAGGAACAGTAGCTGTATGTTCATTTCAAAATTAAATTACAAAACTCGCTGAAAGATATTTCTTTAAATAAGCATTCATGTTTGACCCTCTACTTACAAAATGGACTATCATAAAACCTTCAACCTTGCTGTTGTTTATTCAAGAGGAACAAATATTTGTGGCTGTTCCAAGCTATGATTATCAAGATCCAATGAAAAATTATCCCGCAGTGAACTACTGCTTTACCCATTAGAGGAAAATGAAAGAGGTTAAGAGCCAATGAAAATGACACATTTAGTCTCTGCCACAAAAAAATATAACAAACTAAATTAACTGAATCAACAGTATATCTAACTGAAGAGTTTTCAGCTGAAGCGCACACCCCCACCAAAGAAAAAATAATGAACAATCAAAACATTTCCTATAGTAAGTTTTCTTTACTGTCAGATGGTAAAAATTATGCCCTCGAAATGATTACGATGAAGGACCTTCTGGGGGCTTTTCCCCGTGGGCAACCACTGGGGTTCTTGTCGCAAAAACCTGCATCTTCCTGTTTACACCCCCTCCCCATAAACAGTATTTCTGGAGCCATCTCTATTGGAGTTTGCTTCAAAATGAAAAAAAAATAATTAAAGTAATGAAGATATTGTTGGCTTGGAGGGATCCTATTTACATCAGCTCAGATAGAATGTAACTCTAGAGATACTGCCGTTTTAATATCATACACAGACTGGTCTCAATAACATTGACCTAAACTTTCCTTTCTTTTTATATCAATAGAGAATTTATCACAGACTGGTCTCAATAACACTGATCTAAACTTTCCTTTCTTTTCATATCAATAGAGAATTTATATTAACATTTGAAACATTGGTTGATGAATTAATGTGACTTCCTTTTAAAAGCATTTTCAGACCTGTCAATCTTAACAAGACCTTCTCAGTATGGAAGTCAACATTTTCCCGTTAAGTTAGACCAAGTTTCAGTACAGTGTAATGAAATATCATGCACTGCTGTTGTCCACTTGGAAAACATTCAGTTGAAAAGTTCACAAGTGTGATCCAATGCAGCAAAAAGCAACATTATGTTCAACTAAAAAGTTCACAAAGTACACTTGGACCTTAATAACCTCTAGTTCAATTTCAGAAACTGCAGTTCCAAACCCCATGAAGGTCAATGGTTCCTAGCTCAATCTCTCAACTTGATGTAATCTTTTTTTTAATTTCATGTGGAAGCAGCAATCATCTCTCTTGCTGTAAGCAATATGCAAATTGACACATTATGTCCAATAAATGTAATTGCTGCCTTTCCTGTTCTTTTCTAAACACAGCCAAGTATATGAATATTGCTTTTAATACTTCTGTGTTGTTTGTGTCAGCTTTCTAAGAGGTTGAATGCCCTTTTCGATTTCAATGTGTTGTTGTTTGTTGGATGGTACTTCTATATAATGCAATAACGTAAAAGGAAACATTTGAAATTATGCTGGTATTTTGCATGCCAAACATGGACAGCATCTGAGGTAATGCTGTAAAGTTAGTCTGGTTCCCGGATTCACTCCAATGAATATACGAAACCTGAATCTGGACCAAACCATGGCAAGCCAATAACTGAATTTTACCAAAACTATTTTGTATATTTTGCTATTATTTCATAAGTCTGTAATAAAAGGGCTATTCTAGCAATACTTATCATCTAATCGTAAGTGTTGGCAAATCTGCATTTTCCACTATTGTTTGAAGTATTGTCACCAAATATACAATAACCAAGGGAGATAACTATTATAAGGTTTAATAATTTACATAAGTTCAAGTAACCTCTCTTGATGTATAAAATTACCTGAAAGGCTAGTGGATCAATACTTTGTAATTAAATTTAGTAAGACCATATAGTTTGTTACTATTATTAATAATACAAACTATATTCAACAAAAGAGAATGGAGAGCATGCCAGAATCTTGAAGAGACTGCAAGATTGCAATCCCTCTAAGCTAAAACAAACAGTTTCAATACTGGACCTTGATGTACAATTTGAGTCATAAGCTATATATATATATACACACACATATATACACACACACACATGCATACTACATACATTGAATATTTAACTAAAGTTTTCTGCAAAACCTGATCTTTCACCTGTGTAAGTTCAATCATATATTACACTGCATTCCTATCTAATGAGTTTCATAAACTTTAACACAAAACTCTAATGCTGATGCGGCCACTGTTAAAAAAAGTGACACCAATGTTTCACAATGATTACACAGGTGAGACAAAAAATAAATGAGAAATGTAGAAAATCTATCATTAAATAAAAAACAGTTTGAAACATGAATTATGATACATATTAATGGTATGGTATTCTTAGTGTGTACATACAAATTATTACACACACACATCAGAAATATACTACCACCTCATCTACTTTATAAACAGCATGATGCTAATAATACTACAGAAAACAGTTTCATTATAAAACAAAGGTTGTTATGAAAATTGAAACCCTGGAATAAAGTGCAAAAACAAATGATGTTCCAGTGCATTTTCTGTTAGTAAAATTCTAGGGCAAAGAGTACAATTAAAAATCTTGCCATCAATTCTCTCTAACTTTACACCGCAAGGCTTGATTCCAGGTGGAATCAGTATAAGCCACTCTGAAGATTTTGGTATCTCTGATTGCTCTGTTTCATGATGGGTGTCCTGATCAAAGCATTCCTTCCTTATTCCAGTTGCACTAATATCCAGAACCTTCTGATCATAAAGTCACAGACATCTGCTTCCAAGCAGCCAATGAGGATGTGATTCCTGAACTCAAGGTCTGACTGGCATCTCCTTGTTCCAGACCCTCCATCAATACCCTGTGATTTTCTTCTTCTTCTTCTTCTCTATCCTCATTAGAACTAGCATATCCTTGCTCCAGACCCTCCATCAATGCCCTGAGATTTTCTTCTTCTTCTTCTTCTCTATCCTCAGTAGAACTAGCATATCCTTGTTCCAGGCCCTCCATCAATACCCTGTGATTTTCTTCTTCTCTATCCTCTGTAGAACTAGCCTCAGTGTCTTTGCTTCCTTTTACACCACTGTCATCATTTCTTGACTCTGCAGGTCTTGCTTGTGAAATGACATGGATCTCCAGATGTTTTGAAAAAGTATCATGGCTTGTAAATATTGCTCCACATACGCTGCACTTCAGGATAACATCAAAATTGTGCTTTTTAAGGTGTATTATTAGGTCCTTTCTCTCAGTGAATGCATCTCCACATGCACAGCATACAATCTTTCCATAATTCTGTTCCATGTGTTCTGAATAAGAAGCTGCAGATGAAAAACATTCATCACAGTGCTTGCATTCATACAGTTTCAAATCTGCATGACTCTGCAAATGTCTGACCAACTCCTGTGAATATACCAATTTACAGCAGATGAAGCACTGTATCTGTTCCTCATGTTCTTGGTTTACAGCTGCAGTTGTTGACTCATCTCTGGACTTTGGAGCCTTTTCATTTAAATTTGCATAACTTGTAAAAGAAAGAAAATTCTTTTCTGAATGGACTTTCACGTGATTTCTTAAGTCAGTCAGTTTTGTGAATACTCTTAAGCATTTTAAACAAGAAACTTTAACCTCCATTTTCTTCTTTGTAACATTTGGAGAGACATTGCAATCTTCAGCAATTTGATCTTCCTGATGGCAGGAATGGTCAGATACAACTTTACTCCATACATCCTGAGGTTTTTCTGGACTTTTATGGTTTCCTTTCGAAACCTCAAGTCCTTCTTCCTTACTTGCTTCATTAGCATTGTCCTCTGAATCATTTGGAGGTTTTAGACAATGGGAATGATCATTATTGTCTGATGATTCTGCTTGTGATAGTGAAAGCCATGTGCTTCTTCGTTGTTCATCAAAATCATGAATTTCTTTGACGGCAGGAATAATAAATGGAAGATGAGGGTTTTTATGGCTTAAATGGGCTTCAGAATATGGATGCTTCTCAAGGACTTCTTTCGATAAAGCTAAACTGCAATACTGACTATTTTCCACGGCTGACCGCACGAAATAATGCATATTCGATGTCAATCTATCAATCTGTGAGTTGTTGCTATCATCAAGGAAATTAATATCTAATTCATCCATAGTTGGGTCCTTGAAACTGCTTTGAATGTCATCTTGTTCAAGTCCCTGTTTCAACTCTACTGCAGCAGACAAGTCAAATTTTGCTGTATCAAATCTAACGTTGTTGAGAAGAGGGAAATCTTGTCTGCTTGTATCCGAGTCCGAGTTATGCACAATGCCATTATTCTGAACCTCTGTGTTAAGAGCTATTCGATCTTGCTGCTTTGGTAAATCAGAAAAGATAACATCTGAGCCTACTCCGGCTATAGAAACCACATTTAATTCTACACCATCAGCAAGATCTGCACAGTTGTAAGGCCTTGGGTTCACCTGAACCCGTCTTTTCTTGGGTTTTTCACATGTTTTGCTCTTTATGTGGTGCTGCCTAGTCTGCTCAGATTTGTGCTTTGTTTTTTCATGAATACGCATTGCACACTCATAGGGAAACGCTTTGTAACACCATTTACAAATATAGGATTCTTTCCAACTATACTTCAAACCGAGTCCATGTTCCTTTTTATGTCTAAATAGGTGTTGCTTGTATTTTAATACCTGACTGCACTTTCGGCAACGATAGTTTCCAAGGTCAGATGTATGAACAGGAACATGATCCTCGAGCCCTTTTCTGTTCGTGAAATTTATCTGGCAGACACAGCACCAAAAAGCACTTTCCAGTTCTGCAAACTCTGGCAGGTCCAGATGCTGAATAAAACATCTTTTGCAAGAGAAAACGTTTTCACATGACTCACACTTAAACCCATCTTCATGCCCAATATTATCATTTGGATTGTACCATGTCTTACAACATCTGCATTGCTTTTCGTTGGATGGGTTCTCTGCCATTTTACCCAATACCTGCTGATAAAAACTGGGATGGAATTTTAAAGTATGTAACAATAAAGTATCACTTTGTATGTATTCTTTATTACAAAAACTGCAACTGTATGCTTTATGTTTTCCTATGTGAACCATTTGGATGTGAGCTGCAAGTTCTGCTTCATTCAAGAAAACTTTACCACAAAGCTGGCATTTGAATGGTTGCTCTTTCTCATCACACATTGCTTCAAAGTTATTTTTCTCCTCCAAACTGTGTTTGCATAAGATATGCTGGATAAGATAAGATCTTTGTGAGTAAGAATGACCACAGATTTCACATATGAATCCATTGGGAACATGAGATAACTTCATTTCACTTTCTGTCATGCCTGGAGAAAAGTCAAATACGTGTTTATGTTGGACAAGATTCTGAAAATCTGATACACTCTCTGGAGGGTCGACTGTATCACCTATACCCACAACATCAATGTATTCATCACTTAGACTTTCAGTTGCATGGTCAAATGTATTCCCTTCACTGTCAGTACCTGAAGCTTCAGCAGTGAATGTTTCATTTTTGATGTTATCAACAAAATCTGATGGCACATGGCCTTCTAAATTCTGCACATCTTTATGAGCAAACTGAGCTTCCAATTTGTATGCATAACTGTCCATTTGTCTGTTTGAACTACGAGATTCAGCCCTTACTGTTATGTATTTTATCTTGCCATTTTCAGTATCTGTTATGTATTTTATCTTGCCATTTTCAGTATCTGTTGATTCAATGGCATGATTTCCCATATGGATATAGAGACACCTTGCTTCCTCATATGCCTCTCCACATATTCCACAGAAGAATATTGGCTTTTCATTTAGGATGTTATCATAAATCGCTGTATCATTCTTAGTATTTTCTCTTCCTGCAACAGGTTCATTACTTTGCAACTCTTCACCATTATCACTGTAAATTATTTGTCTATTTAGGTGACTGACCTTTTGATGTGTAGTGTGGGTTGATTTAAGATGGTTCAGGATGGATTGTTGGTCACAAAACAATGCTTTACACCGTTCACATTGAAATTCATAAGCCTCCTTCTGAATATGAGTTCGCATATGTTCAGCAAGTTTATGCCTCCTAAGAAAGCCCTTCAAGCAAATATCACATTCATGTGGTTGGTCACCTGTGTGTATTCGAAGGTGCATAGCTAGATGAAATTTCCTTCTAAATGTCTTCCCACATACAAAGCAGGCATGAGCTGACATCACATGTTTCTTCTTGTGCTGAAAGAGAAGACTTTGAGTGTTAAAATTCATGCCACATCCAGTACATTTGTATTTCTTACTTTTCTTTTGTTCACATGATTTTCCTAAGATGCAAGATCTTTTTCCAACTTCTGTCTTTTTGGGACAATGTGCATCATTGGTATCTTTTGCCTTTTTGAGACATGACAGTTCCTTCATGTCAACTGTTTTGAATCCAACATGGGTCCTCATGTGTTCCCTTAATTCAACATAGGTCTTTAAGAATGTATTACAAATTTTGCACTTCAGACTTTCTGTATGCCTGAATTCGTAATGTAGTAACAAATTTGATTTATTTCTACATATCTTGGCACAAACACTGCACCTATTTTGAGATGAGCTCACAGTTTTTGATTTGTGTACCTGCTGGTTGTGCTCAATTCCCTGGTGTTGCATATCAGCCGTCTCATATACATGGGTAATCATGTGATTCTTTAATTGCACCAAGTTCTTTGAGGATATGTTACAAAGCTTGCATGTTAGTTTTTCTGTATGCCTAAATTGGTAATGCTGAAGCAAGTTTGATGCAGTATTACATATCTTGCCACAAGCACTACACTTATTTTTCCCTTTTGCCTCAAAAGTTTTTGATTTAACATTTTCTTTCTTGTGAACTTGTCCGTCCTTTTGGTTATGTGATTGTTCATGCTGGCAAAGATTAAGTCTTCTAGTAAAGTATCTTCCACAAAATCTGCAAATATGAGGTGTTTTATTGACATTTTCTTTGTCAACATTTTGGCTTGATTCTGAAGTGTCGGTATGTAAATCTGTTGTCGCTAAAGAAAAGCTGTTAATTATGTTTCCCTGCTTGAACTGTGTCTTTTTCTGGTTGTGCAATTGCAAATGTTGAGAAAGATCCCATTTTTGAGAAAACAACATTCCACAGTACTCACATAAATACTGGTTTTCAGTGGAAATAATTTTTAGTTGATTTCTGACTGACTTGAGTGACTTTTTCTTAGCAGAAGAATTGTTGGCCTCTGCACTTCTGCTATTGTTGTTTTCCAGCTTAAAATATTTCTTTTTCTGGTTGTGCAATTTCAAATGTCGTTTAAGATTCCATTTTTGAGAAAAAAACTTTCCACAATACCGACACTTGAGCAGATTGTTAGTGTAAATAAGTCTAAGTGGATTTTCAGTTGAGCTGATTGACTCTTTCTTAGAGTTAGAATTGTCTCCCTTGGCACTATTGCTATTCTCAGATTTTTGTTTTTGTACAATCTGTCTCCTTCTGTGACAAACTCGTTCATGCTGGCAAAGATTACATCTTCTAAAGAATTGTCTGGAACAAAATCTACACTTATGATTCATTTGTATTGAAGACAATTTGCTGGGTTTTTTACCTGGCCCTACTGATCTTTTCTGGTAGTCAGACTCCACCAGGTACACTTTATCCACAATGAGTTTTACATGTTTGCTTCTTTTATTCTGAATATGAACTTGCTCATGTTGAATGAGATTGATCCTTCTTGAAAACATTTTCCCACAGAATCTACATTTGTGAGGCTTTGAGGCATCTGAAATTTCATCTGAATTCATTTGTGGTTTGTGATTTTTTGACTTTGATAAAGATGACTGATGTTCTGCTTGTGACTTTGTCGCATTTTGTCTCTTACGAATGTGCATCTGCTCATGTTGACAAAGATCTATTTTTCTATAAAACACTCTTCCACAGAATCTACAAATATCTGTATTCTCATTCCAATCCTCTGGGTGCACATCCCTTGCATGCCTGTTCAGACTCTTTCTATAAAAATAACTCTTACCACAGAGGGGACATTTGAATGAACCCCCACCATGTGGGTCACACTTCTCTACACTGTCAGTTGATCCTTCTTTTTCTGTACTCATTTTCCTCTTAACTGGCCGACCTGGAGGACATTGGATTTGCACCGGTGTGAAACTGGTACGCAGTTTCTCCTTAGTACAGTGTTTGAGATCTATTTTTCTATAAAACACTTTTCCACAGAATCTACAAATATCTGTATTCTCATTCCAATCCTCTGGGTGCACATCCCTTGCATGCCTGTTCAGACTCTTTCTATAAAAATAACTCTTACCACAGAGGGGACATCTGAATGAACCCCCACCATGTGGGTCACACTTCTCTACACTGTCAGTTGATCCTTCTTTTTCTGTACTCATTTTCCTCTTAACTGGCCGACCTGGAGGACATTGGATTTGCACCGGTGTGAAACTGTTAGGCAGTTTCTCCTTAGTACAGTGTTTGAGATACCCTTCATTTTTATCCTCTCTGAGATTAATCTTGTCAAGAACAACTGAGCAGGCAAATATTTCCACATTGCTTTGTTGACTCGGTTCAGTGTTGATTACTGTATCCAAGGAAGAAATTAGTTTCATTTCATCCCCTTTGAGAAATTTGTTATTAGAATTCACGTAGTCTTTTACCACAGAAGAACTCTCAATTTTTTTGCAAACATTTTTTTCAGCAAAATTGTCTTTCGAGGATGAACAGTCATCTATGCCTTCGGTTTGAAGCATGCACTTTTTAGTAACAAAACTTTGAAAATGTCTCTGGAAGTCCAAGTATTCTGAATTATTCCTTTTGCTTTGCTCCAAACTTTTTTGTATCTGTTTGTTGTGAGTTGACTTGGTGTTCCTTTGTTTTGAGGACTTATGCCTTTTCTGATGCCTTTCAAGATTATCTTTGTACTTGTATTTAAAACCACAAACTTTGCAATCAAATGGTCGCTCTTCTGAGTGAACCCTCAGATGTTTAACCAAGCTGGCTTGTCCTCTGCAAACCATCCCACATATGTCACATTTATTGGCTGAAGTTTGATACAAATTTCTATCATCATTTTTCACGGTCTTTTCTTTCGCATCTCCATGACTTGCTTTTGATGTTGTGGGAAACACTAAATGAGTAGAATATGACATCTCAGAGCCTTCTAGGTCTTCAACAGTCTCAACTTCTTTATTTGGAATAATTACCTTCTTATGTTCACTTCCTTGTAGTTGAATATCAGCTGTCTCATATACATGGGTACTCATATGATTCTTTAATTGCACAAAGTTTTTTGAGGACATGTTACAAAGCTTGCATGTTAGTTTTTCTATATGCCTAAATTTGTAATGCTGAAGCAAGTTTGATGCAGTATTACATATCTTGCCACAAGCACTACACTTATTTTTCTCTTTTGCCTCAAATGGATCCTGACAGGAAGATTCATCATTTAAATTCTCAAGCAAGTCATTATCATTTTTGTCAATACTATTGCCTTAAGTATTTTTGTTACCATAGCAATTTAAGTCACTAGCAGAAGAGATCTCATATTTGTTCAGAATCACTGGGTATTCAAGTATCTCAGGTGCTCTGTCTTCTGACTGACTTGGTTGTACATCCTCAATTGCACTTGATGCAGATTTCTGACAATCCTTCTGACTTGATGTTATACTATCTCATGCATAATTTCCTTCCGACACAGGTTCCATAGCTTAAAGAAAGCATTTAAATATTGGGCACTCCGTCATCCTAAATTATGGTTGATCTGATACTTGAATGCTTGCTATTGTAATGTTGTCTATCAAAGTAAGGAAGTAGTGTAAATATTTAATCCTTTGCATAAGTCTTTGACATCCTTGACCTTTTCATATTTTGATCCAAACCCTTCAAAAGGCTGGTGGTGGCAAGCAGTGTAAGATCTGAAATGAAAGAGCTGAGAAAAAAATTCAAAATCAAAAAGAATAAACTAGAACACCAACATTGGCTGGGTTGCAAGCAATGAAATATAGGTCAAAGTAACATAGTTTCCATTTATGGCTTTAGTATTCCTCATGACACATTTACATTCTAATTTATGCAACTCAACATGCAAGAGTGTCTGAGAAAATTACCTAAATTCTAACCTCAGTGGATGGATAGACTTCCAGACAGACATCATCAATACATACATGTAAGACAGAGTTGTTTTGCAATCTGACCAGAAATAGTCCAGTTCTGGTAACAAGTTCAGTGTTCAGGCTATGGAATGCAAGACAATGAAGTCTGTTAGCAATAAGCTACACTTGATATTTGCATAGTATCAGTTTATCCTCATTATTTGTGAATTCCCTCCACTCAAAACTAGATATTTTGCTGTGCATTCACCTTCTGTGCATGATACAAGAGAGTTATAATATTCATGTTAACCAGAACAATGTGTGAACACATCTATACTGAATTCTAAACTGGACATGACTATTTATTAATAAATATGAATGAAAGGTCAAACCAAAATGTCACTTTTGTTCCTCAATTTTGCAATCAACATCAGATTTACAACGTGTACAAAAGTGCAACACTATGTGGCCCTAGCAGGCATTCACATCATAAAAGTTAAAAAACCAGCGAATTTTCACCTAAACTACCCTCTCCCTATCTCCCTCTAACATGTCATGTTTTATTACATAATAG
The DNA here is from genome assembly GCA_029931535.1 of Margaritifera margaritifera. Classification (NCBI taxonomy): domain Eukaryota; kingdom Metazoa; phylum Mollusca; class Bivalvia; order Unionida; family Margaritiferidae; genus Margaritifera; species Margaritifera margaritifera. Next base: position 526,539 of record JAQPZY010001258.1, on the reverse strand, counting down.
CTAAAAGAGAAAGTTTGCCCATATCTTTTCAATAATCATATAAGAATTTAACACCATTCCCAAATGATATTGTTATGTTTTCACTACAGTAATCTTTCACAGAATGTAACTGCTGCACTTTTACTACTGATCAAATCCCTGAACTGTGTGACCTTGTATAATCATCACAGTCAAATAAATGTATAATATGTTCATAGAAGTAAACTTCACATACACTGGGAAAGTTCACTGATTTATCTGAGCTGTGCAGTTTACAGGACAAGAACCAGAAGCTAGTCATGGCCTGTGTGTCTATCTACGTCTAATCTTCGATAATGAGGACATTTATTGATTTAGAAAAGACATGCATTATACAGGATAAATATACTGCATCTACATCCTTACAAGCTGAATCCAACTGCAAACACAGACCCTGATCTGCCGTCACATAATCGTGATAATGTGCTGGCAGATCTGGGTCTGTGCAGTTTACAGTTGGACTCAACTTGCAAGCGAGCATATATGATAAGTGCATACTGCACATATATTCCCAAATCCAAAAAGGTAGGATAAAACAGTAAAAGGAAACTAAACAAGGGGCCCACTTCATTCACATAGCTGACATCTACCTAACAGCCAAATGCAAGCACAGTTTGCTAAGAAATTTGAATCAGTGTGATGCTTTATATAGGAATTTCTTTCAATGGTGTTGATTTCATATTAGATGAAAACAACTGTTTTAAGATTTCTGTAGCACTTTTAGTTTCATCCATACTTGATGGCACATCAACATCATTTGTCCAGTGCTGTCTATATGCCAGGATGCTTTCTGTCAGAGTTGGTCAAATTCTGTTAAGCTGGTTTTTAAGATAAAGTCATGTAAATGTTGTTTTTTTTCATATAAATCGTGGGAATATTTGATGGTGGATCAGCATCATTTCTATAAATGCTGAAGGCCTTCAAGCTATGATGCTTTCTTTCAAATTTGGTTAAATTCTGTCGTGCAGCCTTTTAGAAGAAGTTATTAAAAGAAATTTTCATTTTAGAAGCAGCAGCCATATTAGATAGCGAATGGCATCATCTGTACAAATTAAAAGTCCCTTATTCCAAGATCATTTTTGTCCAATTTGTTAAAATTCTTTTGAGTGGTTTTTGAAAAGTTATTTGAAGATTTTCCATTTTTAATAATAGTGGCCATATTTAATGGTGAATTGGCATCATTTGCATCAATGTTTTCAGTCAAATTCTGCTGAGCACCACTGGCATCAATTTGAAAACTCTTCGTGCCAGGATGCTTCTGACACATTGGGTCAAATTCTGTCCAGTGGTGTTTGAAAAGATGCCCCTGAAAGATTTTTTAGTTATAGTAACGATACCCATATCTGATAGTCAATCAGCATCATTTGTACAATTTATAAGCCCAGGATGCTCTCTGCCAAGTTTGGAAATTGGTCCAGTGATATTTGAGAAGAAGCTGAAAAATCAAAGTCTGATGGATACATAGTTATACCATAAGCTCACTCAGCCTTACAGCAGGTGAGCTAAACATTGTGTTAGAATTTAAAAAAAGAAGAATCTGGTGTTTTTTGTCTACTGTATAACAAGACTTCAAACCTTATCTATGTGCAACCTCAATGTAACAGCCAAGTTTTATCAGAGAGAGAGAGAGAGAGGCAGAGAGAGAGAGACAGGGAGATTAGCTTGTTACTAATTTTCTATGTGCTCTTTGGTATACATGTCAAGTGTGAAGGCAAACCAGAACAACATAATAGCATGGATGAGTTCTTTACATCATTGGTCCCCAACACGGTGCCCGCAGGCGCCATGGCGCCTGCCAAAGTTTTTGTGTGCCTGCAGAAGAGGTTATAATGAATAATAAAAAATAAAACAAAATGGGTCAAGTTAATTGGTTGGTGCCTGCCACTCTCTCATAAACTCACAAATGTGCCCATAGGCACAAAAAGGTTGGGGACTCCTGCTTTACATCATCATCTTCAGACCCAACATAGGTAGAAACTGGGGATGTCTCCAGGTTCTCAGGTTCTTCATTTGTGCTATCTCCACTGACAGGGTGGTCTGGCAAATTGAAACCTTCAAACTGAGTTCATCTGTTCATTCATTTATTCATCAATGCCCATGTTGTTATGTAGAAAAGTGAATCTTACTCAAATAAATTCTCAATCAAATTTTCATCCAATGAAATTAGTGTCACATTACAAATATGCACATTCAAATCAAAATGTAAATTAAATAACTCCCACAACAATGGCAAAATATCTATTACAACAATACTAACCAAAACAATTATTGAACTAAAGCAATGGTGCAATGCCTCACTATTGTACAGATAGGACAATATGCTGCCAGAGTAAAAGTGAGATGATTTCAGAAGGATGGGCACATCAAAGGTCTACATGTAAGTAACCACCAGGACATGGCCAATACAGTTAACACCTTAAGGGCCACTAGAACTAACAAGATCAGGACATTTACAACAAGAACAACAGACCTTTACTGTACACTGATGGAATAAAGAAAATAATGATTAGAATTTTTAATTAAATCACAGGAAATCATAAGAAAATAATTGTAGAAGAAAACAGCTCACTTGGAGCAATCTCCATCAAAAGAAATAAATCTAGGTAATTTTAGAAATAAAAGGAACTATTAGTTATTTTTAAAATAAAAGAATACTGGGACAAGAAGGTATAAATACTAACAAAATAAAAGAATACTGGGACAACAAGGTATAAATACTAACAAAATAAAAGAATACTGGGAAAACAAGGTATAAATACTAACTGGTACTTTGATTTCATCATTATCTTTGCTGGTGTATGCTTTATACTTTGCTAATCTGTTTCAATCGAAGTATGCTCAGCATTCTGTAGATAGAAAATGGACCCATGTGCAAGAAACTGCAGGTAAGTTTATTCACAATTTGGAGGGAGACTCAATGGATGAACTAGAGTTTGGAGTATTATAGAAGATCTACCGTAATGGACCAAACGGACCCAAAATGGTCGACCCTGTTCAGCGAGTATCATAGACATTATTAGACATCATTAATGTAATGGAAAAGGTTCTTACTTTTGCTCTCAAGCTCAGCATGTTCAAATATATTTTGCTAATAATATGTTCATTGCCATTATGTAACAACAACACAGTTCAGAAATACACAAATTGTACTCAGTAAGCTAATGACTTTATTGTACATTCCATGCAATCAGGCTTATATCTTTTAGTCTGTAAATCTGGACTATTCTATATATCCCCAATTAAAACAGAACTACATGTATAATTTAATGTTATGTTTACTGTGCTAATTTGTATCTAATCAACTATTTTATCTATATTTTGGTATAGCCATTGAACAACAGATGATGAATGGGAGGTAACTTTTAGTGCTACTGGGAAAACTGGACTTGAGATACAATCATGTACTGCAGACATAGTTTACCTCATTACATCCATATGTTATTTTATTATGTACTCATTGAATTCATTTCACCACTTACTGCACAATATTGCTATTTTTATGTTACACACAATTTTCTTGTTTTTGTTTTAATCTGTAAATATTTATGAACTCCTCCGATTGTATTGGTAACTTTTTCTTAATACTGCTATGTTCTAAGTATTAACTTTTTTATTTAAAGTGTTACATAAGTAAGAGTATTACATATTTACATTCCATGTTTCACAGATAATGAAAAATGTAAAGCTGCTACTTTCTTATATTGTGCACAGTATTGTCAGCCTACAATACTGACAACATAGACAGCCTTCAGTACAGCAGACAGTCTACAGTGCTGTCAGTGTAGAGTATTGAGTGTACATCGTAAAGTGTACAGTACTGACAGTATAAGTATTGAGAGTGTACATCATAAACAGCCTACAGTGTTGACAGTGTACAGTATTGACAGTGTACATCATAAACAGCCTACAGTGTTGACAGTGTACAGTACAGACAGTGTAAGTATTGACAGTGTACATCATAAACAACCTACAGTGTTGACAGTGTACAGTACTGACAGTGTACAGTATTGACAGCGTACAGAATAGACAATGTTTATGAAGAGTGTGTAATCAATTCTCAAGTTTCATGACTTCGTAAATCCTGTGAAATATCAAATTCAACTCTTATAATTATAAATATTTGAGGAAATCATGACAAATTCCAAGAAAAAGTAACAGTACTATATTTCAACCATGGTTTAAAAAATATTGACAAAGTACACAATAAAGACACATAAATACATAAGTAGTTCATTTCTTGTGTTATGAACTAGTAACTTTTTGTTTTCTGCATTACATGATGTGATTTTAACCAATCATAATACCTGCTACAAAGTCTTCATAACAATTAGTAATTATTTTGGTATGAATACTACCTTCCGTATCATTGGACATGCCATTCAAAAACTGCATACTTTTTGGTGTATCTATTTATTTATACATTATGTACAGAACAATATTTAAGCTGTTTAAAGTACTCCCAATATATCATAACTACATGAGTTATGTAAACTTAAAAATAAGTATATATCAAGTATTCCTGTATCCAAATTATCTAGACCGCAAAAACAAATTCCAAGTCAAATCTTTGTCATTAAAGGTCAGCACAACTATCATAATTTCAATGTCTTGCTGTCTAATTATAGAGAGTAAAAGGAAGAATACTGCTGTCAATTATAAAATCAGTATGTTGCCTGCATAAAATTTTTTTTTATTAGAAACCCATCAGTACCATTTATTTGTTGTACCTAGGTCTGAATTTTTTGATGCAATCTTGTCCCTCTAACCAATTTTTTAATGGACATTATCAGTCAGGGGTCTAATCTGTATAGGTGATTTTGGAAATCACTTCATTGGGTTATTTTTATGAAAATACAAGAATTGTCTCCCTTAGACCTCAATCTGACAAGTCAGTAAATAAGTGATTTTGACTTGGCTTATTGTGGGACATTTTATAAGGGGAAGTGATCAAATTAATTCTTTGACTTGTTCTCCCCATAAACTGAATTGTGTCCCATTTATAATTGGAAAATAACTTTGACAAATGATTTTTGGCATTTTAATATTCATTGTCGAGTTTCATAATTTTCTGTAGTTCCATAATTCAGCAACTCCTGATTCTTAAATGGAATCAATAATCAGATTGTTGAACAGGAAGAGTTTCCAACCTTGATTAAAAGTCAATCTTTTAAAACAAATAGAAAGATGTCACTGTCCCAATCCCCAGCTGTTGCTCTTGATCCAAAAAGTCACAATTGTGTGATGCCTTACATTAATTTGATCACTTTATCACATTTTATCACATGGATTTATTTTTTAATTTAGCAGCTTAGATAGTGAATTGTATTTCAAACATCTACATGTATTTCCCTTTTGAAAATTAAGTCATGTAAACATGGCTGTAAAAAGTAATTCTTGTAACTGATTTGCGCATTAAACCCCACAATTCAGGTTTTCCAGGCATTATGGGTATCTACACTCTCTTTTCATGCCCTGTAAATTTGTACAAGGTAACAGAGCGAGGATTTCAGTAGTTTTAGATTTATGATCAAGAAGCCACACTTGTATGATGCATTAGGGACCAACCAATGAATGGTAGTTGTGGTGGTTGAGATTTTCTTTCCAAGCTGGATATTGTTTTTTCATTATATCTCAAGATTTTCAAAACTAATATGAGGGATAGAATTAGTTCTTTTTTTCTACAAAATCTGAGCAAGAATATTTTTTTTCTATTTGGGAGCCTAATTTTTTTTGTACATATATAAATCCCAGGTTCACACCATCCACAACTGAAAAATTAAATGGTTGGTCTCTTAGGACATGAATAATGGGGTCTGTAAATCCATCCCCTGTGGTCAGATTGAAATCTGAAACTGTTGGACACATCTACTGACCATTACAATCCCAATGGTTTGAATTCTCCATCTCATAGTTATGCTGCATGACATTACATGTGTGCACACATGTGAACACATAAACAAGAACCATACAAAAGACATGATTTTTAAAATGTTTTGCTTTCCAGACATTTTGGCATGAAGGAAGGAGACAATCACAAACAAAGTCACTTTTTTCCTGCAAATTATGGATCATACTTTACTTTTATGCTTAAAAAATCTGAGCCCCCCCCCCCCCCCGCCAGTGTAGATCATGGCATTTCAGTAGTCTCTACCCCTAATAATAAAGGAAAATATGTCAGTGACAAAGATAGCTAGTGAAAAGTCAGCTGTGTCGCAAAAGAAATGCCTTATCAGCTTGGTCAATAAACCTGGTGGTGTTTGGTGACTCAAGAGCCAGTTGATGGAAGTGCTGTTTCCATGATGATTAAGTCTGCCCTGCCTGTACATGTACATGTATATAGGCAATACTGATAGAGAAAGAAATTTTTTTAAATATGAAGGTATGTGTATAGTTTATGATTTTACTGACAAGGGTTTAGTCTACAACCAAAGGACTCGTACCACATTTAAACAGCTTTAAAATAGTCTTGATTAGTCTTTATACAAGACTGTCCTATGTATGTACATCTTGCAACCAAGTTTATTAATTCCATTTTAAATACTGGAAAGTTTAGTTGTAATGGGTGGAGTGGGGTGTGTGGCAGCAAAGAAATTCTTTAAACAAACAAGTTTACCTATTACATAAATATATAAATAAACCAGATGGAACAATTTTCTGTGTAAACAGACTTCAAAAAGAATTCATAAGTCCCTAATTTACTGTAACTTAAGACTTGACAAAGAACACTAACACCAAACCCACCCAGCCACCTGGCCATTCTCACAAATGGGCAGCAAAGAAATTCTTTAAACAAACAAGTTTAGCTATTACATAAAAGAAAGCATATGGAACAATGGAACAATTTTCTGTGTAAACAGACTTTAAAAAGAATTTATAAACCCTAATTTACTGTAACTTAAGACTTGACAAAGAACACTAACACCAAACCCACCCCAGCCACATGGCCATTCTCACAAATGAGCAGCAAAGAAATTCTTTAAACAAGTTTACCTATTACATAAAAGAAAGCAGATGGAACAATGTTCTGTGTAAACAGACTTTAAAAAGAATTCATAGGTCCCTAATTTACTGTAATTTAAGACTTGACAAACAACATTAACACCAAAACCACCCAGCCACATTTTAGCACACAGGCTGGGGGGGGGGGAGGGGAGGGGGGCATGGTCCCCTATTTGAGCTCTACCGGACTACAAAGATCATGCATGATATAGGAAGCAAACACTTCTCAAACATTAGAGCCCTGCTTATTATTGCAAATTATTACTAACCAGTTCGTCAGGGTTATGTTACTCCCCCACCCCCAAAAAACAAATTGACTACAAAGTTAATATTGAACAAATTAATCAAATAACTTGTTTCAATGACTTCTGTAAAATATTTCTTCAGTTATCCTTTATTTATTTCCTCTTTTTTGCACATGCAACAATATCTCCTTGGTGATTAATTTTGTTTATAATTTCTTAATAAAGCTTGTGTTAATTGGCCAGCTTCTTAGCAGCAGGGCTGCAGCAGAAGATATATATCAAATAACATGACATTTCAGGGTTGTAAGTTGTTTATTATTAAGCTGGAGAAGATCTATATGAAATAACATGACATTTCAGGGTTGTAAGTTGTAATAATAACCAGGAGATCTACATGAAATAACATGACATTTCATGGTTGTAAGTTGTAATAATAAGCACTTAGTGTTTTGTACATATTTACCTTTTATTTTAATCTAACAGGGCTACATGAAATGTTTTACTTTTATTTTAAATATTTTATCTTCCTAAAATATTTAGCAACTGTTACCTTTGCCATTTTTGCTACCTAATATTTTATTCTGCTTTATGTATGTGGTCAGGATTGTGTAGATGTGCCAGTAAAACAATACCTACCTACCTACCTACCTGCCTATCTACCTACCTACTTACCCACACCCACACACACACACACATACATATGTACTTATGTAGGCAATAATCTTTGTTCAACATCACAAATAGTCCATCACTTGTCAATATTAGAATCACTTATGTTAATATTTTGTTCATGTTTCCGGAGTAATAATTACACCACTTTGGTACTAACATTTAAATTAATAAATAGTTTTATAGTGGATCCATGCATTGAGAGCCCTTCAAGGCTGAACTAAGGTATTAAAATGAGCCCACACGTATAAAGGAGAAAATAATATTTTAGTATGGCTTTATGTATGTGATGGTCAGGATTGTGCAGATGTGCCATTAAAACCATGTATGCATACATACATACATGCATGCATGCATGCATACATACATACATACATACATACATACATACATACATACATACATACATACATACATACATACATACATACATACATACATGGATACTTTTCATTATCAATCATGGCCCTCCAAACCCATATATACCTTATATGAACCCATTTCTAGACTGGTTCTTATTTGTCTATATAATTAGTTCCGTAAGTCCTATATCCACCCTTGATTTTTTTGACAGACCTATGTATAGTTGTAGACTGCATAAGTAAATAGTGCGCATAGTTCTACTTGTCAAAGATTACATTAGTGAATATTAAATTATGTTAGATGTTCATGTATACAACCACACCAATGGTGGGTATCAAGCAACATTTAAGTATTTGCACTTCATTCCAGAAAATCAAAAGAAAATTGTAAAATAAATCAGTTTAATGAAGAGTTACCTGTTTGCTATCACCATTTATCTCTCTTCAATTTAAAACTGAAATATATTATCAGCCTTGTCATATTATGCAATAAATGAGTAAAAGGTCAACGTGACCATATATACATGTATATGTATACATTACTTCAAAAAAAGAGATTTAATTACAGAAAGTACTTAAAATTCCTCCAGAACACATATAATTTAAAACCAAAGTAAGGTAGGCATCAGGCAATTAAAATACAAAATATGAAGTTCCAAAACATTCACTGAATGAAATTGGTGGGACTCAAAATAACGAGGGGTTATCAGCATTAAGTATGATGGTAGAGACCCAAGTGATCATAACTGAAGCCTAATGTTTCAAAACACAACTAGGAAATATCAAACAGGTGACCATAATTACTCTATAAATGGTACATTCTCTAAAATGTATACCTTTGATTGCATAGGTATTCAGGGATGGTGCTGACTTTAAAAAAGTTGTAGCAAAAAAAATTGCAAATCTCAATATTTTGTCGCCAATTTCAAAAAGTGTCGCCAAGCAAGGAGAAAGTATTTTTTCATGTCTATTATTGTAGTAGGCAATGAAAATTGAAAAAGATCGAGTATTTATTACTTTATTGACAGCAAACAATATAATACCACAATGTTACAGAATAAATCACTGCATGACTGTTTTGTATGCTTATTTATAATGTTTTACACTATTAAAATGTTGTTTCATAAAAATAATAAAATCGAATGTCACATGAGCATGTGTCGTGATTTTACGGCTGCCCACTTGCTGAATGCAGTTTCGAAGTTGAAGTCTTCTTCACATTCATTCGTGTCGATTCTCATTAGATTCTCTCTCTTTGATGTACTAAACTTCAGACAAATTGGGTTGTTCCACTTAGTGTACTTTACCTATGCAAATTAGCCTAATTGGCTCTCCCTCAGCAGTGCTCAAAGGATTTGACATGACACATCAGTTACTGGGTTGTCTGATGATCTTGCATCTAAATCCAAATGCTGTTAATTTTGTTAACTTAATCTTTTTATTTGTGATCAATCCCTTGTCCGTCCCAGCATATATGGCTGGTTAGAACTTTGGAATTGGCCCCTCGTAAAAAGCCATTTTAAAAAGTCAGGCAACTTAATCATAGGATGTGATGATGAACACAAAAAGTCTAACTTACGTTTACTCATTACAGTATATAGTTCTGATTGAGACTGAATTTTATTTTTCATTTACTTCGTATTTATACAGAACGATTGGGGCTTCAAAAGTAATCAGTTTTATTTGAAGTTTCAGCAAAAAAAATTTCTGGTACATTTTTCCAAACAAGAAAAAAAAAAAAAAAGGATTAGTGGCGGTCGTTTGGTCGATTGTAGCTAGTCCGGTAGCATGACCATTGGAGTGTATCACCGCATACAGTACTCAGGCCAGATGTCAGCATAAGCGGTCAATATGAACAAAGGATTTGTTTATGTAACAATTGATAGATTCCAGTGCATTGTATACCCAAGTTTGCGGCTTCCTTTCATGGTGCCTTTGAATTCCTCCACTCCAAACGGAAGATTGTATATACAAGTTTTTACAGCCAAAAACATTGTCACCAAAAAAAATGGCCAGATGGTATATTTTGTCGCCAATCAGGAAACAAATCGCAATTTGCGACATTGGCGATGCCCAGCGCGATCCCTGGGTATTAACCAATGTGCAAAACACCCCACCCAGGATAGTAAAATCTACAAACTCTACACCCCCACCCCACCCCCTTCATGGCAACAGATGTCATATCTGAAAGTGTGTTAAATTCCCCACTGAAAATCTTTCTGAGGTTGACAAAAGGTATTCACTTTGCCTATTATTCACAAATAGAACCAGACTTTTGCATCTATAGCAACTTAACTGTATGTGCATATGTGGAACCACTGTAAGGTTGTTGTTTATACGTTCTCTATAGGACTCATGGTACTAATTCAACTCCCATAGTACAACTATGGAAACACCATATTACAAATTCAACAACTTTAAATGTCTGAATGCTCATGATCAGTCCTATATTTCACAGTATATTCTCATCCTTGATGCAAGCTTACGGGTGGAGAAAACCATATGATCCATAGCATTATTTTTTATCTTCATGAATTTGAAATATGTTTTCAATTCTGCACCTAAAAAATTAGGTGCTAATTTCAGTAATGAGTGTTTCAAAGTCGTCTGTAAAAGGACTGAAATTCCATCAATTAAATGTCTCTACTTTTTTTAACTTCCAAATCGGATAATCTCTAAAAAAAGATTCTTTTTTGTAAAATTTTACATTTCATTATCAACCACTCATGACTCTACAAACCCGCATATACTCTATTTTATCTTTATTCCTTTCTAGACTGGTTCCCATTTGTCCATATAATTAGAACTGTGAGTTACCTTTCCACAGTAGGTATTTTGATAATAATGCATAGTAAAAACATGAACTCTTTATTCACTTTTAGCTGATACATGTAATAGATATGATAAATATAAAAAAACACTACATGGTTATATTTTATACAAAATCAGAATTTATATGTATTTATATGAATTCATTTAAAACTATTTGATTACAATCAGTTTTAAACTCATAAAAATGCTCATTCAGCTGAACAATGTATAATAAAATACAATTTATGAGGTAATACCTTGCCAGAAAGGGAGGTAACCTGTACAATACACAAATCATGAATTGTCAGTTTGATCATTAAACCCAGACAGTTAATGGAAGTACTGTTACTAACTGTTACCATGGTTACATTTGATGCTGAAAGGTGTAATACCAGCAGAAGTCTACACAGCTGGATAGTCACACATGGCACAGAAGCTGACTGAACTCTTCCATTCAATGTGGACTCAGGGAACTATACCCCAGGAGTGCAAGGATGCATCCATCGTCAACTTGTACAAGCGGAAAGGCAACAGACAATCCTGCGCCAACCATTGGGGCATTTCCTTACTGTCAATAGTTGGCAAAATCCTCACCAGAATTCCGCTGAATTGCCTTATGCATCACATTGATCAAGTGCTCCTGCCTGAGAGTCAGTGTGGCTTCAGGAAAGGACAAGGGACCACAGACATGGTGTTTGCATCTTGCCAACTCCAGGAGAAATACAAGGAACAGAACTCCAACCTGTACACAACATTCATCGACCTGACAAAAGCCTTTGACACAGTCAGCCGTGGAAGCCTTTAGAAGATCATAGCAAAATTTGGTTGCCCAGAGAAATTCCTTGTGATGGTTCGACATTTCCACGAGGGCATGCTTGCTCATGTGGTGGATGACGGTGAATCATCTGAACCATTCACAGTCACCAATAGTCAAGTAAGGTTGTGTGTTGGCCCCAACCCTCTTCAGTATGATGTTCTCTGCCATGCTTACTGATGCCTTCCATGACCATGACAATGGGATCAACATCAGATACTGGACTGAAGGCAAGCTCTTTAATTTGAGGAGACTACAGATGAAAATGAAGTTACAGGAAGTGACTATTTGTTATCTCCTATTTGCTGATGACTGTTCCCTGAATGCCAAATCTGACTCTGACATGCAACACTGTATGGACCATTTCTCTTCAGCTTGTGACAATTACAGTCTCACAAACAGTATCAAGAAGACAGATGTGATGCACCTGCCTGCACGAAGAAAGCCTTATGTAGAGCCTACCATCACAGTAAATGGCCAAACCCTCCTGGCAGTGGACAAGTTCACCTATCTCAGCAGCACACTGTCATGTGCAGTCCACATCGATGATGAAACCAATGCCAGAATTGCTCAAGCAAGTGTGGCCTTTGGCAGAGCACAGAGGCTGAATAAACACTTCACAAAATTACCTCAATTCATCACTGTGACACTTCAACACTGACCCTGAGTCTTGTGAAGATTGTGCGCAGTCTCATCCATACTGGAGCTACAGTCTTTGAATGGAGATTTGCAGAGGCAGTGCAGAAGTGCGAGCAACATAAATCTCAGAACTACAGCACATTCGCTACTGATCAAGCAAACCCATGTGGCATCTCTTGTCTAGTGTGCCACAGACACTTCAGAGCACAAATTGGCCTGATCAGCCATTCATATACATGTACGGTACTCACAGAAAGAAAACCAGTTAGTGAGGTCATGGTCATCTTCAAACTCGAAGGACAACCAACCAACCTTGGTTAAATAACAAGAATTGCATAATGTCCAGCTTGTACATGAATGTAACTATATTGATTGAGAAATTTCAAAAATAGAATTGTCATCAATGAACACTGACACCCCACCACATGGCCACAAATGACCTAATGCAAAAATAACCATATCAAATAGCAAATGAAATTGGAAGAAAAAAAAACACGGAAAGACTGCCTAAAATGGCCAGATAACTAGCTTATCTACATATCCATTTATTAATTGATAAAAAAAAAAATATTATTTGTGTTTGTAAAATAGATTTTAAGTAATCAAGCTAACAAGCTATTTAGTTGGACTGACAGAAGTACTGAATGAGAGGCTTGGCTAAATCAAGATGACCTGCAGAAATGCATGAAAAACTAATTAGGAAGAAATGTGGTCAAAGCTGCAAACCCCCCCCCCCCCCCCCAAAAAAAACCCCATAAACTTTGTTATAAATATTACTGGTACCTTAAAAATCTAAATGCCTATGAACTAACTGTTACTGAAAGAGAACTGTGAATGTATATTTTGTGACAATTCACATGTTTCACTCAAAATCTCTTCATAAAGTTCTGTTTAAAGGGGAATAGAATAGTGTCGAAACAAAAATAAAGTAATTTTATTTCCTTTAATAAAAGAGATCAAATTTTTTTTAAATCACACATGTTTTCCCTTACTGAAATGCAGACTGGTAACAGAATTTTTTTTTTTTTTTTTAATTGCGGAAAAATGTACATGTAAAAGGGATTTTAACTGAGAACGTAACAAAAATAACTGAAATAAGTTATTTTTGACTGGTTTATTTTTTTGTTGTTGTTTGAATTGAATTTTTTTTATGGCACAGCAACGCAAGTAGGTTATTTAGTGCATACACAATTGGAGTAAAGTGCATCACAGAAGGACACACCATGGTAGCCGACCCAAACTGATCCAATGGCAGGATTCAAACCTGCACCCTTTTGCTTGCAACTTGAAGATACTAACCTCTGTGCCACTGCAGCTGCTGTCTTAATTTTTCGCCTCTGATGACATACAGGAGTGCACATCGTGTCTATTCTATATCCCCAAGCTTGCAGTGAGTTTTTTTTTCTTCAAAAACACTTATTTGCAAATAAGTTGGTCCAATAAAGAGTTGAGATCTTTAAGTCAGCTCAAGTCACACAATCTACCAATGCCTAAATGGCCTGAAAATCATCTTGTCTACATATCAATAGATAAATTCCTACATAATTTCATTTATCTTTTAATGCAGTTTTTGAGTAAATGTGTTAATGAGCTATTCGGTATGTATAGGCAGAAATAGATAAGAGATATTGGCAAACCAAGATCCCCCCTCTGCACTTCAAATGGGGCATACAAAATGAAAGAGGAATGTGGCGTGAAAGCTGTCCCCCAAAACAGTTTTCAACTTTTGTTTGAAATATCACCTTATAAATTTCAATTGTGAGGATATTATTAATTTACCAAAATAAAAACTTGCATCATCTATTTTATTTTGTTTTCATTGGCACCCATGTTTCTTTCATCAGGCTTACATGTAGCAATATTAAGATTAGTCCCCTTTCCTTGAAAAGCCAGGAAGATTTTAAGGTTTAATGTCTCTGAAATGTCTTAATCACCTACTATTATTTCGCATCAGAAGATTTTGTTGAATTATCAGAGGAACTTCTTTCTTAGAAGAACATGCTGGCTCTACTATATCTAAACTGCTGTCATGGTCACTAACAAATTTATTTAAGCACTTGCTTACGTGCATTTGTTTTACCATGCTGATTCTTGTAACATGCAAATCCATCATAAATTGTAATGCATAAATACAGCAAATGAACATCTCAAACTTTACCAAAACTGCACCAGTCTAGCGATTAATTACTTGACAGTGTTTCTACATTGAATCCCCGTACCATTCTGTGCTTATAACTGCATCAAAGCACTGTAACAGAACCAGTCAGCTTGAGTCTTTACCATTACAGGTATTACCATATGAGGACAATAAAACAGGACAAGCAGACAAATGTCAAAATGAAAAAATCATGTAGTGGTGTGCCTAAGGCAAAACTTTGACTTGTGATATCCTGTAACCTAGCTGATTTCAAACACACTTGCTTAAACTCTCCAAAAGTTTGATTTTATCCAATCATCAAACATGAACTTGAGTTTCATATTTCTAATTACTGCAACCATACTACAGTAGAACCTGTCTTGAAAGATCAAGACAGGTGGTCTTTCATAACACTATATAATCAATAAATCTGTGCACGATGGACCCAGTCTCTCAAGACAGGTTTTACTGTATCTTCATTTTTACATCTTCATCCTCCTCAATCATAAATAATGTAAACATGTTCTACATATTAGATTGTTTATCCCCCTCCCTCTTCCTCGCTCTAATTCTCCTTACAAATGTAATCTCTCAATGTACACATTTCAATACAGTGCTTAACATATCTATCATTAGGGCAGAGGGTCGAAACTTATCTACAGAAACATTCTGCCTCTTTTACTGTCAATATATGCAACAGAAGCTACCAGCTGTTAACATGGCAGACATGTGACCGAAAGGGTGCGTTCAAATCCTACCATGCGATCTGCCTGGTGTTTCCTTGGGCAATGCATTTTACTCCAATTTTCTCGGAACTAAATAACCCCCTTGCATTGCTGTGGGGGTAAACACCATATGAAACCAAATACACACACATCACTCAGGGGTCAAGCTAGGCTTGAATTTTAGGGAGAAGTGAGAGCTACATGTACAGGGAGAAGTGGGAGCAAAGCAAGATATACTATATATATATATATATATATATATATATATATATATATATATATATATATATATATATATATATATGTGTGTGTGTGTGTGTGTACTTTGGTTCTCTTATTTGAACTGTGTTCTCTATTTCTCAATATGCATATTTGCACATTTAACATTGGTTTTAAACCATACTTTACCTTCAAGTAGAAAAATCTGAATTTTATGTATATTATAAACACATTTTGCATATTATAAACACATTTTTAAGTGTATGAATGTATCATATTCATATGCAGTGTATATATGCAATGTATTTTGGCCAAATGACTTCAAAAGAGCACAGTAGAAACTATACATTCTAATGAATTTTAACTTATAGGAGTACCTAGATTACAGTATTGTAATTGCAAATAGGTAACAATGCTAAATCAACTACCACTTAAACAAGAATGTTGTTGTTTCTACTTTCTAAAACTTCACTAGAAAATGGCATTTGAAAACATTTCTAAACTAGTTTGAAACAACCCCAATAAGATGTACATGTACATGAGAGCACATGCTCAGGTGTCTTTACATAATAGTTTTCATCCATTCAAACCATAGTGGTCACTAATGTTATGGATGAGTAACCTGAACTTTACAACTACATGTTTAGGGTGTTGATTCAAAATTAAATGTGATTCTTTTGGACTGGCAGTTTTTGGTTAAGTTTTAAAAAGTAGAAAAATTAAATTGCTTGTTCTAGTGGCAGTTGATTAACTATTTATACGTATTTGTAATGATGTAATCTATGTACTCCTATCAGTTAGAATTAATTACAATATATAGTTTCTAATGTGCTCATGTGAAGTCACATGATCAAAATACATGGTATAGGGACTAAGAATAATAATAATACCATAATAACATCCAAACTTTAACATTTAATTTCATTGTTGTTGATAAAATGTTAGCATAACTATTCATCAATGATAAATAGAAGCATTAAAGTCAATATACGAATGAACTAGATCCTTCTTTCCAACCAAATTGGCACACAGCCAAGAACAAATATAGCTGCATGCATGCCATATGGCCTGATGTGGGTGCATCTATTTTTAGAAAAGATTTTCTTAATATGACCACTCACTTTCTAGCTTCGTTACAACAACCCATATACATGTATAGGATTGCAAATTTAAGGTTTTAATATTTATCTATGTACTCATAATAACATGGTGTATTGGTTAGATATTATTTTCTTCACTGCTTTTTTGTATTTTCACAAAAATGTGTGATGTAAGAAAATAACATTGATGTTACAGTGCTTCTCGAATTCCACAATATAGCATTGTCCCATACGTTTCTGGCCTACAGATTTTTAGTTGTCGGCTAAATTTGCTATCACACAGACTTTGCTTTCTATGTATATTTTACTTAATTTATTTAACCAATGAATTACGAAAACAGACAATCTAATGATGAGGTACTTCCTAGACACAGCGATATCTGCCATTATTACCCCTTGACACTGACAGGTTCACTTACAATTTCAAACTGATTTTATGAAGAAAATAACGCAAACATGGCAGTTAAAACCTTTTAAAAAAATACATTTAGAAAGTGCTATTCACCGATTCTATTCTTAAAAAACACAAATTGCTATTTACATATTGATGTTTTAAGTTTTGAAGCACAAGTTGGTATGTTTTCATCACCAAATGATAACTTGCAGAAATCAGGCAGTGATAACTTGTGGGGGAAAGGGTTAGTGGTCAATCAGCTACTAAAACACATGCCATTGAATGTGCAAGACTTTGTTTGTTGGTGCAACTGATATCGACAACAACTATGGTTGCATGTAACACATTTCGCCTGGGGCTACAAAACAACACTGTAACTACCAGGCTGGGTCGAGGGAGCATCTCAGAAGTCATAAACTAATCAGTGTACATCTAAAAATCACATGGCGAAGTCGTTTTCCCTTTCCTAACAGAAGAAGGCAAAATTAACATTTATTTCGGTGACTTAGTCGCCAACTTCGCCTGGTAAAGTTACCCTTGATCACTACAATATACAGTAAGTAAAAGCATGTAGTTGTACTTTTATTGGTTTTTCCTCTCATCAGTTTTGTACATCATTTTCATTACTTGACAATTAGCAATAATTCATCAGAATTTTCTCAAATAAAATATATCATTAACTAATCAACTGATTTACATATCGTGCAACTGGACTAATTGCTTTAATTGATTGAAACATGAGGTTTTTTTATATTAAAATCTCTCAACAAAATAAAAAATAAAATAATTTCATTCTTTGATGCTTTTCTTCTTTTCTTGCCATTTTGCACCAAAGTTTTCGTTTTTCCAACTGATAAACAAAACAAACAACACAAGCAGCTAAGATCAAAACATTGTGGAAAGGGAGGATTGTGTATATGAATATAAGTTCATTTTGGAACTGAAGCAGTGAAATCTCCTTGAACTACCCAAAACATGAAATTCAGATAGTTCTGAAATGATTGCCATTCTTAAGGGCTATTGGTAATGCACAATTCAGTACAGGTGGGTGGGAGATGGTACTCAGAAATGGCTATAAATTTTTGGTAATAGTGATGTCATATTTTCTTCAAAAAAGCATCCTGTAACACTTATCAGTGAGTTGTGAAAGAAAAACTTACAATAAAAAATCCCATACCTTTTTGTCGACAGACTTTGAAGCAATGTACATCAATATGAAGTTTGTATGCACTGAAACAAAACTGCTACTGACACCTGTCAATAATTCATTGAGTGGCAATGAGAAGTGGATCTTGTCTAAAACTTTGAGAAACTGAACATAAGCTGTTTTTCAACACATACTGTTTGTAAATAAAAGACATTTTAGTCAGTCGTGAAATCCTGGAAAGTAGATCATAATAAAAGTTATGGAGGCCTGTACTGGCCATAGACAGCATTTTATGAAAAACAGAACGACACTGTCTGTTGGTAATAAGAAGAACAAGAATATTGTCAGTGGCAAAAATTATTATGATCCCCAAGCCAAACAGTTTGGAATATTTTAATAATCTCTGTTTATATGTCTTTCTATACATACACCTTCTTATCTCATGATACACACAAATCCTTTAGGCTTGCCTATATTTGCAATTACGTCGACCACCAGTGGCATTAAAATGCCTGGTTTATTTCTTCTTTCTAATGCATCCCATGTCGTTGCAAAAATGACTACACTATAGCACAAAACAATCAATATTCAACATGAATGCAAGAAATATCAATAAAACACCCCAATATATACAAAAGAAAAACAGAAAAATTATATTAAACTCTTTCCCTATACATGGCCTAATTAACACACCACAGATTCCACTGTAGAAGAACACCAGGATGCATACATGTACAGATGTCAAATTCACTGTTTCTGATCATTTTATGCTACACTTCATTTTGAATTCACGATTAGTGACAATCATAAAATCAAACAGATCTGACAGAACAACCTTCTGATAAAGTATGCAATCTCTCATATCTTACTGAATCAGTTTTAATTTTAATGTAATAATGATTTTCTTCTCTTAAACTTTTTGCCTTGCAGGAAGTACAATATATACTCCCGTATAAACCGATACCAACTGCAAACTGCATAGACCAAGATCTGCTGTCGCATAATGCATTGGCAGATCTAGGTTTATGCAGTTTGTAAGGGCCAATCAGTAGAACAAACAACAAAGATCCTGATCTGACGACGCATTATGTGATGGCAGATCAGGGTCTATGTTGTTTGCATTTGGATCCGGATTATATGCGAGTATATACAGTATCTTCTGACACACTAGAGGAAACACATCCTACACCCACAATAGTTCTCCAAACTGCACACAAAATCAATCTATGTACCGTTTACAAAGAAATATAATGCATATCTGCAACATATAACAGATTTTATCAAGTTTTCATTATCTTTAGATTGGTATTCAGAAAGAACGAATGATAATACCGGAAAAGATCAAGTTCGGTGGATTAATATTTACAGTATTATATGCGAACAAACAAGTGAAATGTAAATATGGAATAACTCTGTTGGTTGTATAGACTTCAGAATAATGTTTCATAATTTTCTTCACTATTAACAGTACTGAGCACAGCTGTACTTTCTATGAGACTTTGATAGCCATCTCAGTCATGAGACTATACTGACTGGAAGAAGACCACTATGGTAGCCTCCATTACACTGTATCATGATTTTTGCTATATTTGGTGTAAGGCCCCATTTATATGCAAAATGTAACACTTGTTGCATCTTGTTTAGTCTTTATGCAACACAATAGTTACAATGCAACACAATAGTTACAATGCAACACAATAGTTACAATGCAAATGCTCAATTCTATCTCTATGTTCTTATCTATGGCACATAAAATGCAACATCAAACTGCCTATTTTTTGCTCCTATAAATACCTTTTCTGCAAAACAGGTCGTAATTGCACATTCAACTGACAGTTTTTTAAATGTAAATAATTTAGCATTTTCCACTTATTATGTTGTATACATGAATACATGATATCTGGCTATACCACACCCACCCACTCCATGAAACCTGTTTGACGTGTCCTTTGGAGGCACTTATCTCCCATTTCCTCTGCATGATATGTTTATTACTGTGTTATAAGTGCCATTAAAACGAACAAAAACAACAACAAACTGATCGCATCACAAATATCTCTAGTCCTACAATGTAAGACATCTACTCTCACAGCATAGATATCAGAATGGACATCTTACATTGTAGGACTACCAATATCCCTTAAGGACTATTAGTTATGCAAAGAGGCTTCAAAGGGTGGGTCGGTGCAGAATAGCCAAATCTCATGTATAGTGTGTAATAAGTGGAAAATGTTACATTATTCACTTAAAAAACTGTAAATGAAATATGCAGGTACAATCAGTTTCTTGGAAAAGGTATTTATAAGACCTAAAATAGGCAAGTTGATATTGCATTTTACACACCACAGATCACGGCACCGAGATAGAATTGAGTCATTGCATTGCAATTATCATATTGCATAAAGAGCAAACAAGATGCAACGAGCATTACATTTTGCATATACATGGGGCCTTACATGCAACGAGCATTACATTTTGTATATACATGGGGCCTTACATGCAACGAGCATTACATTTTGTATATACATGGGGCCTTACATGCAACGAGCATTACATTTTGCATATACATGGGGCCTTACATGCAACGAGCATTACATTTTGTATATACATGGGGCCTTACATGCAACGAGCATTACATTTTGCATATACATGGGGCCTTACGTACACCACATGTGGCAAACATAATGATGCCATGTAATGGAGGCGATCATTATTGGTCTTCTTCCAGTCAACACAGTTCCATGACTACGAGTCAAAGTACACGCATATCTCAAACCTGATGACTAACAATCCCCTACTAGTCCTACAATGCAAGACGTCTACCCTGATATTTATGTTGTTTTGGTCAACCCAAACAACATAAATATCAGGGTAGACGTCTTACATTGTAGGACTACATCCCCTACCTAGTCCAACGATGTAAGACGTCCATCCTAATATTTATGATGTGTGGGTAGCACCGGTACCGAGACATTTCACCCCATGGACGTTTCGGCCCAAGACATTTCGCCCCACTTCATGAACGTACCTGGACATTTCGCCCCATGGATGTTTCGGACCAAGACATTTCGCCCCACTTCAATGGACGTTTTGGCCCAAGACATTTAGCCCCACATTCAGTTTACATTTCTACATTTCTTAACTATCATTCCCAACAAATATGTTTACCCTTCATAATAAAGTGCATGTAGTTAAACGGCATTTCGTTTGATCTTTGCTCATGCTAGTTGTCAGCTTGAATTGGTCTGACACTTCTGTCGGCGAGATTAAAGAACGTGTCGCTGGTTGAGAAACGTACATGCGTAAGCACCCCGCATTTCCTTTAAGTTTTTTTTTGTTGAAATTTAGCAAGTGTTATTTGGGCTTAATTACAGCCAGGTAGCTTGTTTGATCTTCATTGTTAAAGAATCCACTCAATGAGCTTCTTTTATTGTCAAAGGTAAATGAGCGTTGTTGTTTATTAATCTACAAACATCAGGCGGATTGCATTGAGCTTTAGGTTAATAGTTATGAATCTTCAAGTGCATTGTTTGACAGATGTCATGGCATAGAAGCTCGTGCATGTGTCTGTATGGATGGATGGATGTCGTTGTTGGCCGGAAACGCCACCTGATCTTTGCCACCAACAAGCAGCTGCAGCTCCTCGGAATGGCCAAAACATGGTATATCGATGGCACATTCAAAGTTATAAAGAAGCCTTTCTATCAGCTGCTGTCAATACATGGATTTGTCAGATCCAGTGACGACTTGAAACAGATACCGCTGTGTTTTGGTGTCATGTCGGGAAAGAAGAAGAGACATTATAAAAAGGTATTTAGCCTAATTATGCACGTACATATCTAAATGCGATCATGAGAAATTTAATGACAGGCTGAATGTAAATCAAACAAATTGAAATGGGTCCATAAATCAAATAGTCTAAGTATAAGCCTATTCTTCTTCATCTTATTATTATTATTATTATTACTATCTCCTTCTGATATGAGGATAACTTGTTTTACTATCTCTTATTTTCTATACTCTTCATCACGATACATGGAGAAAAGACTTGTTTCAAACATAATTATAATTTCAAAAGAACACCGTTTTCAACGAACATAATTATTTATTAAACGATGTCATGGTCCGAAACGTCCATTGAAGTGGGGCGAAATGTCCACTCTTTTTTTTTTTTTTTTTGAGGTGGCGTGAAATGTCCATGGAAGTGGGGCGAAATGTCCATTGAAGTGGAGCGAAATGTCCATTGAAATGGGGTGAAATGACCATTGAAGTGGGGCGAAATGTCTTGGGCCGAAACGTCCATGAGGCGAAACGTCCCCGATTCGGTAGCACCCACACATCACAAATGTCAGGGTGGGCGTCTTGCATTGTAGGACTAATCCCTAGACCAACAAGTTGTTCTCCACCTTTTTTTTTTACTTGTGGCGGACCGCCACCAGTTAAAAAAAAAAAAAGGTGGAGAACAACTTGTTGGTCTAGACTAATCTCCTACCCACCTGAATTGTGCATTACCAAATTGTCCTTAAACTACACGCAGCGAGTTTATAAAACACTGAAATGTCTCTTGCAATGTAACAGAGATTTCAGTAGCATATATACCTTGTTTTATCCTTTCGCCAGTACGGCTACAAAAATTTTGCAAAATATTTAAGTTGACCAACACAATTCAAGTTTTCTTGGGGGTTGACAGACATGCGCTTCTTCTGCCACAACGTTGTATGGACGGCGAGAAAAAAAAAAAACAAAACAAAAAAAAACAACATGTAATTCGGATATACCTCGGCTATTTCTGCGAGACAAAATTATGTTTGGATGTATGTTGATCAGCGTAGTAATTTACAGAAAAAAATCCTATATTTTGTTCGCCGAAATATTCTTCGCGAAAAAAGAAACTTAATTTATCCGAAATCCTTCGGCTATTTCTACAATTTTTTGACTGTAGGATTGATTGTGAATTTAGGAAAAAAAAAAAAAATAGTTCAACGCGTTCGTAGCATCTAGGTCAATCTCCTTATTTCGTAAGGTGACACTCTCCAGTTTCGTACTTTGCATTGGGTTAGATTTTTAAAGAAAAGAATTACCCAGGTTTTCCTCACTGGCTGTCCTGGCTATTTTTTAAAAAAAGACCTTTTATATCTTAGGTATTGTTAAAAGAACTTTGAATTCCCTTTATGTTGGTGTATGATTGATGGGTGCAATTTGGGCTATAGAGTGTACAGTTTGGTCTTACTTAAGATGTGCATCTCTCAAAAAACTGCTATGTCCGCTTGGTCATTTTCACTTCCTGGACTTCAGAGGTAAATTTTTTAAAAAAAGAGCCGATAACTTTTTTTACTTTTTATATATTTTGTAATTCATTCATTGTACTTTCAGAGCCTGGTATTGCCTACTTGGGCAAAATTACTTTCCCTTATTTTAATAACTGCTGGTTTACTTTTGACTGATTCAGGCTGATTTTTCGAGTACTTTGGAGCGCCATTTCTGTCTGCTGTGTGCTTAGATCATGTCCAATTTCCACAAGTACAATATGTAAAGAAATTTCAGCCACAGTACATGAAAGTAGCATAGAGGTATGCCAACAATCTCTTCATTGTGCATGTTGCAAATGCAAACAACTTTACCTTACACCTGTCACTCTTTCAGAAGTACGTAATATCTGTAGAGCGACACTTAAGTTCTGATGTGTAAATTTACAAACATCATCCAGGCAGAAGAATACTTTCAATAAAATTTCCAAACAGAATAATATTGGAAGATTTTGTAAAAATAACAGAAAGTATCCCTGCACGGTGATTACACGTTTTCTTCAAGACGCATGTGGGCAGTGTCCCTTGAAGAATGTTTAATGCAAAATATATTATTATTACAACTATAAACAACAGAAACTCTAACTAAAATAATATGTTCCATCTTGTAGAGTTTTCTGCAATTTTATATTTTTGTCATAATATAGAGTAGTGCTCTTTCCAGTATTTTACATCGTTTTTTTTTAAAAATCATATTAGATTCTTCCCACTCCCCCAACCCTCGAAAAAAGATTCGTATGCATTATGAATTTAGAATTGATTATAAATTCTTCTCTTTCTGACTTGATTAAAGGTACTTCATACAAACCTAATAAATTAAAAAATGGAATTTTTTTTTTTTTGGGGGGGGGTAAATTCTATTTGTTTTAGATGAATTATTAGTAGTAGACGGGGGGTACTGAGCGACATGAGGGGCCTCTATAGCGACAACGGGATTTTAACGTGGCGGGGCCTCTATAGCGACAAAGGGGCCTCTATAGCGACAAAAGTGCCAAGATTTATAGCGACAAGGGGGGCTCTATAGCGACAATGGGAATTTATCATGGCACGCCCTATGTAGTGACGAAGACAACGTCCTCTACCATCAAAAACTGGGTGAGGGGTGTTTTTGATAGTAGAGAACGTTGTCTTCGTCACTACATACGGGGCGTCGTGTGTGTAGGACATGGCAATGATGGGAATAATTAATCTTTCTTGAAAAATGGGTGGTCCTGATGAGAACCGTTGGATTTGTTGAAGAGTTCATTTAGAGGAGGTGTGGGCACCTCCCAGGCTTTGCCCTGCATGCAGGGCAACTCCCCCTCCATGTTTTAAAACTCATACATTTGTTTGAGTTTTTTAGTATAAAGGGAGGATGGTCCGCTTCTGGATCCCAATTCTCCTTATTGGTGTCCTGCTCCTCCATCATCCGGTGGGGTTTGATGGGGATATTCTTCTCTTTCTCCTCCTTCTCCCTCTCCTCCTTCTCTTTCTTTTCCAGGTCATGGAGGAGGTGCCACGCCACCTCTAGATGAACTCGAATTTGTCTGATTGTTCTTGTTTATTCATTCTCTTGAATAAAATGGGTAGCTCAACTAGGGAAGACGTTGTTTTAATATACTAGAAGCGCGGACGTGAAGAAAAGCATCCCTTACACCTAAAAAAACCCAAAAAACAAAACAAAAAAAAAAAAACATCACCCCACTACCCCGCGTCTGACGTCATTCTAGGCTTCGCGGATTTTGCACTCCATCACCCCTTACTCTAAAAAGCGCGGACCTAAAATAAACTACTTTTAATAAAAATCAAACACACACCATACCATCCATATTTTTTTTTTTTTTTTTTTAAATAAACCAAGCACACTCCACAAACATACAATTTATTTTTTATATTTTTTTATATATCAAACACAAACTTACACACACCACACTATCCTTTTTTTACTTTTTAAAATTTTTTTATATCAAACTTTCACACAGCACACACAATCCTTTTTTTAAAAAAATTTTTTTATATTCAACACACACCACAAACATAAAAGGGAAAAGGTTTTTTTTTGTTGGGTTGACTATCACAAACAAACATACAAACATATAAAACACACACACACACACACACACACATATATATATATATATATATATATATATATATATATATATATATATATATATATATATATATATATATATATATATATGGCAATTTGAGAGTAGTAATCTTTTCTAGAGATTGGGGTGGCCCTTAAAAGGACCGTTGGGTTTAAGAAGTTATGTTGTTTTTTTTAACTTCTTAGGGGTGAAGTAGCAGCAGTGGTGGTAGCAGCAGCTCCAGCAGGGCGGCCACGTTTAGCAATGGGTCTCACAGCTGTAAGGCAGGCAGGTCTCTTTCGGGTGAAAGAGAAGGCAAATTCTTCACAGTCAATCTTGCAACTTACTTCTCCGTCAGGTAGTTTGTTAGACTGCATAAGTTGTTGTTGCTGTTGCTGTTGTTGTTGTTGTCTTTGCTGCTGTAGTCGTTTTCCCACCTCCAATTCTGTTCTTTCCCGAAGTATTTCTTCTCTCAGGACCTCTTCTACTAGATCATGCGCCATTTGAATGAACGTCATCGTCTTTCTCTCCGGGTGGGTTTCCATCAAATGATTCTTCACCCTCTGAATGTTTACCATAGCTTCATTCAGCTTTGTAATCTTGGTTGCTGCCATCTTCTTCTTTTTTTTGGAACTGTTGAGATCTTGACGAGTCAACGAGAATGACTACACTATGATGATGATGATATTTAATTATCCTCGTGTGCGGCCCTACGGCCATGTACGAGTATTTAACATATGCGCACAGCGCACTATTTAATTTCCCCCAAACTAGTGCAATGAAGCACCAGCCTGGGGTTCGTCAGGTGACTTGCAAGCAAATTCACCTGCGCATTAATTATTACACACCACTCCATCGCTGCATGGTTGCCCCACTATGGGGGATCATTGTAGGCGCGATATGGGAGGGTGTGTAAATGCACTTTCAACCTGTACATAGGATTAGACCCTCAATGTTTTCAGGTTTCAATGCAATGCATGCACAGCATGCTATTTTTCAGTGTCAGGAACGTGGCAGGTGGCTTGGGCTCGGCAAGGGAGACACGAAGCGGAACGGAAGAAACGCCAGGATCGTACAAAGTCAAATTCTGCCCAGTTAACTAAGTCGTGCTGTCCCTAATACCAATAAAGTGTTAGCCACTTGTTCAATTATGACAATGCTTCAAGTTACAAAGAATTTTTTTATTTAACGCGCTTATTCCAGTTTTGTAAAAATTTTGTGTACAAAGTGTACATGTCATTTTCCAAAAACAATACCAATCTTTGAGTAAGAATTAGTCGTCTCATTTTCGTATCACGCACACTTCAATTTTGAGTAATAATTTTTAGACGGTGGTTCGAAATTGATCAAATTTGTGTTTAAAAGAGTATAATCAAAAGGGGTTTTCGAAAATACCAAATTGAAAACCCCATTGATCCAGGCAATTGTTTTAGCCCTTAAAAGGACTATTGTCAGCATTCTTCATACAGCAGCGTCTGCTGTATACCTCCAACCGCTGTGCCTGCTGGAAAGTGTTGGTCCCCGGTGGTGGTGGTA
Organism: Margaritifera margaritifera; assembly: GCA_029931535.1. Classification (NCBI taxonomy): domain Eukaryota; kingdom Metazoa; phylum Mollusca; class Bivalvia; order Unionida; family Margaritiferidae; genus Margaritifera; species Margaritifera margaritifera. The sequence goes on along the minus strand of JAQPZY010001258.1, from coordinate 499,346 downwards.
GGTGGCAGGAAGACTGTAGTCCATGTTTTTCTGCGGAAAATACAACCAGCTCCCCACTCCTTTCCCTTTGCACCTTGCCTTTCACTCCCAGCCTTGGACTTCAGGTGAAATATGCCTCTGTCGTTGTTGTTGTTGTTCTCTTTGGGTCTAACAGCATGTGAATGGAGTGACCGGAATACACCCGCTGGTATCGATTTCTGGTAGCTGGGTGGCTCCCTCTCCTCCCCAAGCTTCTCCACGATAATCTCCTCGCTGGCCTGGTCACAACTCCGCCATGCTGTTCCCTGTATCTTGTAGCTGCATAGAATAATTGTTATTCTGCGCAAAATACTTGTTATTCTGCGCTGTGCTGGTCTTACTTCCTATGTAGTGGAGTAATCGTCACTGCATGGTCCGCACGAGCTGTTTAAACAAAGACAAAGGCAAAGACCCACAGCGGCTCCGGTATCGATCTTCTCACTTTGAATGCTAACGCCTGAATGACGTGACTACACTAGCCAACGCACCGCTTTATATGCTTAACGCGCGGACGCGATGGAAAACATGGTAAGGTTTTCAGATCGACAGTGAGATCACAGATAGAGGAAAAAAGAAGTAATTTTTTTTAGATCGATAGAAAGAGAGAGAGAGAACATAATTTTTTTTTTTTCAAATTCAATAAAAAACCACACAACACCATTTTTTTTTCCAACAGTAACCATTTTTTTAATGAACAATAATCATTCTAACATAAAAATACTAACACTTTAACAATAAAATTTTTTTAAACAGGAACATATTTACAAGGTTGACAACGTTGGGGTGGTAAACTAAATCTCCACCTTTCTACATCGACATCATTCTGATTGACATTTCGTTTCTGAGCTAAAGATAAGAGATAACCATAATGTTCACAAAACCATTGTTGTACTTTAGCATCGTTTCGAGCATAGTTTCTATCAAACCAAGTCAGTAAATGTTCTAAGGAATATCCAAGACTGCGGTGATGAAGAAAATGTACACAATATTGTCCACACACCATGGAATCCGATCCTTGTAATCGAACATTATTGAATCGAGTCGAGACGGCATTTCTTCTCATAAAGTCTATGATGTCGTCTTCCAAAGGAGGTAATCCATAAGAATCAAAATATTCCACGCAGTGAGCGTTGGGAAAGTACACGGCAACCCAATGGGTTCCTGGTAGATGACTGTCGTCGGTATTGATGATATAAGCATAAACGTTTTTCGGTTTACGATGAGGTAGTTCATCTTTAGCACATACCACAGGATTCCAAGAAGAAGTGTAGGAACAACGAGTCAATAGGTAATAAAGTCCTCTGGTATCCATTTTTTTCTTTCTTCTTCTTTTTTTGTCTTCAATGGAAATAATAGATCACCAATTCACACCTGACTTTATGCTTGAATTGATCTGTCTTGTAATTCCACGAATATTCACGTCGGATAGGTTCTGCACTCTGTTCAATGAGTCCTTCGATACGTCTGATCTCCAGAAGAGTAAGTGGAGGAGAAGAATTATTCTGCAAGACTTTATACCACTGTTTCAACACGTGTTCATCTGAGATTTGTGACCAGGCCGTTTCCAAATAGTTATCCAATTGTTCTTCACCTGTCAACATCATACATTGGTCGTGTTGTATCTGACTGGGATGATCGTTTTGACATCCATAACAATTTTCTTTAATCAGACTGTTAATTATTGGACTCAATTCCTGAGCATAACAGCATACTAACTGTTTTTCTTGTTCTGGCAATCGACAAGCCATAAATCCAGTAAACACAGGAACTGAATTGTTTTCTTCTTTTTTAGGTTCCGAATGAATGACTTCTTCATCATCATCATCATCATCATCCTTTGTGGTAGTTTGTGACTGTTGAATCACTTCACAAAATCCCTCATCTATCTCCATAAGTTCTTCTTCGTGCTGCATCTTTTTTTTCTTTTCTTCTAATAGTCTAGAATTACTTCTCTCAAACTGTTGATCTCTAGAGTATTATCAAATTCTGCAAACAAGACGACGTTCACTGTCTCAGGTAGAGGATTTGTAAACTGAAGTTCCACTCGAAGTGGGCCTGATTTTATGGGTGGAAATGTCCTTCATCGCTGCCTTGGTCCGGAGTGAAATCAAATCCCCACAAGGCATACCCTCCTGCATAATCGTCGTACGAAATGCCGTGGCTGGTGTTGGTGCCTAACTGTCCTGTGGCTTCATACAGGGTCAAGTAAGATCGTAAGTAATTTTTTGCGTTGACGCTAAAGTCAGGTTCAAAAGGTCTGGTACACAAGGTCTTGCCATCTCGACTGACTTCTATCTTAGAGACGTTAAAGTGCTGAAACTGGAACGGATTCTGATCGTGGACTCCGTTGAAGGCTGAATTTCTAACCATACCAATCAGCAAGCGTTTGGGGAGCTGTCCTTGGAAGATGTGATCTTCGACTATAGATCGGAGTCCAGCGGCCACAGTAAAGGTTTTCACTTCCACACGTCTAAGAGGATACTTAGCAGTGGTTCTGCTCAAGGTTTGACTGATGTCGTTGGCCACTTTTGGTAAGACTTCTACACGTCGCACATAAAGTTTGGCTTCTTGGATGACAGTTTTCCACTCGTTAGCATTAGCCATCAAATGGAAAGCGGCACTACTGCGATTCAGTCTCAGGCGTACATCTACTCTGTTCAACAAATACTTGTCTTGCAACCACATGTCCAAATGTAAACGATCCATCAATTCTAAACTGTGCCCTCTGATTTTCTTTCGACGCTCGTTAAACCCCACATTGTGTGGGTCTGCTGGAGTTATATCTCTAACAAGATGACCACTACCATCAACAACAGCAGCAACCCTCGCCGGTACTGACACCTCTGTGTCGTTGAAGGTATTCTCTCCTGCGGTGTCAGGTTTTCAGACCACTGAAGCATCCAGATGAGTGTTCTTGTCTTCTTTTCCGTACGTCAAGAGATTTTCCAAGTAAGCACGGTAAGGGTAAGTATCCAAATTGCTGCTGACCAGTTTGTTATTCAAGTACAAATCTATTCCACTGAACAAGGAATGCATGAAATTATTGACTGGAGCGACTCTGGAATTGGCATCAGGAAGGCTGCTGTCCGCCGTTTTGATCACTTTGAGTTTCAGGTACAAATAGCTGTCATTCAGATCGATGTAATCTTCGGTTTGTCCTTTGATTTCAAATTCGATAGAAGCTGAATCCGACAAAGACGATACAGGATGAAATTCTACCCATTGGGATTCTTGCACCGTCATCATGGTGGGAGGCATGGTAAACATATCCAGTTCTGACTTGGTACATTCGCAAGAATCTCGGTGCATCATTTTCAATGGTTTAATAATCAAACACGTCTAATTCTCTGATGGTTCTTTTTCTTTTCTTATTCTTTTTGGAACTACCGTGTGTTCTTTTATGAACTTTGAAAGGATTTCGATGTTGTCGTCGTCTCTTTCTACCTTGTCCTTGCTGTGAAGTAATGCCAGAGCCTGAAGCGTGAAGCGTATTTATAGGATTTTCTCGGAGACCTAAAAGATCTTTACCAGTGTTCATCAACACATTTTTGCCTGCTCTCATAAAGGCTTCTTTAGGATTTTGTTTGTCGATGAGGACGTTTTGCAAAAATTCTTTTCCTTGTGCCAAAGCAGCATCTTTTAAGGCATGAAATCCTCGAGACACCATCGGTTTCAAAATAGGAGCTACCGTCCGAAAAGCTGATCTTAACATATCTCCTAAACCATGTCCTCGTTGTCGAGCCACTCCTCGGTACACTGGATACATTTTTTTTGGGATGTTACAAGGCGTTAGAGAACCTTTTTTCGAAAATGTAGTTTCACCGTGACTTTTCCTTTGTCAATGAATGGCACACTTTGTCCCAAATCTCCTTTTATACTAATGTTGACGCTGTCAAAATACGATTTACTGACTGGAAGATAATGAGGATGTACAAATTCACGGTGAACGTGAAACGTGTTTCCACCTTCTTCGTACGCACCAGCAGCAGTATCCACTTTGAAAGGAATGACTCTCAGTAAGGGAGCAGCTGTGTGGCCCACCACGTTGTACTCTACCACATCGGAGTACACAAACATTAAATTCAGTCCCACGTTCAATTCGATAGGGGTGCTTGCGACTTTTTTATTAGTATACTTTTTATTTCCACCCAAAATAGCATACAACCCAGGAGAAAATTCAATGGTCATGAATTTTCTGTCCTGCTCGGGTAAGTTTTTGTCTTTTTTGTCGACAATGAGTTCCCCATTCTCTTTGAAAAATTGCAAGATGAAACGGCGTGCCACATCATGGTAAGCGATTCGTACCCCTTTTTGGTTTTTTTCCAAGGCTTTGGCAAATTGGGCTTCGAAGACGGCTTGAATAGTCTCCACCAAATGTTTAGCACTAAAATAATACCCCTTAGGAATTCTCATGGTATGGCTCGCAAAGGGAGGAGTCATCTTCGTGAATACCTTTCTGGAATGCTCAAGGCCAGGTTGAATTTTCTCCAACTCATCATGCACTCCCTTGTTCAAGATTTCCACGACCAAAGTGTTTTGACCATCGTCGATGTTCATGATTTGCGTAGGATGAATGATTTCTGCCAAAGCCACTTCCCAATGAGCATCGTGATCTAATTGGATGGATTGAGGTAATTTGGCCGTGAAACAACATAAAGTGTTGTTGGGAAACACATCCATGGAACTGTCACTAGGCAAAGTTAAATAAAATTGGTCATTCATAGTTCCAAAGTGGTTCTGGTGTCCGAGGAGTCACTCAAGTGGAGAGAAGAATGATGTTCAAAAGGTTCCAAAAGAGGACTGGTATTGTGGTGGTGACTGGACGAAGAAGAAGGTGGACTGGCGTTGCTCGTACTCCCCTGGTGGTGACTGTTGTCAGTCGTCGTCGTAAATTTCAAAGAGGGACAGGGTAAAAGATAACCGATGCAACTGCTAAGTAAAATAGTCCACAATTGTTTGTCTCCTTGTTGTAAACTCAAATTGGCAATGGCTGCTCCGATGACACAATACACTACAAAAATTTGGCAGAAAAAGACGATTTGATTTTTAGGCACACGTTCTCCGCACCACACCCAAAGCGGTTGTTTTTGTAATTCTTGAAGAGAAGAACTCTGCGAAGGAGTCGTTGAAGTCGTAGTTGCTGTGTTGAATGGCATGTTGTTGAGTTACTTCTTTTTCTTTTTATAGTCGACGACTTGAGAAGCAGCATTCCAAGAATCAAAACTAGGAGGATATCCTTTCCAACGTACTTTGACTTCTTCTACTCGTCGTTTGCCTACTTTGCGTGTTCTTTGTTCGAGAATGCTTTCGATGTCGTACAAGGCGTCTTCTTTTTTGGTCACTCGTTGTAACTCAGGCAAGTAAAATGTTCCTTTGAGTACTTCACCGTGCATGTCTTCCAATTTATAGACGGGAGGATCACGTCCACGGACGGGGGTAGTGACACGAAACAATTCGGTGGTCCAGTTGGGTAAATAACCTTTGTCAAAAGTACGTTTGGTTTTTCCGATGCGAACCCAATCTCCCGTCTTTAACTCCAACAAGGGTTTCTTTTTTTTTTTCTGGGGTGAACCAAATAATTTATCAAACACGGTCACTTCGTTTTCAGGGTTGACCTCTTCGGGGGTACATCCGATGCTACGATGGTACGATTGAGTGTACGCTTTAACCAAACGGGGTAACACGTCGATGTACTTGAGAGTATGTTGATGTGTAAAATATTTCCACATGCGTTCTTTCAAAGTTCTTTGAAAACGTTCCACGATACTGGCTTTGGTTTCAGGATTTTCGGTAGTAAAAAAATGAATTTGTCTTTGTTTCAATTCTTTTTGAAAAGCTTGGTTTAGAAATTCGGTGCCTTTGTCAGTTTGCCATCGTAAAGGTTGGCGTCCACTTTGTTTCAAGATCAATTTTAAGGCCCGTACCAATTCGGTACTGCTTTTAGAGGTCAAAGGCACGACCCAAGCAAATTTGGAAAACACGTCAATGACACAAAACAAATATTTGTGACCACGATTGTAAGTGGCTAAATGAGAGACGTCGGCTAAATCGGCTTGCCATTGATGATCGATGCCTTCCACTTAAGTTGTACTTCTAGAAAATTTACGTCGAATGGGTTTGTGTAACGTGTACGTCGATTGTTCTTGTAACCATCGTCTTACTTCGGGTAAACGTACACTTTTCAATTTACTTTTGGCAGCTCGATATAATTTTTGAACTCCTCCGTAACCAGCAGCATGACCAGGATTGTAATAAAGGCTAGCTAAAAGTTTCTCCATGATTCACTCAAGAATAAGTCAACCAAGTACCAATGCTCTTTTCTTCGTGGGGTATCTTTTTGGATTGTTTACGTGTCCGACGTGCCACTGGTGTAAAGGTGGATGTGGTTTGAACAGGGGTCATCGGTTCTGTTTTGACTTCTGACTTCACTTCTTTCTTTTTCTTTTCTGAGGGTAATGGGGTGGACAACATCTTTTTTATCCAACTTGGTGTGGCTAACTTTTTTTTCTTTTTAAGAGTAGGTGGAGTTGGTAATTCTTCTTCTTCTTCTTCTTCTTTTTTTTCTTCTTTTACGGTCATTCCTGTGCCAGTGTCTGTTTTAGTGGTCACTTTAGGTTCGCTTTTCATCAGGGCTTTGAAATCTCTCAGAGTGGGTGGAGCTGTTTCGTCGACTGCTTTTTGGCGAAAGAGTTGTAGACGTTGTAAAAGTTGACCGTACCGTTGCGATTTTTCTGTTTCTGACAAATCGCTTCGTTCCATCAGGGTTTGTAATTCTTGTTGTAACTGGGACATCTCGTTGAAATTAGGATTGGGTGGTAAATGAGGTATCCGTTGTTCGTTCCAACGATGAAATTCCATCCATCGTTTGTAAGGTACTAAAGTCAGTTTTCGTCCTTCCATTTCATCCAAAGGTACCAAAAAGGTGTGGTCTTTTCAGAGAAGGGTGGTCCTTTTTATCTTCTTTTTTTGGTTATCGCATGACACCTCCTAAAAGCGGTCCAGCAATCGTTCCTAACAAAGGAGCTGCTATTTTTAACAACGGTCCTATCAACATAGGTAGAAATCCTCCTCGTTGCACCAACATTTTTTTCTTTTGTTGAAGAGGTATTTTCTTTTTCACCATTTGACGAAGAACGTTCCGATGTTTCCCTACTTTTTGTTTCTGTATCTTGGACAAAGGTACCGTTCCTTTCAAAACGTTCAAACAACATCACACACGGTATCGATGATTTCTTTGGGGGCTGTTTGAATGAGTTGTTTTCGCATGGGAGGATTGGATTTGGTCAGGACAGACAAGACGTCCCAATGTTTGGCCAGACGAGGTGGAAGTCGTCCTTTTTTGGTGGTTTTACTTTTCTTCTTTTTTTGGTGGTGGTGGTGCATACGTTTAGGAGTCATCTTTTTTTAGTAGGGTAGAAAACAAGTCTGAAGTCTCTGGCAGGGTACCCTTCTATTTTATACTGGAACACGTCTCCACTGATTGTCTACCATCTTCGTGACAGGCCTCACTCGACGATGAGGTGTTTTCAAAGGACTAAATCGTCTCAATTCTTCTTTGGATACATCCACTAAACTTTGTAACACGCCGGTTCTTTCTTGGACTTTGGTTTTAGGGGACGGTACTTTGTTCGCGGCCGCTGCCATGGCCAAATCAGCTGAAGTCGAAGGTCCCGAAGGGGTGACTTTCGAAATAGGTTTCCATTTTTGCATCAAATTAGGAAACACGGATCTTAAGTCTGGTTTGACAGGCATCATCGTAAAGGGTGGTGAAGAAGAAGAAGACAAAGATGATGAAGTGGACGCAAAAGGAGACCTCGCCATCATTGGGGACTGTTGTGATGGTGATGGTAATGGTGGTGGTGTTTTGCGGGTGTACGTTTGCGTCCTGGCCGCAGTACCTCTCTTACGGCGGGTGCTAGTGGTGGTGGTATTGTTGTTTTCTTCTTCTTGGCACGACTTTTTTTTTCTGGTGGGTGACTTTCTTTTTCTTTTTTTTGGTGGTTTTCTTCTTTGGACTTTTCTTCTTTTTAGGAGTTTTTTTTGGATTTTTTGGTTTGGGCATTAGGATCCCATTTCAAAAGGGAACGAATCATGACCCCTCCTAAAGAACCACTTCCACCAGGGGTTAAAATGATTTGTTTTTTAGTCCGTGAATCGATTCTAGGATCAGCTAGGTGTGACAACGCTCCTTTATGTTTTTGAAAAAAACGTTGAGTTTGATGAGGGATGTGAATGATGCCTTGCAGTAATTGACGTGCCGTCAAAGTAAACCATCTTAACACTTCTTTAAGACTAGCTTCTAAGAAATGAGCACGGACTTGTGCATTTTTTTCACGACTGATGCCATACAAGGCGCGAATCAATTTAGCCGAAGGATGAGCTTGAAAGGAAGTCATCTCAAAAGAGTGTGAGACAGAAATGACGTAGTGACTATTTTTATAGTTTTTTTTTAAAAATTGGCTGAAGGGGACGTGTAAATGACAGGACCACCTTCTTGACCCCAAGGGTGAAACAATTGGGCACGAAATCTCAAATAGTCAGGAGTGGTGGGTTTTAAGACGATGAGTAAATACTCGTGAGGGGTTTGAGTGGCATCGTCGTACGCATAATTGAGCCAAGGAGCCCCTAACTGTTTGGCTAACACTTGTACTTGAGATTTGTCTCTGGGACTTTTAAACAAGACCACGTAATGAGCATTCAAACTAATAGTCCGATGGGCTTTACTTTGTTGAAATATATTTTGAGTAATGTAGACAATACTAGCATTACGATGGTGTCCTTTTCGTGTAAACCAAAGTTTAATTTCTTCTTCGTCTTCTCCTAACATGTCATCAAAAATAACCAAATGGGTTTGACTCACGTCAGACACGATTCCATCGTCTTCGTGAGGAATACCATCCACAAACGAAATGGTTTCTTGACTTTCTTTCAATAACGTGTAAGACGATTGCCACTCTTTGTAACACCACACGATATGTTGAGGTAGACGATCGAACAAATCAGCTTTGTGTTCGATCAAACGTTTGACAAATTCGGTTTTACCTGAACCACTCGGTCCAGCAATCAACATGTTAAATGGATGGCGCAGATACAAAGCATTCCAACTTTGACGATCTAACTTTTCGTCAATCACTTTAACCACAGAAGAGGAGGTAGACGAGGTAGACGAGGCAGAAGAAGAAGATGATGTAGCCATGACTGAGGTAAGAAGATTTTTGAGAAGAAGACAAAAGACCCAAGACATTTTATACGTTTCATACACGTTTATTTTTTAAAAAAACAAAACAAAACAAACCAACACAACAAACAAAAACCTTTTTTTTTTACAAGTCATTAAAGCCAACGAGTGATAAAATAGCAAAGTAAAATCATCAGGTACACAATTAAGGCTCCTACTGAAACAATCAAACTGTCATATAAGCAAGTCAATGTAGTTTCGTGTCCTAGAAAAAATGGAAGGCCTAGGCACTGCTTGGGTGGTGGTATTCTTCTGGTCGTCTTTGTTTTGGTAGAAGAATGCTCTGACGGCAGCGGTAAGGAAGGGTTGTGTTCCTCAAGAGGTAGTGATATTTGAACCACGGTGGTGTGGCCATCTTTTTCTGTGGTGTCAGGTTCTTCTTTTTCTTCTTTCAGGGTTTCCCATTGAGGTTCCCATTTTTTCACTTTTGAACCCTTATGGACATGTTGCCAAATCTTTGGCAAACTGAGCCACTTCTTGTAGCCAAGATTGGAAACCAAGGTTTCTCCAGGGCCGTACATCTTTCCAATTGAAAAGTTGTTGGTGTAACTCACTAGCAATACACACTTCTTGAAATGTTTTATAGACAGATAAAGTGTGACGAATGTCTTCTTCACATGGAGGTTCCTCACTGATTTTCATTACCAGTCTCAACGCTTTAAGTACAATTTGTCTTTCGTGTACTGATAAAATCAAGTTTTTATAGTCTTCTTCTTCTACTAAGTCCGAAGAAGAACAAAGGGTCATATTGTTTTTTTGAACTCGACAAATGAGTCCAAAACAACCACGGATCCTCCAAAATAATCCAAGGTAAACACTTGTCCTCAAAAATATTCCACAACGAATGTCCTGGAAAACGAATTCCAAGATAAGCAGTCACTAAGACACACACTGCATAGCGTCCAAAATTCAATGGAAACAGTTCTTGTATCAAGTCTTTATAATCCTCTAAAGTCTGAACACGATCGTCGACTTCCTTCCACGGAATCCGTTTCACAAGTGACGTGTAGAGCCCAGACATACCGGTACATGATACGGGTCGATGGCTAAGGTAGGTATCTTGGGTGGCATGTTTTTATAGCCAGGTCCCAAGGTTGGTACCTTTTGAGAAAGTCTCCGTGAACGTAGCTATTGCAATACATGTTTCCCAGAATCAGTCTTCTATGACCTTTGAAGAGAGTATAGTGTACAGCTCGAGAAATGACTTTGAGTTTACGTTTCACTTGGATCTTGACTAACTCTTGGTAAATCATTTGGCGCAATTCCAAAGGCAAGCCACGAATGTACTTTGGTAAAGTTTCCGACTTGGAAAGAAGTAACTCTCTTTTGTGTTCTTCACGATACTCGTGATAGTTTTTCTTCAAAATCAGACTTCTGATATGTCGAAAGTCACGGTAGTACGCAAATCGAGGAATGAATTGAAGTTTACGTTTCACTTGAATCTGGACAAACTCATCGTAAATGCGTTTTCGCAACTTCAAAGGTAAGTTACGAATACGATCTTCTAAGCTTGGTATATACTGAAAAATGTGTTCTTGCAACTCTAATGGTAAGCCACCAATATACCATTGTAAAGAAGTATCCTTCTCCGACATGGAATTTTTTTTTTTTACTTCTTCAACTTTTGTAGAGGCATAACATGAGACTCCTTGTATTCATACTCTTTTACGACCACGGGTAACTTGCAACTTCAAAGGGGAGTGAAGTTTCACATTACAAATAGGGTCTTCTAAAGAGTCCGTCTTCTTGGTGACAAAATACTCACATACCAACCAAATGGAATCGGTAGGTAATTCAAATCCCAAAAAAGTATTAGTGATTATTCTATCTCATTTTAAACGGCGTAAAGGCGATTCGTCTTGAGGTGACAGTTCTTGTAACAGTTTTTGGAATTCTTGTCTGTTGGTCACATTTTTTTCCTTCACTTCATTCCATCGAATTCTATATTCCACTGCCACATTGTAGGTGGTACCCGACCATTTCTTAAAAGTGTCCTGTAGTTTTTCATGAATGTCTGACCATTTGAATATCTTAGCCCAAATCAAATGTCTTATCACATTCAAATACCAATGGTTAAAATGTTTGTGTCGTAAAGGATGTAACTATTCTTTACGTTTCACTTGAATCTGGACCAATTCTTTGTAAATCCGTTCTCGTACCTCCAAAGGTAAAACACGAATGCGATCTTCTAAACTAGTTTGATAGTGACAAAATACTGATAAATGCGTTCTAACCAGTAATGTATTCTTCTAAAGAAGTATTCTCCTCCGACATGGAATTTTTTTAAAAAACTATTTCTTCTTCTTCTGTTTGGCATCTGACTCATCGTACCCGTACTCTTCTAAAGCCACTAAAGGAAAGAACTGACAGTGGGGAGACCATCTGGCATGTTCAATGTAAGCTGAGTCGGTAGGCTCCCATTGGTGAAGTTTCAAACCACAACTGAAACATTGAACTTTATCTCCTTCTCCCGCGTATTTAAATCCAGATCTAGCTAAATCTTCGGGTTTAGGTCCTTGTAGATATTTTGGCCACTTGTCTTTGAATGACTCGAGTCGACTTTCATACTTGGAATAACCAGGTAAACTCACAGGTATTCTGACATGCGAATATTGACCAATATTGACCTTGTTGTCGTTAATGTCAATACCGGTTCCGTTAGTATTTCCACTAAAGCAAAAAGGGCGTACTGCCTCTTTAGAGGGTTGTCGATGAGTGGTGAGACTTGGAGAGGGTCCTGAATCCAAGATGTTACAAGCTACGGAATCCGTTTGAACGTGTGAATCGGGAATGCCAAACCGTACAGAATCCGTTTCATCGCATGGTACTGCATCACACTCCAAGTCGTGACTCATCTTCTTGCTTGGTTAACGTTGAAAGTCAGAATGAAGGGTTAGGCTTGGAAGGGGTTCCTTTTTTATACCTGTCGACTGTACCATCCGAAAAGTATTGTAATGTGATCCGTGGAAACGCTAAAGAAAGGTAAGCACAGTTTGGTGACCATCTGACATGTTCCAGGAGAGCTGATTTCTTACAATCCATACGAATAGTAGCACCACAACTAAAACACTGTACTTTGGTTCCCTGTCCAAAGTAAACAAATCCTGCTCTGGGTAAAGAGTGGGAAGTAGGTAATCCATTTTTCCTAAGTTTTTTTTTCCTTTTTTGAATGTGCTCCATCGATGAGGACAATAACAATAGTCAGGCATGTGTTTAGGCCAATTTTTGAACGTCTTCAAGCGACTGGTACACTCACAATAGTCAGGCAAGGCAAATGTTGAAGTCATCTTTGATGTTGTCTTTTTTTTCTGTTCAAGAGGGTTTCTTTTTTTATACTCCAAATCAGCGCGTCCGTAAGGCAAAGTTGTGTGATCTGGAAGTCTCACTCGTTTTTGGTACACGATGCGGTACACTTTTTGTACAGGTCGAGTAACGATTTGATGATTAGGTAGGCGTACAATCTTGTGAGGTTTTAACGTGGGTACTCGAAAGTCTTCCACTTGTCCAGACAGTAAAGCATTTTTTAAAACCTCAAAGTTCATCACTTGGTTAGTTCGATAGTTGAGAGTCAATCCTTTGACTTTGCAGGAGGTGTGAAGTTGACCTTGTGGGTCTCGGTATCGGTACCCATAATTTTTAGGACCACCACTGGCAAAACTCAGAATGGTGTCTTGAGGGTGCTCGTCTGTCCAGGCTCCTAAACGATCGCCTTGAATAGTAGGGTGTGGGCAACCGGGGCGATGGATGTAGATGCAACTGTCAGTATCAAAGTACAGGACACGATCTCCCAAGAGTTCTAACGCTTCGTCGTACAATTTCAAACGAGCATGAGCGGTCACGTAAGCAGCAATGACTACGTTGCTAAACTTGTCAGGTTTGACAAACTTGGGTTCTTCTTCGAAATTGACAATGATTAAATCATCGCGGACGATTTCGACGTGTTTGACTAGTATACTTTTGTCGTCCACCAGTTGAAAGTAACGATAAGGATCGGTGACGTATTCCGTTTTGGGCAAGATCGTACGTTGAGCCATTTTTCCCCACAAGCAATTGAGCATCACTTTGGCAAACGATCTTTTTCCTTCATTTTTTTCCACCTCTTCCAAAGTGATGCCTTCGATGTTACGGTACTCTTCTTTGAATCGTTCTTGGTCTTCGGGAGTCTGACACCACGAAGGATAACCACTAGCTTCTTGTTTCAGTTTTAAAAACTGATTGACGTACCCCGAGAAAATGCCTGGATGATTGGTGGCGTCGTCCTTTTGGTATTGGGTTGTAGTTGGAAAGTGCCAGATTTCGTATACTTTCAACAAACGGTATCCACGATCCAGTGCCCGAAACAATTCGGCGCTAACCCACGTTCCTGTCAAAGACCGTTCTTCCTTCGTGTGGTGACAGGGCTGATCTTGGTTGCACGTTTCAGCACACGTCCGACATAAAGGAAACATCAGTTTTCCTTGACAATGGTGAAGTAAGATGGGATGGTACAAGTGGGTCGGAGGTAAGACTTTACATTTAATTAATCCTTCGTATTGACGAATGTGTTCCACGTCGATGTGTTCTGTCAAAATTTCAGGGTGACCGGTGGGAAAACGAGCATATTTGCACACCCAAGGATACAAAGAACACACGTCGATGTATTTGATTTCTTCTCCTTGGGATTCATTCACGTCGTACAGCAAGCGAGTAGCATTGGTTCGTCCTCCAAATAAACTGTGTCGCGGATCTAAAGGTTCGATTTCGACAGCGTCGTAACTTTGGGTAATGTTCTTAAATTCAAGATCAGTTTTCAAACGTCGATCGTACTCGTGCTCCCACATTTCTACCACTTGGTATCCTTGACTTTCTAACTTGAGGTGTCGTTGGCAAGTCTGTTCGTATAACTGTTCCATGGTACAATCTGAATAAGGGCCTATCATGTCTCGATCAGGATAACAAGTAGGGCATCCGTGAAACAAACAACCCTGAAACTCGTATACCGTGTGTGGGTTTTCTAAATCAAATCCATCCACGGAATAACCTCCAATCTTCTTTTCTCCTCCTCCGTTTCTAGCATGTTGTATCCATTGGTCTTCTTTTTCACACAAGTAATGAAACTAACGTAAAGCTTTGACCGAATATTGACGACTAGCAAAGAGAGACGTGTTGGAGTCGATGATGGCTAGTTGGTTCTCGGGCATGAAATTTTGCCTGTAGACTAAGGAACAGGCTTTAGGTAAGGTGGCTGCATCTTTCAAAGGATCAACCTCTCCGTGATCGAGAAATAACTCTCGAAACTTTCCACAACAACGTCTTAAAATATCCACATCAGATCGACAATATTTCAACATCTCTTCTTGAAAGTCAAATGGATCGGTCTGGTGAGCGCGGTACCAAGTGTGAAAAGCTTCTCGCTGTTCGGGGCGCATTCCGTCGCGGTCGTAATCATGAAGGTCAGGCAAATGAGGTAGGACAGCAGTTTGATTAGCTTCCGTGTTGAAGAAGTGAGGAAAGTAGCCTTTAGCCATTTCTGTCATGCCAAACGTTTTTGGCATGCGGCTCAAAGGCATGGCCAAATAACTCATAGAATCTTTAAACTGGACTTGTCCTACTTTCATGTAGATGAGCTTTTTTCCGTTCATGGTGACTTCAGGGCGTTCGGTCCCATGGTTCAAATAATAATTAAGTAAAAACTGCCCATCGTGTCCTGAAAAATTGTGAGCTATGACGGTGGCATACCGATGAAAATCTCCGTAACGTTGAATGTCTTCTTCGCTCCAACTGTCGTGGGTGGTAGGGTCTAAAACCCATTCAGCAAACTCAGACAAAGCGTTAACTTCACGAAAGATTTTTTCATGTCCTCCTGGAATTCGACTACAATGAGGACAGTGAAAATGAATCGATTCTTGAATACACTGATCACAAGCCCGATGCGCCACACAGAAATTTGGAATGTGAATGTCTGTTTCTTGCATGCATTCGAAATCAAAGAAGATAAAATCTACTTGTTTCTTGTTCTTCTTTATTTCTTTCTTCTCTGTCTTGTCAAACTTTTGAATAAAACATCGATGATCAAAATCGACGATCTGATGACAAATAGAACATTTTTTCTTGCCAGCACAAACGTGTCTCTTGGGGTCGTTGGTACGAATTAGTTGTCCACACGTAGAACACGATTTCAATAAGTCGCAAGCACATTTTTGTTGGTGTCCTTGTGTCTTGCGATGCTGTTGGTAACAAGAGGGACTGACAAAACTTCGTCGACAGGCCTCGCAATGGACGTGATTTTGTTGTTGTTGTTGTTGTTGTTGTTCAGGAAGGCATGGTTGGTCTGCTAAACAACCCCGGCATCTTGCTCCACAATGAATGTGCTTCTCTCGACTGTTAAACCCATAGTTGCATTTCTCACCGTAGTGAGAGTATCCCAAAAATCCGGTAATACTAGTGATGGTATCAAAATGTTCTTGATGGTGATAGAGGTGAATGTATTTTCCCTCGGGGAAATCGGGGCCTCGAAACACCATATCTCCGCGCACTTCTTGAGGGTGAACTTTCAAAGTATAGTGAGGAGCCAAAACATCTTGAAGTTTCTGCATTTGAGAAATGCCACACACGGTCTCTTTAGGGATCCCCGCTTGTTGTAACAGGAGTTCTGCCTCATTTCGTTGTTTGGCTCTGTCCGATCGTTGAATGCTCTTCCAGGCTCTTTTCCATTCTTTGCTCTCGTTCTTGTTGGCAAACGTACACCCCACCACAATAGCTCGGGCCAAGCACATTTGGTCTTGAGTATTGTCAATTTGGACGACACTGCGTTTGGTAGTACGAAGATCGTCCACCAATAACGGTTTTCTGCTTCGTCCACTTCCTCGAGGTGGAGCAACGTGTGTCATGTAGAGTGTCGCCTTTCCATCGGTGATGGTAAACTTGTCATTGGATTGTTGCACATGTTCTATTTTGGACATGACTTTGTCTGGCGTTAATTCTGCCGGGGTGCTGAACTCAATCCAAACGGGACTCTTCAAATTGTCATGATGGATGGCCAGTCTCAAACGATCATCTTCTTTGGCTCCACATTGCCGTTTCAAGTTCTGTAACACAGAACTCCACAAATCGCTAATGAACCCCGCCGCTTTCTCGGCAGGTACTTCGGACTTGAAGTCTTTGAAGTGAACCGTGTGAGTGTAGGCAGTGGTTCTAAATTTTCGAGAGGTAATTTTTTGACTCTCTCGAATCCGATAGTAATTTTCAGGAGGAGCCAAGGTACTAGGTTGTGTTTCTTGGTCTGGGGTTCTGGTGTTGGTAGTAGTGGTGGTGGTGGGTTTTGTTTTGGGTGGTTTTGAAGGTGGTAAAGTTTCAGGTTCACTCATCTCCTCTTCGAAGTCACTGGCATGGACTTGAGCTAGTAGTTCATCTAATGGTGTTTCAGGTGGCACGGAATGTCTTCGTCGTCGTGGCCTCTTTGTTTCTTCTTGTTCTTCTCGTTTCTCATGGTTTGGGCGTGATCTTTTCACCTTTAAGTTTACTTTGAAACTGATTCAGTTTTTTTTCACCCAGGTACCTTTATATAGAGAGAGGTGAGTATATAAAGAGAGAGCTTCGTACCTTCAGAATCAGTCTTTGGTGATTGAACTTTCAAACTGTAAAAGATGGAAGAGTCAAGAAGAAGAAAAAATCAATACTCTAAGAAAGGACATCCTTCTGAGTATAATTGGGATTATCTAGCCCGAGGAAGAACAGTGAGAGATAAAAGTCAAGATACTTGTTATATCTGTCAAGAGAAAGGTCATTGGGCTCCAGAATGTCCACAACGACAACATCAAATCAGAGATAAAAGTCAAGATACTTGTTATATCTGTCAAGAGAAAGGACATTGGGCTCCAGAATGCCCACAACGTCGAAACCCAAAAAAAGAAAAGAGAGACAAAACAAAAGATATCTGTTATCATTGTAAAGGACCAGGACATTGGTCTTCGGAGTGCCCTCAGAAAGAAGAAGAAGAAAATCTAGCAGAGGAGAGGGAGGAAGAAGAAGAAGAAAATCTAGCAGAGGAGAGGGAGGAAGAAGAAGAAGAAAATCTAGCAGAGGAGAGGGAGGAAGAAGAAGAAGAAGAAGAAGAAGAAGAAGAAGAAGAAGGATTTTCAAACCTAGAAGAAGAAGAAGAACATATCATCAAGAAAAGTAAGAAGAGAGTGAGAAGAATGGAAGACAGTGAGAATGAAGAAGAAGAAGAAGATATGATTCCTGTGACGATCAGGGTCCCTATGAAGAAGAAGAAATTCAAGAAAACAAGAGAGATAGTGAGAATGAAGAAGAAGAAACTATGATTCATGTGACGCAATTCAAGAAGCACAAGAATTTCAGAAAGTGAACTTTGTTTGTTTTTTTTTTTTTGGAGTGTGGTGTTATATGTTCATTTGTAAATTATTTTGTAAAAAAAAGGAGAGAATACACCAGACTGGAAAAAAAGTAAGTGATTTTGTGTTATTTTGTTTTAGAATATAAAAATACACGCACGCACGCACTCACACTTATATACAACACAATGGTATTTTTTAAGTTTTACTTGATTTGGCAATTTGATTTCTTTTCTAGAAATCTGGGGGCCCTTAAAAGGACCGTTGGAGTGTTTGTTTGATTGAAAAAACAAACTTATGAAGTTTTTTACATAATCAACTTCAATTGTCGTAGTCCTTTACCACGACCCAATCCAAATCCTGCTGCTACTGCTGGTGTTTTGCTTATGGTGGTAGTCACTGGTGGAAGTGGTGATGTTGGTGGTGGTGGTGGTGGCATCTCACTAGAACTGGTAGGCTTGGAATGTTTAGCCCGTGATGGTCTTTTTCGCTTTGGCTGAGTTAAAGAATACTTATAGGCGTTTGTCATATATTTTAACTCATATAATATCTCTTCTAAAAGACTCACCGATTTTTCTTCAGGACTGATGCCTTCCTTTACTGTTTCCTTCTTCTCCTCCTCTTCTAACTGTTGTCTGATTTCTTCCTCACTTTTTCTTCTTCTCTCTTCTTCTTCTTTCTGCTGCTGAAGAAGAAACATTTCTTCATCCTCTCGTTGTTTCTTTAAAAATTTTTCCATCTCTTCCTGTTGCTTCTTTTTAAATTCATCCATCAATTCATCCACTGCTGTAGCAACAACAGTAGCAGTAGTAGTAGTAGCAGTCTCAAAATTTTGATTTAGAAAATCTAAATCAAAGTCTTCCGGCCGGAAGTTCATCAAAGCAGCAGCAGCAGCAGCAGCATTAATCATTGAAGGCTCACTCCAATACATACTACTTGTCTTTCCGGTCTCCATGAAGGCTGTCGAAAAAGTAATAAGCCCTACGAACGCTACGATACCTTTATACCCAAAATGACGTCATACCCCTACTCTCTTCCCATTGGAAGAAAAGCCGACCCACATGTAACGCGCTATTGGATTGGTAGTTGATTTCGATGCATTTCAATCCGATCGTAAGGTATATATACCACCACTTGTCTCATAAAAGCTTTACCTAAAAAAAGAAGAATCATGTGGACTACAGTAGAAGCTTCAAGCATTGTGTCAGGGATGCTCTTCAATCCTGACTATCTCATGTATGTTAGAGCATCATGGGTAGTCACTAGAATTGATGAAAGTGCCTACTGGAAAAGAAGAACATACATTGAAAGACAAGGATGTTTGAAAAGAGTACTAATATATGGGGAAGAAGTAAGAAGAAGTAGAAGAATAAGAAGAAGACTTAACAAACGATGTCATTGCTAAAATTATGGCAAAAAAAAAAAGGGTCCTTTTAAGGGCCACCCATTTTTCAAAGAAAATATTAATTTTCTATGATTGCCATATATAAAAATGTATGAAAGAGCGTATGCTTGTATAGAGTATGTTTTGATAAAAAAAAAGATTAGTGTGTTTTATGGTTTTTTTTTTGGAAAAAAAGGGGGGATGTTTTCCTTCACGTCCGCGCTTCTAGCATATAAAAGCGGTGCCTTCCACAGTTGCGCCAGATTTTACATTCAGGCAGCGCAGGTGGAGCAGAGCAGACGTGTGGCAGACGTGCTAACCGGTAGAGGGAGACGCAGTGGACGAGGAGGGAAAGAGGCAGTCTTGGCAGCCTTGCAGCAGCTATGGACACCCAACTACAACTACAAGGACTCGCTCTTGGTATGCAAGTATGGGGCCAAGCTGCTGTGCTGACCAATTGAGGGTATGTCGACCTATCTTCCCGCCAAACAGCCGACCACATGGAGCAGCAATATAGCGAGCTACCAAGGGGGCGCAGCGTTAAAGAGAGAGCCAGCATGGCAGATAGACAGAGCTTCTCTACCGGGGACCACCTGCAGAAGAAAAATAGTCCTTCTAAGGGCTAAACAGTCCTTCTAAGGGCTAATTCATTGCCTGAATCAATGGGGTTTTCAATTTGGCTTTTTTTTCGAAAACCCCTTTTGATTATACTCTTTAAAACACAAATTTGATCAATTTCGAACCACCGTCTAAAATATTACAACTTACAATTGTAGTGTGCGTGAAACAAAAAAGATATGAGTAATTCTTACTCAGAGATTGGTATTGTATTTTTTGTGCAAATAATATGTACACTTTGTACACAAAAATTTTTACAACTGAAAACATACGTGTTAAATGGAAAATTCTTGTAACTTGTAGTATTGTCATAATTGAATAAGTGGCTTACACTTTATTGGTATTAGGGACAGCCCGACTTAGTATAACTGGGCAGAATTTGATCATGTATGTACGTTCTTGGCGTTTCGGCTTCCGCCACGCTTCGCGCTTTCGCTTGCTTAGTCCGTGCCTCCTTTTCCACTCCAGACTGTATAACTTGAAGCAATTCAATAACAGGTGCGCTACAACGCGCACATATATACCTGTAAACATTGTGGTTCTAGTCCTATGTACAGGTATAAAGGTACACACTCTCCAATAGCGCGCATTCATTTAACCCCCTTAATTGTGGGGAACCATGCTGCGCTGGAGGGGTGTACTCAGCAAAATGTCAGGTGTGTTGCGAACTGTCAACACATCTGACTAAATATGAAATTAAAATTTACACATCCCTCCGGGGTGTGTAAACGGTACTCATCCTCCAATAGCGCGCATTCATTTAACCCCCTTAATTGTGGGGAACCATTGTGCGCTGGAGGGGTGTACTTAAAATAGAGTCAGGTGGTTGCAATCTGTCAACACACCTGACCACTTAACCCCCCTATGCGTGCTTCGCACGCTGTGGGGGTATAGTCGTACATGCCTGAATGGGCGAACACGACTTTAATTTAAATTACTACTACTACAGTTGCGCCATTCACACTTTCACTCTACAAGAATGAACTCTGTTGAATTGTTACAAGAAGCTTGGGATAGAATGGTGGATGTGGAGTATTGGTGGAGATATCCTGCCACCAAACCAAACGTCACCAGCCAACTAGCGGCTCTCAAATCAGCGAGAAGGTTGGTGACTGATGTCTTGGTGGAGGAAAGACAAAAAACTTCCTCAACCCCTTGCCGTGTGGGGTTCATCAAGAAGAGCCTGGATTTACTGGATGAGGTGGAGTACTTCCTGAACCGGGTTCAGGAAGATTGTTATATTTATCCACCCGCCAGTAACGTCAGGCGCGAAGAGGTGAACCTTCACATGGTGAAGGTATTGTTAAAGAAAGTTTTAGAAAAGGAAGTAACCCACATTAAGATCTTGTGGGCTCTTGAACGATCCAAGAAAGAACAGGCCAGGAAAGAAAAGAAATTCGAACGCCTGAATTTAAATTGGATGAAAATCCAGGATAAATTCAGGCGGATGAAACATCCTGACTGGCTACCTGATTCACCAACACTTCCAACCAAGAAAAAAAGATCTCACACCACCTTCCTAAGTTTCTTTACCCAATGTTGGAGGAAATAATAATCCTCCTCCAACGGTCCTTATCAGGACCACCCATTTTTCAAGAAAGATTAATTATTCCCATCATTGCCATGTCCTACACACACGACGCCCCGTATGTAGTGACGAAGACAACGTCCTCTACTATCAAAAACACCCCTCACCCAGTTTTTGATGGTAGAGAACGTTGTCTTCGTCACTACATAGGGCGTGCCATGATAAATTCCCATTGTCGCTATAGAGCCCCCCTTGTCGCTATAAATCTTGGCACTTTTGTCGCTATAGAGGCCCCTTTGTCGCTATAGAGGCCCCGCCACGTTAAAATCCCGTTGTCGCTATAGAGGCCCCTCATGTCGCTCAGTACCCCCCGTCTACTACTATTATTGCAAATATAAATAGAAAAGTTATAATGTTGATTAAATTAAATTAAGCAGACACACCGGCTTATTATGTAGGATCCAGGGATAGAGTTTTCTGCTCTGTATGGTGTATATTTGTAACTCACTATAATAACCTCTATATATCCTGATTTATGTCGTAGGAATCGGGAATGACTGTATATTTAGATGAGAATTAATTACTGGGTTGATGGACACGAATGCCTATATCAGGGACTTTTTGGGAGATGTGTGCTTGGTTGAGGGGGTAGGGGGGCTTTTTCATGGAGACAAGGCGATGGGTTCCGTAACCCGCAGACCCGGGTTCGAATCTCACTAGAGTACGAATTAAAAATTCTCTAACCTGCATGATAATATTTCTCCATATCACGCATCCTCCTGTAGGATCCAAAGATAGCACTTTCCGATCTCTGTGTGTGTGAATACATATATATATATATATGTGTGTGTGTGTGTGTGTGTGTGTGTGTGTGTGTGTGTGTGTGTGTGTGTGTGATTTTAAGCATTTGTATCAATCGAACTCAAAATTAGTAGCATTTTTATACCTCTAAGTTTTAAACATTTTTACATTATTGTACAGTGTGGTAATTTCCAAGTGATTTTAGCATTATTGTACAGTGAGGTAATTGCCGTTTGATTTTTACGTTGTTATACAGTGTGGTAAGTCCCATGTGATTTTTACATTATTCTACAGTGTGGTACTTTCCATGTATTTTTCATGAAAACTTAATTGTAATTTTTCAGATTTTTAAAGCAAGGAATTATGTTTCTCTTCATTCCTTTTACTGAAATATGTCTACCTTTATTTATAATTTCTGGCTTCGAATTACTATTTTAGACTATTTTATTTACACCAGTTACGACTGTCCTTTAGCAGCAGGGGGGGGGCCAACCGACCATTTTTGTTGGCGACCTCATTTTGGGAAATCGACGCTTCTATCAAAAATGGTCGATTTGTGAAATCGACACTTCTATCAAAAAACTGGGGTCCGGCAAGTAGCTCACCCAGCGCGGGTAAACCTAGTAGGATTACTCAGCGATGAGATATGTAATTGAAATCGGCATTTTATTAATAATAATGAGTGATTCTGCGCCAACCATGGAATCTCATACAGCTAAACTGGCACGACAACGACTAGATGCGATTAAGAAATATCTTCCTGTTCGTGATTCTGTCAAACAGCAACTTCAACAACGTCAGGAAGCTCAAGTGGAATTTACAGAGGGTACAGAGCAGTTATTTAAACCAATTGTCGAACCAACCAAAAAAATTGTTGCAGCAACTGAGGCAACACGAAAAACTCTTGAGACATTACCCGCTGACATTGCTGGTCGTTTTCAACCCCAACCTGAAGTTCAGCCACCGTCAAAAAGTAAAATTAACATAATGGATAAATTTACTGAGGAAGGTATTGACGCTATTAGGGATCCAAACAAAATAATTAATATTGCTGCGTTTGGGTGGGTTGATAGGGGCAGATATGTAAAACCTGAATATATTAAAACTCTAAAATCTACCGATTGGGCTAAAGATGTATATCGCGTTGCATATAATATTCAACAAATCAGATCTGAGGAAGATATCCGTAATTGGGAAATCTTCGCCGGAATATGAAGTGAAAGCAATGCAAGAGAAGAAAGCAATACAAGAGAAAATGAAGCGTGAACTTGAAAAAACAAAAAAAGAAAGGATAAAAAGGGGCGTACAAACTCGATCTGAAAAAAAGAAAGAAGCAGCTAAGTTAAAAAAATTACTGACTGATCCGGAACCATGGACAGAATCTATTGAGGAAGAAGAAGACTACGATCTGACATTTGATAGATTACATCCTACGGAGGGAAAGGGTTACAAGATAACTCGTAGGAAACAAAAACCTCTAGACAACGACAATAATCGCGATCATCGACTCTGTCCCGATAACGTTCTTGCTGATGTTGATCGACTAGAAATTCTGATTGGTGGAAGACGAGCCGGCAACAATTCCCCTGAAATTATTAACGAAGCAGCTGCGATATGCCAGCGATTATTCACAGGTGGTATCATGGATATTAACGTTTATCGGGTATTGATCGATGAAATTAATGACGATTACTACAGCGACTACGAGTAAGTCCGTAGTCACAATTAGATCCGCGGTAATAAAAAATAACATGATCATACACAATGCTCAACGTGGACCAATCATGGTTAGGGTGATAAACTCACGATCGCCAGTATATAAAGCTACTTACGGAGATGGACTTGGTGATGTTGTTCAAGGACTATTTAGAACGGTAGCTCCAAAAGCGATCCCGATTATAAAACAACTAGGAATGAAAGCTATCGATGTTGTTCGTGATAAGGCTATTGGCGTTGTTGGTGATGTTGCTGGTAAAGCATTCTCAGCAATCAGAGACAGACTTACACGATTAATACGAGGAAGACCGCAGGTAAAACTACCCAGCACCGAGGTAATGCCAGCAGCTGTCAGTAAAGTAATAAACCAAGTTGCAAATGCGCGATTGAAAGAATTAGCCGGAAATGCGAGTATTTCTAACGATGAATCTCAGAATG
Organism: Margaritifera margaritifera; assembly: GCA_029931535.1. Classification (NCBI taxonomy): domain Eukaryota; kingdom Metazoa; phylum Mollusca; class Bivalvia; order Unionida; family Margaritiferidae; genus Margaritifera; species Margaritifera margaritifera. The sequence continues at coordinate 475,272 of JAQPZY010001258.1, read as the reverse complement.
TTACTGCGAATTTGATAGCGGGTAGTGGTCTAACTCGTCGTCGATATTAGACAACTGTGATTATAATAAAATATTCAAGCGTATATCTATCTGATCCTGCATTTGACATGGACGCACCTATCCTCAAAGACGAATCTGTACGTGACCATCAGTATTATTCTTACAAAGCACGAGAACCAAACCAACGCGGGAGAATTGAATTACAAGTCCAAGATACATCTAGATATTTTTTACCCGCGGAGGCATTCATTAAAGTTCAGGGTAGACTTTTGAAACAAGATGATACTGCATATGCAGCAGGTGTGCAATGTGGGTTTGTTAACAATGGTATTATGGCATTATTCAACAGTGCACGATACATCATTGACGGTAGAGATATCGAGGTGTGCCACGACAATATTGACATTGCCGCAACAATTATCGGGTTGGCCAGATACAGCGATGATTATTCACGGTCTGCTGGTCCATCAATGATGTTCGCAAAGGATATTACTGACCACCCCGATCATAGGTCATTTCTCAAGGTACAAGTACCACGGGATACCGCTACAGATCCGCAACCAGCTGGAATGATAGCTAAACCTGGGGTTGCTTTTTCGGTACTAAAGGATGCTAATCCAGATTTCAACTTAGGATTCGCTGCACGTAAAAATCAAATTAACGCTGATGGGAGATTTAGTTGTGCAATTCCATTATCGCATATCTTCGGTTTCTGTAGGAATGTTAGAAAGGTTATATTCGGAGCCAAACATACAATCGCACTGGTGAGAAGGGGCACTGACAATGATGCAATATGGCATTCCGCTGCTGCTGATGCTGGTAAAATAACATTGACAAGACTCGCATTGTGGATGCCAACGATGACACCGTCAATTACCGAAGAACAACGACTGCTCTCATTCATGGATCGCGGTGGTAAATCAACATTGTCGTGGCTGACGATGACCACAGACTCAATCACGAGTACAACTGTTGGTACCTTCGCATGGCAGATCGCATCACAACAGGGAGTTTCAGCACCACGGCATATGTTCATAGCTTTTCAGGATTCCAGGCGAGTTGATTCCCAGACATACAACCCGATGGTGTTTGACAATATCCAAGTGAGCGAAGTTTCTCTGAGAATAAACGGACATCAGGAACCATCTTAAGAAGTGTTATTGGATTTTGTTAATAATCATGTTGCACGTGCGTATCATCGTTTGATGACATTTATGGGACGTGATCAGAATGTTGATTCTGGTTTGCAGATATCTCAGCGCGATTTTGCAACGCTATATCCGATCTATTACTTCTCACTGGAACATTTGGACTTGTTCAGACAATCAGTCGTTGATATACATTTCCGAGCTCGCGTAGGTGCACTGCCAGCTGCTGATATTGCCTACAGAGCCATTGCTGTAATACTATCAGACAAAACAATGCTACTCGAAGGCGTCGGCGGGCGAATGAGAGTCGTTAATGCTCCAGTCGAGAACATGTAAAAAAAAATACATCGAAAAATCTGCAAGCAGATTCAATTGGATAATTTATAATATCGTATAAACGTCATATCATCATGTTAATGTTACTTTGACACCTGGTCAGATTAAAAAACTGCAATCTGTGGCAAAACATAAATGCGGAACAACGATATTGCTGAAATCAACGGCCGCAGACACCGGCCCAAATAAACTATCATTGACTGAACGTCAGATGAAACGTTTCAACTACGCTAAGAAATCAAAAAAAGGTATACGACTTGATATCTCCGCAGCTGCGATTAACGATATGTCAGCAATCGGTGGTATATTTCCACTTCTTGCAGCTATACCAGCATTAATCGCACCTGCAGCCCCAGCTGTTGCAAAAGCAGCCGCTCTTGGCGTTGTTGGGACAGCTGCTGGAATGGCACTAAAAAAGGCAACAGGTCATGGAATACGACGCAATAACCACGGACGCCGGCGTTCAAAAACATCCACAAAAAAAAGGGTTGACCATAAGTGGTCTGGGTCTAAGATTACCAGGAACCAATCTAGGTCGGACCATAAGTGGTCTGGGTCTAAGATTACCAGGAACATAATTCCTGTGTCTAATTTTGATTTACTTGATGCTGTGCAACAATTAAATATTAAAAATTTCAGAGGTGTTTTCATGCGAGATCAGCTACCAAGGCGACCAAACAACGTTGAAACTGGTATCATTAATCTTGATTCCACGAGTGGTCCAGGTACTCACTGGGTTGCTTATGCGATTGATCCACATAGTGTTATCTTCTTTGATTCATATGGGCTAGCACCACCAGTAGAATTTTTGAAATACATTCATCCGCGTGTTCCGTGGTATTCAACGTTACCGACATAAACAACAACAGATTTACCAATTTGTGGTCCAGAAGTACTTGCTGTTCTTGAAGCAATATCAAAGTCTCGTAGTCAATCTCGTTCACCACCGCTACATAAAGTCGTACATGAATATACGGCCGGTAAAGTCAACCATGCGCGACTGTTAGAAACACGCTCTGGTTTATAATGGTTGATATTTACGGAAGATCCAAACGCAGACCAGGTCCACAAACCACTGATGATTTATCAATATACGTGACTCGCGACGAGCTTGATGATCTTATGAACTTGACCGGGGTCGACCGGGATGAAGTTGTTGTTTTTCAGGATCAACATGGGCGGCTAAAGACGAGTAATATCAGGTGGGGTGATATTATCCGACGGGTTTTAGGTGCTGTCGCAGACAACATACCTGTATTTACTGATGCCGGAAGAATCAGAGACTCCTGTATATCAATCACAACGATCAGAGATCAGATCAACGAAGTGCGAGCACTCTGCGTTGCTAAAACCGGTGATACAATGACGGGTGAACTCAACATGAACGAAAATCAAATTGTTCTTCTAAGAGAACCAGAATCAGACGATAAGGCTGCAACGAAGAAATACGTAGATGAAGAAGATTCCAGTCATAGCACCACACTAGACGAGTTGCGAGCCGAGTATGATAGTCACGTAGGAATATTTATTAATTTTCGCAGAAACATAAATAAAGTCACTGAGGATTTCTTTGGAAACCCCAGGGTGGTCAACGTAAAGCTAGCTGATATTTATAGTGATCTTGCCAAAATCAAAGCAAACGTGGAAACTATCAACAAATTACAAGAGAGAACAGAACGCGAACGTCCCTTCCGTGTACATATGGTAAAATCTGGATCAGCAACATGGTCAAAACAAAATAACACTATCAAACATACCGCAGAAGATACTGGCGTGTACAGGCTCTCAGTGTTTAGCGCTGCGAAATTTAGTATATTTACTACATACCCATGGCGTCATTCAACCGATACATTTCCGGAATCAGTGTCAATTGTGCTAAATCAAACCGCTGAGGAAATATTTATATTGGATCCAGAAGATAAAGATTTAAACGCAGCGTTGTACTGGTGATGTTTGGAATTCGTTGCAGGAACACCACAATTAATTATCTGAATCTGGAAAATTCGTCTTAGACAGATTTGTGTTAGTATAAAATGCCATCGTTGAATGTCCAGGGGCATCGCGGCCACAAGTTTGATCTGGATGATCGTACACAATTTTACAGGTATAATCAAGTAAGTGCATGGCAGGCATCATTGAAAAATATCATCGACGGTTACATGATAAAACAAAAGAAGTATAGTAGACGTATCGTTGTTATCGATAATGTGGTTTACGCGGTATCCGCAGTGGTTGCTGGAACAATGACGTTAATCGGTACGTTGTCAGCGATCTCGATCGCCGCCCCCGCCATCGGAATTGGCGTTACTATTTTCGTCGGCGTATTTGGTGTTCTTAATATTATTGCAAAGCGACTGTCAACCTGTGCGGTTAATAAACTACACGAATATACAACGCTACTATCAAATGCAACGAATGCACATGCGCAGATGTCATCGCTAATATCAAAAAGTTTAAACGATGGAGTTATATCAGATGATGAGCTTAATGCAATCAGTGCTGTTTATCATGACGCGTGCCGGTTATTTAGAATCTGTGTAGATAATAATGACAGCGGATCAGGAGATAATAACATTGTTTAGACAGATTTCTGCTAATACTACTCCGTCGACAACTACGATGATATCAGCAGTGTCAACGCAACCAGAATTTGATATTATTTTTCCTACACCGATAACTTCCCCGAATCTACCGAGTAAATCGAGTTTAGAGATCGCACTGGCACAATTACGAGTGTATTATAGTTGGCCAAACATCAGATCAAAATCAATTGGCGGATTGGATGCCAATAATTCACTGGTATTTTCATACAAAAACAACGCCGATGGTACGCCTGACTGGAACGTTGTTAGTATTCCAACGAGCGCTTATCAGATTGAACAAATCAATGATGAATTTCAGCGGCGAATCAAGTCAATTACAGGAAAGGAATCCAAATCGATCAGAACCGTATTGGGATGGCCTGACACACCACCTGTTCATGTTGGACCACCAGAACCAAAGAGATCTGATTATTCGACAGACATCAAAAACTTTATAGAAACTCCTGAGTATCAAATAATATCAACATAGATTGAATCTGAAATCCCCTTCTTCATACCTATTTTAAATTACGACTACCCGTTGACGATGACCGGCGCTAGTTTAGCTGATGATGTCTCCGCGGACCTGGTTATTAATAAAATTAACGAGGAATATAACGCGTATATAACTAATCTAGAAAAATTATCTGAGAAATACCTGTCTGAATATCCGAATGATAATTTACTGCAAAAAATTATAGCGATAATCCAGCATTTGAACATGGTGATCGCTAACATAAAGGGATTTCAGGGCAGGGCGATGGGTATGATCTCCTCTCTATTCAAAAAAGAGAAATTTCTCGAATACTTTAAGATAACTGAAGATTATTTACCTACATTCAAGATACCCGGTCTTGACCTCGATGAAAAGAAAAAGAAACTCAAATCAATCATCGATGATCACTTTGATAAAATCCAAGCCTCATGGAACGTAATAGCACCTCCACCAACGATTCTGCGGCATAACAACGGTGTTGGTGATCAATCGGGCCGTCACATATCGCCAGGTATAGTCAATATTACGTCAACGATTTCTGTAAACCTTGTATGTGACGCTGTCGATGGAAGTTATCAAGCGGGTCTATCAAAGACAGATTCACTGAAATCCAAACAAGCTCAACAAAGTTACATTCTTTATAGCTTTTCCCCGGAAGTACCTCCTGGTAGTTTGATTGTATCAGTACCTGTTAATCCCGTTTATCTACGATGTCATAATCCGTCATTGTCGCGCATATACTTTTCACTGGTGGATCAAGATAATCACTTGCTGGATTTACGCGGTGAAGAATTAACAGTGAGTTTGTATGTGCGCGCGTGAATGGGTACTTAGAGTACAGGTACTCTGAGTGGTAACTCTAAGTACAACTTTGTAATTGATGTAGTGATGTAATCATCGTCGTCTTTTTTCAAAAAAAAAAAAATATATTTTTTTTAACTCGCCGATGTCCTTGGACATTGTGTGTGTACACACCGTACACGCTCACGATGTCCAGGGCGGCGATCGATATCACTATCGGGCCATAAGTTTTTTTAACTGTCTTACACGCTCACTTATAACTTTTTTTGCTTCATACTCTTGAGACAACTCTATCTAACTTTCTCTATTGCGTTTGCAAGTGGAACAAACTCAGGAATTATTTTATCATCCCGATCATCCAAAGGATGATTCACCGGTAAACCGGCTAACGACGTTGTCATTGCCTGTTGCAACAGTTTTATAAATCGATATTCTGCAGCTAGTGTATACCTACCTTCCTCACGTCGTTGTTGTAATATTTCAAAATCATTTATAATTCTTTCTGTATTTGCTAGCGAATCAGTAAGTTGAATACTTGGAGTGCTAGCACTCGAATCTTTGGAAAATAATTCACACTGTTGTAATTTTTCAATCGCAGAAATAATCGCATTAATATTTTCTTGGTTCATATAAATAATAAAAATATTTCTTTAAATAACCGATTTAAAAAAAAATATTTACAACATCTATTTACAACTATTTACAATTACATCCTATGTGAACCCCTAGAGTGTCATTAACATTCTAGAAGGTTCAGAGGTTAGATAAATATATATAACATCTATTTACAATAATGGTAATGGCATCTATTTACAATAATGGTACAGATTATCGCGTGAATACATCCCCATATGAACCCCTAGCAGGTCCAGAGGATGATCCAGACATTAGATAAATATATACAATGGTACAATCCCCATATGAACCCCTAGAGTGTCATTAACATTCTAGCAGGTCCAGAGGTTTAGATAAATATATATAACATCTATTTACAATAATGGTAATGGTAATATATACAGATTATCGCTTGAATACATCCCCATATGAACCCCTAGAGTGTCATTAACATTCTAGAAGGTCCAGGGGGTTCGATGAATATATACAATGGTAATGGTAATCGCTGATGTGTTTGATGAATATATACAATGGTAATGGTAATGTGTTTGATGAATATATACAATGGTAATGAATATTTTACCCAAGCGCGTGTGCGGATGATCATTGGATTTTGCACGCCACCCCCCCCCCCCCCCCCCCCCCCCGCCCCCCCCCCCCATGCAAACCCAAAGGTGCAAAACATCACCTCCTCCCGTCGTTGGGAGGATCGGGTTCGGAGTTGGGTGAGTAGCGAATTATCAATGATCATCCGCACACGCGCGACCCCCCCCTCCCCAATTATAATAATTTTTATTACAAACGCCGACAAAGTGTCCGTCGCGTGATTCGAACATGAGACAGATTTCTTGGGACGATCTGCGAACGCCTTAACCGTTACACTACGGCGCTTGCTTATTTACTAGTGTTCGGAACTGGTATAATACGTGAAAAAAAAAACACACTTAGTGACGTTGTCACCAGGGCGTGAATAAGTCAAAGACAGATTCAGTAGTATTGATCCGTTTACTACGCCGGCGTTTACTACGCCGGGTTAAAAAAATCTATATTTACATAATGTCCAGGGACATTAACACAGCAATCGATATACGGTGTGCGTGCACAATGTCCAGGGCGGTGTGTACACACACACTGACAAGGAAGTAATTTAGTAAATCTGTTGAAGAATGATTACAAGGGGGCCACGTACCGAAATTGAATTCTTTGACCGGAGCGTTTTGATCGCGCTGATTTAGTTATATTACTAGCTACAGATCTGACAGCACTTGGTCGAGTATTATAATGTTTTCCAGCGGCGTATAATGACGGAAATTCAGTTTCTTCCCCTGTTTGCGTATTTATTCCAATAACACGTCTGGGGGTGGCACGCGCTCCTTGTGGATTTCGAAGATTCCTTCCATCCGCATTTCGGCCCGCCAAAACATTTTCTTGTTGATTTACAACTCTAAGATTCTCAAGTCTGTTATCAGCCAGCTAGCGAATCCATCCTGGTGGTAATTGTGTATCTTCAGGAATTACTTGTAATTGTTCACGGACAAATCCACGCGTCGGAGCCCCCTCTAGTCTGTAGATTGCGGGCCTACCCGTAGATCTTACTACGCTGGAAATCCTATGGGTAGTTACACTCCAGATAGGATCAGTTGCTCTTTTTTTACCACCTTCAAGTTCACCAGGTTCATATAAATACCTGACCGTGACGTTACCGAGTAATGGCTTTTGTGAGGGCAGAGTGCTCCGGCCACTAAACCGTATATGTTTATTCGTTATTGCATCGACAGGTTTCATAGAAATTCCACGTGTGACTTCGTTGTTTAATGCGGCTATTACCCTTGGTAATCTTACAACCCATTCACGAGATCGAGTATCAGTAGAAAGTAATTCCTTTGCATACTGATATCCGAACAATCGCTCAGCAAGTGTTCGATTAAATCGTTCGACAATTGCCTGATCACGATGTATTGCGGTGTGTCCGCGTCTAATTTTGACACTATGTTGTTTCATCATCGATGATACTGCACCAAGAAATTCTTTTCCAGGATCAACCTGTAAGAACTGTGGCCACCGTAAAGGCCCCCACGAGTAAATCTTTTTAAATGCATCTGCAACTTCAGTTGCTGTTTTAGTTGATAACGGCTCCGCTTCCTTGTATCTACTCGCAACGCCAACGACGGTCAGCGCGTATTTGTATGTACGTCTTTTAATAGTGTCATGAGGTAAAAACAAAATATCTGCCTGATGAACCTCGTTGGGAGTGCTAACATCAAACCGTCCGTATTGAATTTTTTTAGGTGGGGATAGATAAATCTGCCATATTGCCTGTTTGGACAACCAATCTTCAGCAACGTCACGAGCGACACCCGCTGCATTGGCGAGTTTGCTAATCGCTGCTGTACCTTTCCAATATCCTCTTGGACTATAATAAATTGATTCCATTACCATTACCAGACTTTTAATTACCTTGGAATACTCGCATTTAAATCTGCCTATGACAGATTTGCTCCTAACGCCAGTTTACCACGCATGGCCGATCTTACCAACCAGTTGGCCAGCGACTCCCTCATATTTTTATTTTTTACAGATTTTAACGCGTGAATCAAGTTGACGTCTGCTATATGACGTTGTTGTAGATCTTGATTTTTATACGCAACGTCATGAGTATGACACGCTTGATCAATCGCATTTATTGGAAATTCGCCTGGTTTTGGCTGATTTTTTTCGTCAAGTCTGATATCAAGTCTAGTTCCAGGATCACAATAATTATATCCCAGAAGGTGTTTTTCGCCAGGATACTTTCCCCATGGAGTTCCTGGTAATCTCCCAAGTACAGCAGCGATATCACCACCCTGGAATGCTCGCGTTGGCTTAGACGACACAAACTTGTATTTCTTTGTACCGCACTTCACGCACGTGCCTGTAAGTGCAGGCCTATTATTTTTTGTCTTTATTTTTTTTAGTCCAGTGGTATCAGTGACTTTTCTACATCGAACACAATATGAATTCATAATATATTTATATCATGGATGTAATTGAATTCTCAGCAACGTAGGAAAAAGCACCAACCAAGCATCATCCTATGTTACCAAATTCAATCAGGGCAATTATTGTTGGTCCATCTGGATCTGGTAAAACTCAGTTGCTACTCAACCTAATAATGAGATGGCTAAAATGGGACAAGCTTTATTTAGTAGCACCATCTGCAGATGACCAGCAATGTTATAATGTCCTTAAAGACTTCAACGTGAGCGCAGAGGAAGCAATGGACGGCAAAGACTTCATTGAGTTTATCACAGACATCGACGAAGCACCATCAATCGAAGATCTTGATGGCAGCATTAATAATCTTGTAGTATATGACGATGTCATGCTTGACAATCAAAAGAATCCCGCCAGGATATTTTCACGAGGCAGACATAAAAATACGGATATTGTTTATGTGACGCAGCGATACTGCCAAATCCCTAAAGTGATCAGAGATAACTGGAACTTGTTAGTCGTGTTCAACGGCGTTGATACCCATACGATTCAAAATATTCACTTGACTTGGTGCTCCGGAGATATGGACCTAAACAAATTTAAAAATTTCTTTGCACATGCTAAAAAAAACCCCTCATGGATTTATTTCGATCCATCTACATGACCCTACAACAAGATATCGCATTGGTCTCGATCAAATCTTTGGTTGAGTAATCCTACTAGGTTTACCCGCGCTGGGTGAGCTACTTGCCGGACCCCTGTTTTTTTTATAGAAGTGTCGATTTCACAAATCCACCATTTTTGATAGAAGCGTCGATTTCCCAAAATGAGGTCGCCCACAAAAATGGTCGGTTGGCCCCCCCGCTGCTCCTTTGAAAGAGAGAAAGGGATCCTAGTTAGCCTGAGATTGCTCAGCTGGCTGACATCTGTCTAACAGGTAAAAGCAAAACCAGTTGGCTAAGCAATCTTGGTTGGTAGAATGCTCTGTTGAAGTTTGAAATTTCTTCCAGTGCTGTTGATGCTGATTGCAAATTGTTTTTTTTTTTTTGTTTTTTTTTTTGTTGTTTTTTTATCCTGCTACGCCAAGACGCTTTGTGGCAAAGTTGGTCAAATTCTGTTCAGCAATTTGGTTTAGATAAAGTTGTGTAAATGTTTTTTCAACTTTAAGTGGTGAGTTGGCATCATTTGTACAAATCTGAAAGCCCTCTATGCCAGTATGACTCTCTCAAATTTGGTAAAATTCTTTTGAGTGGTTTACAGAAGGTGTCATTTAAATGTTTTCTATATTTAATAACGGCGGCCACGTTTGGTGTCGGATCGGCATCTTTTGTACAAATTTGAAAGGGCTTCATTCCAGGAGGCTTTCAGTCAAATTATGTTTAGCGTTTGTTTTTAGAAGAAGTCGTTTAAATGTTTTCTATTTTTAGTTAAAGCGGCCATATTCGATATCAGATCTGCATCTTTTGTCCAAATTGAAAGGTCTTCATGTCATAATGCTTTCTGTTAAGATGGGTCAAATTCTATTAAATACGTTGGGAGAATAAGTCTTTTGAAGTTTGTTTTCTATTTTGTTTATTAACGGCAGCCACGTTTAGTGGCGGATCGGCATCAAATAGATACATGTGCATGTGCAAAATTCCAAGGGACCGCTAATCAATCCTACTGAATTATCGCTAATTAGTAATTTCTGCTTTAAGTGTCCTACAATTGGCAAAAGTAGGTCACAGTGATATACTTTACAAGGTCAAATAAGCAGAAACATCTTCTCTAGCCAATGGTCATCGATCTACTTCATTTCACATCCACATAGATGTGGAACGCAGTGGTATGACGACCCTTGGCATGCGAAGATAACGCAGAAGGTACATGTAGGCATAAGTGACTAATTGGTACGTTTCATGCTCTGTTGAATATTATCGTTCTTTGCATTTATATGTAGCTCAGTTTCCTTAGTCTAATACAATAATCATGTATGGTCATGAGATCTGATGGGTACATTCACCTTGATCACTTATGTTAGCACCTAGGAAAAGTAAATTTTGGTTACAATGACATAGTTTTCTTGCTAGACTGGCTAAGTCTTCAGATTATGTGCTGTACCGGCGAAACGGGCGAGACATTGCATTCTACAGAATTTTCTTTAGCTTCACCCTCAGCACAGACCTTCAAATTTTGTATCAGACTATAAGCGTGAAAGAAGAGAATAAATCTTTTCATTTTGATTAATTTTATAACATAGTAAAAAGTCTGTTTCGCGCAGTATTTCACTCGCGCCCTCTCTTTATTTTTTATATTTTTTTCTAATGTACCAATTGCATTCTTGTAGTATTAACTCAATAATCGAGAAATGTATGTACTTTAGGGAGCATCCATTATTGTATTTGTACAGGGAGTAGTCATTCTACGTACATTTCCTATGGAATGACTGTTGGTCCCAATAAGAAAGAAATCCATATTTCCAAAAATGTATATTTGAAGATATTAATGTATTCTTGAACATAGCCACGTGATATATTCAGTTTTATTTCTGTCCATGGAAATTCCTGAACTTTCTTCTTGGATTAAAATTCTGATCTTAATAAATTGGGAAACACACCCGAGTGGCTTCATAATATTCTAAAGCACTGTTCGGGTCTGTTTTCATTCTTCTTGATAAATACATTAACTTATTTACCGGTGATCTTTTCATATGCATTTTTTTCCTATTCAACATCCACCACACACGTGCCATTTCTATTTAACTAAATTATAAATATTATATGTGTAACTTTATTAATCGAAAGCAAATATCGATTATTTTGATTTATTCTGACCCATTTCAGAACAGAAGACTTTAATCAACCGAATATACTGAAAAATCATATATTCTAATAACTTGATTCCAAAATCATTTTACAACTGTTGATGGACGTATGATGCCCGACCTACGATGGATGCAGGGCCATGTCATAAGCTCTCTTGGACTTCGGCCAGGTGAGTTAATGATGCAGCCAACGAAAAGTATACGAGACATTGGAAAGTCTTTAATAACTTATGAACTGCAGTAAATCTTTTGTGCAGACCTCTTGTTGCTAACAAATAATGTGATCTTAATAATTGTGCTAATTAGTTACTGACAAATATTCACTCACCACCATACACTGTTCTTTATCTATTTGAAAAGAGGAGTTTATGATCTACAACCAGTTCAATTTTATGAATTTTAAATATTCATTAAGTTCTTATTTTATGTGCAAATGGTGAAAGGGCACTTATTCGCATACTTTGTACTAACCGTTACTTGGGGATAGACATTCAACTAAGAGTTGTGTAAGAAAAGCTATACCACCCTATTTATTGTAGTAATTTTGGACTGTTTGGACCAATAGCTATGCAAAAATGTCAATTTTTAACTAAATGAACTGTGAGCAATTTGCTCACTGAAATATATCCCTCTCCCGCATCCCACCCTACCCCATGATGGAGTCGAGTTGTAGTCAAAACGAGAGTACTTCGAACAGCACAATATATGCTTGCTCCCTGCTGAATGGTCCCGTATGCAGGCACTTAACAAATCAAACTTTATTTGCAGAAACCAGTTTTTATTCGATTTATCCTGATGATCATTTGCAAGTTCTCTTTACATGAAAGGTTGCTTCTTCCCGGGACCAAGATCCTTGAAGAACTATACCCTCTGGCTCCAGGTGAGCGCCCTAACCCGAATATTTTGCCTTGGTATACAGAATGGAGTTGGGTTCCGGGGTGTGCGGGGGGGGGGGGGGGGGGTGAGTGGAGGAGTAGGATTTGGACTCCAGTCAGAAACCGGTCCCATTTGAGCCACTAACTCAGATGTTCCGTTATGAGGAACAGGATATTGTCGATCTTGTCTGGTGGAACACGAACTCTCCCGAGTTTGGTGAGGATATTCATCCTTTGATATACGAAATCCCGAGAAGGGATGAGATCTGACTTCTCTAGATTTGGGATATGATCGAGATTGGTTACTGTGAACCAACAGAGGGGTAAGTCCTTCAGAAGGCAATATCTTAGGACGTTGTGCACCATCCAGTTGTCGAAATACCGGAGGATGGAAATCTCTAGGGATTTTAGGTGGACTGCGACTACCGCCATCATCCTGGTAAAAGCTGTTGGTGAGTAATCAACTAAGAACAGAAGAGCGCGAAATTGAAATATATCCTGCCTAGGAAACACCAGAGGTATTTCCTCTGTGAAGGAAAAATGTAGATGTGAAGATATGCATCCTGCAGATCGATATAGACCGCCCAGTTGCACGGCAAAATGACGTTCCTGACTGAGGCAGTAGTCTCCATCTTAAATCGTTCTTCCTAAGTATATTTTTTACGATGGGAAGGTCGATTATGAGCTGAAAATTTCCCCATTTCTTTCACACCAGAAAAATCCAGGAATAGAACACCGGAGCCTGGTCGTTTTTTACCTTCTACAGAAGGGTGTGTACCTCTTCACCTAATTATGCCAGTCTTGATAGCGGAGGATGTTCTCGGAAAAAAAGCAGATAACCATCCTTTAGAGAGGAAAGGACCCACACATGGTCCGTGATACTCAACCAAACCCTTGAAAATAGTGTTAGTTGAGCTCCAACAGGGATAACTGGAAGAAGACGACATGGCAGGAGAGGGCGCGAGTGCAATGTTAAAGCCACGCTATTTGTAGTAGACAGAGCGGACTAATGTACATGACTAGCTCCAGGGTTGTGACCTGGATGCTTCCACAATAAAAATAAAGTCAGTACAGCTATATTGCATACACCATGCTAAATACCTGCCGCTTTAATGGTTACAAGAAAAATAAAACGATACAAAACCATAGTGACAAAATTCTCTAAATCATAAATATGTCATACAAGTAGATTATAGATTTTTTTATTCTTTTTATATTACATGCCAAACATTCCACAATAATGCAATATGAGCATAAGTGTCTTTATCTTAGAAATATGTTTAATTCATATTTGGATGTCATGTAGCATGCCAGCAATTTGAGTAACATTTAAAAAGAATATGTATGTAGGCATTATTATTATTATTATTATTATTATTATTAATGCAATGCAACACAAATAATTCATAAAAACAAAGTTAGAAATCTGATAAATATATAAATAATTATTAAAATTATTTCTTCATTTCAAAATCTGATTAAATACCTAATTTTAAATTATAATAAAAATATCAGCTATTTTTTTACATTATTTCTATTTTTAATTTTATTCATCATTAATTTTGTAAAAAATAATATTGTCATCTGAATATTTTAACAATTACTTTCATTCTGCATGCATATGTATATAGCTCTTTTTGTTTTCTATACTACTACTACTACTAATAATAATAATAATAATTAACAATAATAATAATAATAACTTGTTCTTTTAAATGTAGTCAAATAGTCAAAGCATAGACATACTTAATTATGACATACATTTGTATGATTCAGAGAATGTTGTCACTTTAGTTTTGTCCCCATTATTTTAATCGCACCTGTTATAGCGGTAGGTATCTTGCATGTTGCATACGGCATACATGTGCTGACTTTTATTTTCACCTGCTCGAGCATCCGCGTCACAAACATGAACCTTACACTGTACAAGAGGCTGTTCCGTCTCCTAAAAATAGCAAAGTTTTGCCATTGCACTCGCCGTTGACGATTGCATTTTTCCAAATTATAAAAATCTGCGCTGACGGAACGTTGTATGGTTTGAAATTTGTAAGAAGTGAACGGATTAAATAATTCTGAGGTAAATTGTAATTGTGCCAGGTAAATACTTTCAAAGACAGGACATTTTCATCTACATCATACATTGATACAGTCACGCTTGACTATTAAGCAGTTGGTGGTGCTCAGTCAAGATAACAAAGTAATCAGTAGCGTACGAACGGGGGGAGGGGGCGGTTGCCCCGGGCGCCAGAGGTCGTGTGGGGCATCATAACAGCTGATAAAGATTCGGGCCTTGTATTCTGGCCCTTTGGGGCATCATCGTCGCCCCAGGCTCCATTTACCCTTAGTACGCCACTGAAGGTAATAGTAAATATGGTAGCTAGAGAGCAGGTGGAACAGTGATAATATGAAAGGTAGAAACAATTCAAATAAAAGACTGCCACACTACATTTTCTTCATACTCAGACCAATTTGGCTAACGTGGAGGCAAGGAGGTAAGTGTACCTCAACCGGTATTGCAATGAGAATCACTAGATCTTGCTTGTAATTGAGAACTGTTGAGAATGTGATGGTGCATAGCTCCTACTTATAGGATACCAAGTCAGGATCTTCTGCAACGGTGGCCGGTAAGTTGTTCTATGTCCCTATGTTCCACGGGAAAAAGCTGAATTTGTAGCTGCGGATACGTGTCTGAACTGCTTGCTGTGATTAGACCTAGTTTGATTGGATAATAAGGTCGGATATTTGTCTGTGGGTATATCTACTAGGTTGTTGAAGATCTTGAACATCATGGTCAACTGGATCCTGGTTCGCTTGGACTAGAGCGACTCCCACTGGAGATGATCCAGCATGGCTCTGATGATGCTAGTGTTCCTATATCTGTTGGTAGTGTATCTAGTAGCCCTCCTCTGAACCATCTCTATCTTGTTTATCTGGTCCTGGTTATGCAGGTTCCACACGGTCGAGCAATTCTCAATTCTCAAGGCCAGGCCACACAAGCGAGAAGTAAGTTGAGCTTTTGACTTCCTCATTGCTAACTTGCAGGTTGCGCCACAGAAAACCAAGGATGCTGTTCCCTTTTTTCACCCTCTTGTCTATGTGGCATTTCCAAGAGAGGTCTTTAGAGAGTTCATCCCAAAATACTTTCTTGTTTGTGCCCCTTGAGGGTGTAATCTGACATGATTGGAGACTTCTTCTTGTAAAACTCAAAGGATGCTACATTTCTCTGGGTGGAAGGACATACCTCAGGTTCTTTCACAAAGAGCCAGTCGATTCAGGTTTTCTAGTATGATCTTGCAGTCCTTGGGGACAGTGAGAACTGCATGATCACCCTGCTTTCCTCTGTCTTAAAGATCTGGCACGTTCATTCTCAGGGGTTAAAAGTTGTGGTTCACAGCTTTGTCTTGTACTGTAGTCTGTTAGGATGCTGAAGTGGTCCAGATGACGTATCATGTTGCTGACTATGATGTGCATTTTGCAGCAGATACATAAAAGGGAGACATGTTGATATTTTCTGGCCGTGAATCTGTCCCATTTTCTGATAATAGCCGTGACATTTGCTGTTTTTCATAAATCATAGATTGGCAGGCACTTCTGGTATATATGACACAAAATATGGTGCACACTCTTCTTTCAGGCCTTTTGCTGGAATCATATCTGGTCCAGTGGCCTTCTAATGATTAAGCTTTTGTAATAAGCTGTATAGACCTTCTGTAGTAAATTGAATATAATGCATGGAGGGATATGGTTCTACAAGTTGACTGGGCAGGTTACATTTGTCGTCACTTGTAAAAGCAGACTGGTATTGCCAATTCAGTATGTTGGCCTTGTCAGATGCCTTCGAATGTAGTTTCCCATATTTGATTTTTTTTTATTTTTTAGGGGGGGGGGGGGGGGCATGTTACAGTTGTGTCTCTGTATGGAATTGATATAATTCAACAATCTTTTATGTTTGTTAGATTGGTGGTCTTGATCAGTGTTTCCAACATCAGTTTTTTTTTTATATATCTCCAGTAGGCCTACCGTTATACGCATTGGGCTCTTGATTTTGCTTCTTGGTAAAGTTGCCTATCTCTGGCCTTTCCTGTTCTTTTTATTCTTGCAAAAAAATTGTTCCGTATTTTGTCTTCTTTGTATCAATGCAGCAATAAAAATGCAAGTAGGAACATAGTAGTATACACAACTCCGCAGTGGGCTGCCATCATTGGTGCAGCAAGGCCTCCAAAAACATACATTGTAAAGGAAATGGACATCAATGATTTCTACAATCTCAAAGAGGTGTCAAAATAATTGAAAAATCTTCAACTGGATGTAAGTAGGGAGAAAGTCTACTGGTCTATAATTAGAATTATGAAAATTACAGCTCAAAATCCAAACATTATACAGTGTCAATATGAATACGAGGGCCTTTTCTATGAAATAAACCGTGCTCAACATCTTTGGCGAAGCCATGAGATTCCTCGCAATAACATCGTCCTGCAACAACTGAAAGATCAAAGACCTCTCATTTCAAAAGAAAAATATGATGATTTAGACCAAAAAAATAATCCCTTCAGAACATCACCAATTCTTCCTTTCACTACCCTATGCATGAAATACTACTACTATAAACTGCTGTTGTCCCCACAGTTTATCTACAAAATACTGGCACAACATTATTTCATTGCTGTTGCATAAATATTTGTCAAATCAATGCCTAGAGTTTCTGACTTTGTGAACCCAAGTTGCATCAGGTTTATGAACAATTGTATATTAAAAGTTCTCAACCTGTATATTCGAGCACAAAGAGGGTATATTCAGGCACAAAGGCTGTATATTCGGGCACAAAGGCTGTACATGTATATTCAGTCACAAAGGCTGTATATTCAGGCACAAAGGCTGTATATTCGGGCACAAAGGCTGTATATTCAGGCACAAAGGCTGTTAAACGTGAATGCTCAAACTCTGATTAATTAGAAAAGTTAATGTCCAATAAGTCAGTTTCCAGATTAAATGTATATTTTTCTATTAAACTGACGTGAGTTTTGAGTGCACCATAAACACCTTCAACGAAATCCTACTGGGGCCAACATGGTCTTACCGGATATACACAAATCTGTGCATGTTAATAAAATGCAGTAAAAACTGCATGTTCATTTTATCAGAATCAATTAAAAAAACAAAGAAATACTGCATTAATCAGTTTTTTTTTTATCATACTGAGGATAAAAGCACAATCATGATATGGGTTCATGTATTTGGAGATCTAGACTTTTATTTCATAAGATTTCAATTTTAAGTCTAACTTACAAAACCTGATTCTGCAATTATGCAACATTAGCCAATTAAATACTCCAGTTTTGAGTCAAGTGTGAGTTTTAACATGAGAATTATTTTGAATGATGGTTTCAGATCTTCCTACCATTATTTCTCCTCACAATCAAGTATAACAATTTTTTCCATCATATTTTCCATATCTGCACTTACGCTTTATTTTCATTTTGGGTATTCATCACCTTTCCAATCTGCAATTCTTTTTTCATATTAAAATTTTAAATTGTATAAAACAAATAAAATTGATAAGGAAAAGAAACAAGCTAGTTTAGTTATCAGTTGTCAAAGATGTGTCCTGGGGGTGGGGTGGGGGTTTCATGGACACACTTCCATTCCTCTTGTTGAATGCCATCATCGCAAGCCATGGGAGACAATCTGCTACACATCAATGAAAGTACATGTTTTATTGACAAGTGACTGTGCATGGAAGGTAAACTTTGATTGGCTCATTCAAACAGCATGAAAGGCCACATAGGGTCACAGTGGTGAGAACAATTTACTTGCACTTGCAATGATTGGTTAAGCAGATTTATGCATATTCATGAGATACGAGGAAATCTCCGCACAGGCAGCCACGGGTGATAAAGGAGTGTAGCGGATTATTGCCCATGGTTTGTGACGATAGTTCAATGTATGAGATTCATTTGTTACGGTAAGCAAAGTGTGCAAGAAATGTTACTCGATTCCACTGTCAAAACAATTAAACTATAAGATTGTTTATCCTTCACAAACAATATTTCCAAATGGAGTAATAACTTGCAGCATGAACACATAATTTCTATTTTGGCTGGTTTAAAACAAATCATCCAAAATAAACATAAAATCATGATTGGTTACTATACAACCGTTCAGATAAGCAATATAAAAAATTCAGCTCCAAGATAAATTCATTTTCACTAGTCTAAAGTTATATCAATGTAAATGTTGAATCCATTTCCAGTTTAGCCTCTACTGCATTGCCTGTTATGTAGTTCTTAGTAGTCAAGAACCACTGCAATGGTCTGTGGGTTTATTATAAGTAGATGTCGTCTTTTCCTATACAATTATGAATCAAAAACTAACAGAACTCTTGCACAACAAAGCTTGTTTTGCCATGCATTCTTTATGACAATTTTTAAAAAACTTTTAAAGCCCTGAACATTTATCTTATTGTGGCATACATAGCAAATTTAGCTAAGTTCATACAATTGTACAGAAATGAAATATGAATTTGATATTATTTTTCAAGTGAATGTGACTTAAAAAATGCATTAGAAGCATTTAAATATATATTTTTAGCAGTTCAGCATTTAAAATGTTACTGTTCAAGTTATGAAACTTGTGTTTAATAATTCAGCATTTATTGTACATGCTCTTCAGTTTTAAATAGTACTGTTCTGAAACAGAGTTATATTAGTCTTGCCTATGAAAATGACTTAGAATGGAATAAACTATTTTCCAATACTATTATAAGTGAACTTGCCATACTTCTGCATAAAACACTGCTGTCAGGTAATTTAACAATACTATTGCAAGTTAGGTTACCATAGTTTTGCATAAATCAAACAGACAATTTGAATACCACTGTGCACCAATAGTGTTGTAATGTGCTCAAATGCATATTTTTTGTTGAAAAATAAATTTTCAGAAATGTCACTTTTGTTGGTTTCATTCTATGTTTATCTGTTACACTGGTCTACAGCCGAAATGCTTCCTCAATAAATGTTGTCAAACTTTACTAATTCTGGGTCAATTTAAACCAGAAATGACTAAAATACATCTTTGACTGGATCGATGAATAAATCTAAGACTGGGTTTGGACAGTACTTGCTTTTTAGGCAAAACAATGTAATCTGAAGCTGGTATTGCATCATACATGATATGAATTGCATCATGTTATTCCTATAAGTCATGGATGATGCAATCATAACTAAGCTTACATCACTCTGCTGAAGAACTTGCCCTATATCAGCTCTACAAATCATACAGTGTCGTGCTCTCTTATTTGTCAGTGTTTCATTTTGCAAAGGGACATATTTCTGTTTAACCAAAGTGAGCAGAGATGCCTCGTACTTGTGTGAACAATGCAGATAACTTCTGCTATGTTTGTGGTGAAGTGACTTACGCATCACAAAAGCGCAGTATAACCACTATGGTTAAGAAAGCCTATCACCTTTATTTTGGCTGCAAAATTGGAGATCAGGACAAGATGTGGGCCCCACACATATGATTGTGCAACACTTGTGCAACAAATCTTCGTCAGTGGTTGAACAGGAAAAGGAAATCTATGCCTTTTGCAGTGCCAATGATTTGGAGAGAGTCAACAGATCATATCAGCAATTGTTACTTCTGCATGGTGCCTCCAGTTGGGAAAGGTGTGTCAAAGAAGAAAAAGTGGACTGTGCATTATCCAAACATTCCGTCAGCTATACGCCCAGTACCCCACGGAGAAGGACTGCCGGTTCCTGATGCACCAGAATCATTCTCACTTGAGTCAGACGAGAAAGAGGAAGAGGATGAAACTTCTACTCCTGAACCATCAATGTCACATGACCCATATTTTCTACCATCCTCTTCCTCTGAACCGCACCTCATAAAACAAGGTGAACTGAATAACCTTGTCAGGGATTTGGAACTACCTAAGAGTAAGGCAGAGCTGTTGGGCTCCAGACTACAGCAGTGGAATCTCCTGGCAGGTGATGTTAGGGTTTCCATGTTCCTTGACCGTCAAAAGGATCTTTTCGGATTCTTCTTCATGGAAGGTGATCTTGTAGCCTGCAACAACATCGATGGTGTGATTGCTGTCCTCAACATCGTTCATGATCCAGATGAGTGGAGACTGTTCATTGATTCATTGAAGACGAGTCTTAAAGCTGTTTTGCTGCATAATGGCAGTGTTTTACAATCTATTCCAGTTGGTGATGCAGCCCTTATGAAGGAAATCTATGAAAACATGAAACAACTTTTGAGGTGCATAAACTATGACCAACATCAGTGGCAGCTTTTTGGCGATTTCAAGCTTCTTGCTCTGTTGCTTGGTCTGCACACTGGATACACAAAGTATTGCTGTTTTCTCTGCAAATGGGATAGTCGCTCGAGAGATTCCCACTACATCAAGAGAGATTGGCCACTCCAACAGTCATTGGAGCCTAGGATGAAAAGTGTTCAGCATCCATCACTTGTTGAATCAAGGAAGATTGTGTTACCACCCTTGCACATCAAGCAGGGTCTGATGAAGAACTTTGTCAAGGCCATGGACAAAACACAAGCAGCTTTCAAGTACCTCCGTTGAAAATTTCCAAGGTTAAGTGAAGCTAAGATAAAGGAAGGTGTATTTGTTGATCCTCAGATTCGTGAACTTCTTCGAGATGATGCATTTCACCGTGCACTGCGTGGCAAAGGAAAAGACGGCATGGAAAGCCTTCCAGTTAGTGGCAACAAATTTTCTCGGAAACAACAAGGCAGACAGCTACAGGGAGTTGGTGCAAAAGCTCCTCAAGGCATACAAATGCCTTGGTTGCAACATGTCACTAAAGAAACATATTTTGCACTCTCATCTAGATTTTTTTCCGCTGAACTGCGGAGCAGTGAGCGACGAGCACGGCGAGCGATTTCACCAGGACATTGCAACAATGGAGAAACGCTATCAGGGCAAATGGAGCCCATCAATGCTTGCAGACTATTGCTGGACAGTGATAAGAGATGCTCCATTTAATGATAACAAGAGACAATCTAAGAAGCACCGAGTAGACACTGAATAAGGACTAAACTATGTACTTATATATACATAATTGTTTTTTTACTTTTGTTTCAATATATTTTTTATTTATATAACCCTTTTGCTGTTTTTTAAAGTGTTACATAAACAGGACAGGTGAAATATTATCATGTAAAGCAACCATAAACACATGAAAAGACCTAGATTTACAATTTATGATTAAAACTCTACTATGTACACAATATACATAGACGTAAAATGTAAAAACTTAAATATCTTGGAAATATTAGCCAATCAGTTGTTTTAATTATCATATTTGAATTCAGCACATCAAAATCCCTAATAAATAGCACATTTTATCTCTGAAGACGACGACTTCGAAAACATTGTAGACCAGTGTTATCTGTGTGCACATGATGATAAAATTATGAGTAACAGAAAAATGATTTTTTTCCTTCTCTTGTAAAATGTGGACAATTTTAGTTAGTCGTTTTGTGTTGAAACCTCAATTTGATTTAGCCAACAATAGGCTTCACAGATAGAGAAGAACAATTTTGTTCATACAAACAGGTCCTTTAGCCTTTGACATAGTTATTTTCAAGCTGGCAATGAGGTGCATGAAGAGCATTAAATTTGGTCGATCCTTAATCAACAGTTATTGTATGTCATTACTATCATCCTCATGCAATGGAGACATATATGTTTTATTTTTATGAGGGTAAAGGTGACAAGAAAAGGTAAAACAAAATGTTGGAACATGTTTTTTTACATTCTGTAATCTCTCAAATCAAGAAATGGCAGATATTTACAAACTGGAGGTGCATTGTGGGTTGTACAGGTGAGTGACCTACATCAGAATAACAAAGTATTTCTTCAAGTCGACAACTACAATTTGGGTAAGGATACATGGATCAGCTTTTTCAGCAGGTGTTCACAAGACAAGAGAATTATGTTGTTTTGGAAACACGGGCTTGGTATCATGGAAAAGTTTAAACGAATCGAGAGCCAGAACAGGAAGTGACTGGAGGCAGACTATACTTCTGTTCACAAGACTCTCATACACTACATCCAACTTCAAATAAAAAAGGGCAATCACTCTAACAACAAGCTCAGGGGCACTGATTTGTTGGCACGTGCATCTTCAGATTATTACAATAATATGTACAAAGTTTTACAGTGATCCATCGAAAGCTGCTGGACTAGCTGTGTAGATGATATGATATGTACCAATTTTCACAGATATCCATAAAAAACTGAAAGACATGTTGCATTCACAAAACTTGTGGATGAAGAGTAACATATGTGCATATTCAAATTATGACCCTAACATCTACAATATTTCATGGCTATCATTTGAAAACATCTACAATATTTCATGGCTATCCTTTGAAAACATCTACAATATTTCATGGCTATTCTTTGAAAACTGTCAGATTAGTTTTATTCACAAGATTTTGTCTTGCACTGCATTCAGCTCAATGTCAAAATGGGCAATAACTAAAATACAAATTGTGGTAGCACAGTGATGTCAATATGCATCTTCATGTGATGACCATACTATTAAGTTTCATGGCAATCCATAAAAAAATGCAGGACAAATGGTGCTAACAAGATTGTGTCATGCACTGCATGAAGCGGCATAACAATAATTATGAGAGAACTGTTATGTGTCAATATGAGCATCTTCAGGTGGTGAGCACAATATTTACCAAGTTTCATGGCAATCCATACAAAATCTGGGACCAGTTGTACTAATAAAATTATGTACCGGCAGGAAGGTTAGATGGACATGTGCATTCCTATACACCAAAATGAGTAGTTAAAAACTCCAATATTTCACAAGCTACCACCATTAAATGCACTTATTTGAATACATATACTGTGCTATTATTCCAATAAACATGTCCATAGAAATTGATACAATTTAACAGTAAAATTGAAGTCAAGCAGGGACCATAACTCTGTAAAATATTGTCCGAAAGTGTTTATAACCCAACCTGACCTAGGTTTTATTAATAAAAGCTTCATACCAAGTTTGATTTCATTCCAAAAGTTATTTAGATGAAATAAAATTTGCAACTGATGTGACATGACAGGATGGATGGAAAAAGGTAACACCATGCTTCATCCACAGAAATGGCGGGAGAAATATTTTTTAGTAAACATATCCCAAGTATTTCACTCTTTTATTTGTATTAAAATGTTTCTGATAGCAAAACAATAATATTACAGTTTGAAAATACACTGAACACATTGCAGCATTAATTACATGCAAATTTGCAGTTGGCAAAATAAATTAAAGACATAATTCAACAAAATGATTCATGGTTTGCAGTTTATACTGCATAAGTTCTTATCGTGATGTACATCTTTTCAACTTTATGTACATGCAAATTATTGATCTAGATAGTGTCACGCAACTGAGTAAATGTCTTCCCCAAGGACACACAACAGTAGCCAATCCAGGCTTCTCTGATGGTAGGATACAAATCCACACCCTAACAGTCAGAGATCCAATACAGTTACAGTAAACCACTATTGCATTAAAGAAAATCGGCAGCGCCGTTTTAATATGCAATGAAAAAACTTAAGAAGCTTATTTAGAAATAACGGTAATTATGCAATTCTTTTTCATAAACTTATTTTAAACAAAGTGAATTTTTACACAAGAATTTAAATTTGTGCTAACAAGTACCCTATCGTGATTTTGGTGCTAAAAAGAATGCAAGAGTAAATAATATTAAATTTTACATAAACTGATGATATGGTAAAAAAGATTGTATCATCTAGGACTATTTAATTTTTATTTTTACTGACTATTATATTTTCCTAGAATATTCATATTGCACATAATACCAACAAAAAGATGTTCTAAATACAGCAAGCTAGTACTGATGGATACACATAATACTGACAATACAATTTCTAGATATAATTGGAACTAGTACTGATGGATACACCACAATATTTTGCTCAACAGGGTCTTAAACATAAACAAGATTCCCTTGTGACTGATGCTCTACTGTCCAAATAGAATTTCCAGGAATTCAAGACCATTTTCTTTTTAACTGCCAAGTGTTGAAACTAACTCAGATATTCTTGAGGCATAAGATTTTAAAATTAGATCTGTGGCAGCCATAATGGATGTAAAATCTGTACCAATTTCATTTAGGACAAACTAGACAGCATTAAGGACTTCTGGTAAAAACTTCATGCCAATATGACCCTACCCTCCATTCAGGAGCATTAGTAACAATTTTGAATATGTTCATTGCAGCCCATATTGGATATCTGCAGGGTACCATTTTTATTTCAGACCAAGTAGATAACGTAAGAAGTCTTTTGGCAAAAAACCCCAAGATTGATAGCAAGTAAAGGAAACCCGATTATTTAACATTTTATCTTGTAAAAGCAGGACAAGAGAGCCTGTACCTTGACATCTGTCACCAGGTTTTATGAGTATTCCATTTTCAAAGTTGCTATATTTTGCATAAAGAAAGTCATACAACAATTATACTAAAACTACAAATTATTTTACAACTATTTTCATAAAGTTCAGTGAGTATTTAAGTTTTTATATTATTTGACTTAAAGGTAAAGTAAAACAGTTGTCTTAAGCAACTGATTTGAACATTACAAATATATCCTCCAAATACAGCTGTCCTTATTTTCCCACCACTTTACCCTGTTCAGGCAGAGAAGTCACACTGCTATCAAATTTTAGTTGAGCATGGACATAATAAAACTAATCCAACAAGATAATATTAGCCTTAGTTACCGAGTTTGAGCAATCAGGTCAAAAATACTGTTCTAGAGTGCAAGATCACATCATTATTAAGCTCATAACAAGAGTCCCTCGAAGGGACTGATGCTCTACTGGGCAAAAAGAATTTCCAAGAATTCAAGATAAGACCATTTCTTCCTTTTAAATGCAGAGTGTTAAAACCATCTCTGATATTCTTTAGCAATAACAAGATTTCATATTAGCTGCTGTGGTGGACATACTGGATGTCACATTGGTACCGTTTTCATTTAGGACCAAGTCTTTGGGTGAAAACATGTCCATTCAGGGGAAGTAGTGAGAGCAAAATTTTAATCGTAGCCATTGTGGCACCCATACTGGATGTACAATTGGCACCATTTTCATTTAGGATCAACTAGGTATCTTAAGAAGTGTACTGTTGAAAATCCGATGTTGATATAGCCACCCACTTTTTCTAAAGTGGAGATAACAAGATGTATGCTGGCCATTTTGAGGGCCAATTTGCATAGACACCATAAGAACTCTTACGATGAAAACCCCCATGTCAAAATTACTTTCCATTTAAGAGGAGAAGCGAGATTTTCAAGATGGCCACCATGGTGGCCATATTGGGTATCAGATCAGCACCATTTTAATTTATGACCAAAAGGACATTATAAGATGTCATATGGTGAAAACACCATGCCGATACAATTTTCCATTTTTTTAAGTAAGAAGAAGATTTTCAAGATGACTGCCATGATGGTTATACTGAATATCAGATGCACACCATTTCCATTTAGGACCAACTAGACATCATAAGAAGTCTTCTGGCAAAAGCATAATGTTGATATAACCAGCCATCTAGGAGAAGTAGCAACAAGATTTTCTAGATGCCCATTGTGGCATCCATATTGATGGTCAGATTGGCACCATTTTCTTTTACAACTAATCAGACATCACAAGACTCTTTTCAATGAAAATCCCATGCTGATATGATCATTCATTCCGGAGAAGTTGTTATAACATGAGTTTGAAGTTGGACATGGGTGGCCATATTGGATATCTGAGCAGCACCATTTCCACCTAGGACCAACTAGACATCATAAGAAATCTTTTAGTAAAAGCCCAATGTTGATATGACCATCAATTCAGCAGGAGTAGCATTAACACTATTCTCAAGATGGCAGCGCTGGCAGCCATATTCAATTTGCAAGCGGCACCATTTGCATTTAGGACCGACCTCATGTTGATATGACCATTCAAATAGTTGAGGAGTAGCAATAACAAACTTGTGCTAACGGACAAGAGCCAGATGATGGCTCTTTTTAAAACTTGCTGAACAATGTTTGATCAAACTTGGAATTTAGGCTTATATCATCAAGTGTATTTATCAAGACTGATCAAAACTGGATCCGAAATATAATACGTAAAGTGGTTACAAGCCAGACCAATCGGAAACATGATGGATGTCTCTAATTATAAAACTTCTATGAGATCTTGATGATATAAGTGCACATTCCAAGTCTGATCAAATTTTGCACCAGAACAAGATTTCCTTCTGAATGAGATCCATACACATTGAAGATGTAAGCTTATACTTCAAATTTGATCAAAGTCAGACAAGAAATATGGCCTCCAGAGCAGAAACAAGCTCAACAAATCAGATACAATATAACCTCATTAATACACATGCTTCTTGCTCAGTATTAAATTCTTGTGAGACTTTGATGATATAAGCCTAAATTCCAAGTTTGATCAAAGTCATTCAAAACACGGCCTCTAGAATGATAACAAGCTCAACCAATCAGATGCAAGATCACCGCATTCCAGACATCATTCATATCTGAACTTGTCTGAGATAATGATGATATAAACATGTATCCCATGTTTGGTCAAACCTTATCAGAAATAGGCCACCTCAGAGGTTACAAACAACTGTTGACAGATGATGCATGATGGATGCATGGCAACACCATGAGCTCACTTGTCCTTATATTTAAGTGAGCTGTTAACTTTGGAAAGACAGAGATTCACTCATATTCATAGTGGTAACACTACATGTACCATTGAAAAACTAGATCAAAGAGAAAGAGAAATGTGTTCAAGGAAAAAGGATGTCCCACCACAGACTGAAATGTACTTAAAAAAAAAAATTAAACAATGCATTACCGACACATGGCTGGACAGACAAGAGTAATATAAAAAGACATACAAATATTTTACTTTTTTTTTACAGATGATCAACCTATCAACACCAAACTTTGATTCATTGAGATGGTAACATAACATAGGTGGACTGTGTTGGTATTTTACAGCACATAAACACTTTGGAGGCCATATCATGCCAACGCAAAGAGTGTAAAGTGCCTTCCAAAAGGACACACCAAGGTAGCTAATCTAATGGTGAGAATCAAAACTGTACCCTTTTAGTCACTAGTCCAAGTCTTATCCACCGAGTAACTGGGGCTCCTCAGTATATCATAAAAATACCACGTCTCCCTTTTATAAGACATATTCACCTGCAAAAAGTGTAGATCTAGATCTGCCATTGGATAAAACTATTCACAAGAAATCGTGAGTAGAATAAATTCAGAATATGTAGTGGTCAACAAAACTATAGCTTATTGTATGATACACTTTGAAGATATATTTTAATCGATGAGATGGACTTTGTTTAACAATATGAAGAAAAGAGCTCTTGCAGTGTATTTACTATTTTCCACTCATACATGTACTTATTTCCACTCATACATGTACTTATTTCCACTCATACATGTACTTATTTCAGTTGCCACTGATTTTCACGTTACTACATATAAAACCGCATATTTATAGCTTCATAGGATAATTCTAAAAAAAGACAAAAAACGGTCATTAACTTAATTCAATATTTTGATTAAATGCTCTGCAAATGACACTAAAATGATGCCAGGCACTTGATTACTGGGAAGATAAATCTTGCTTTAATACACACTCAACAGACTTGTAGAAATTGCCTGTTAAACAGTCTCCCAGTTACAACACAACACTCTACCAAACTGTGAAATAAGTTATGATAAACAGCCTACCAGTTACAACACAACACTCTACTACACTGTGAAACAAGTTATGACATGAGCATGACTTCACTTATCACACACACTGTGCAAGCATCACTATTATCCATCAAGAAAAGAAAACCTCTAATGGTGGTATGGCTCAATCACAAACCGAAAAAAACTATATATTAAATTTTGCTTTTTATTCATTTGGTACCAATATTTGTAAATATTTTGGTTCCTCTGAACAATGAACTGACATGTAAATACTAACTTGTTTGACTGTACATGCAACAGTGTCTGAGAAAATGACCTACTGGTAACACAAACCTTAACCTGGAGAAAATGAGCTCAACCCAAAAGTAAGCATATATCACTGAACCATGAAATATAGATCGCAGTTACCAAGTTTTCACTCATGGTTATAGTACTCTTCTTGATGCAATTACATTACATGAGTAACAGTGTAGGTGAAAATCACTGAAATGCAAACCATAACCAAAAGAAACTGAGCTCAATCCGTAGGTAAGCACAAATCACTAAACCGTATAATATAGGTAACAGTGCACTAGCTTTTGCTTTATACTTCTAATGAAAAAGGACAAATTTAGCCCAGCCACAAAGAAAATGTCACCAATGAAAAATAACTGAATCCATAGTATATCTGATTGTAGAGTTCTGAGCTTAAGCTGGACAGGGGTGGAGAGGAGGTGGAACCTGCATGTGCCTCACTCAACTCCAGATGCAAGTGCGAAACAACTGGAACATTTCCTAGATTATGTTTTCTCTACAGTTCTATACCTTCTTACAACCCACTGCCCCAATTTGAAATTATATTTCTGGACATACTTCTGCTGGAGTTTGCTTCAATTAAAAAATAGAAAATTAAAGTGTTGAAAACAGCATTGGCTCGGAGGTCTGAAGTGATGCTAATTTACATAAGATCAGATGGAAGACTGTAACTCCAGAGATACTGCTATCCATGGTCCTTTTTAACATCATAAACAGACTGCTCAAAATAATCTTAATAACATGAATCAAAATTTGTCTTTGTTTAAATATCAGTAGAAAATTTATATTAACATTTCAACCTGCCAACCTTAACAAGACCTTTTCAATAAGGCAGTCAATATTTGTTCATCAAATTAGACCAATTTTCAGCAAGATGTAATGAAATATCATGTACTGCTATTGTTGACTTGAAAATCATGCATTTGAAAAGTTTAGAATTGTGATCCAATGCAGTGAAGGCAACATTATGTTCAACTAAAAGTTTGTAAAATACATTTGGACCTTAATGACTGCCACTTCAGTTTCATAAATGTAGTTCCAAACCCCATGAAGGTCCATGGCTCATTACTAGATCTCTCAATTTGATGTAAATAAAATTTTATTTCGCATAGTAGCGGCAATCATCTCTCCTCTTGTGAGCAATGGTCAAATTGACAAAACATTATGTCCAATAAATGTACTTGTTGGCTTTTCTGCTGTTTTTTTCTCCAAGTACAGCATGAATCATACCATTCCTTTTAATAATTCTGTACTGTTTGTTTCAACTTTTGAAAAGGATGATTGTCGTTTCTGCCTTCAACGTGCTAACGTGGTATTGTTTATTATACAACATTTTGGATAATGATATAATGTAAAAGCAAACACTTGATCATTCAGGTGTTTTGCATGAAAAATGTGGGCAGCATCTGAGGTACTCATGTAAAGTTAGTCTGGATCCCAGACCAACTCCATTAAATCAAACATAAAAACCTGGATCTGGACAAAAGCCAGGTGAGCCATTATCTGAATTTTATCAAAACTACTGTATTTTGTACATTTTCATATTATTCCACAAGCCTGTAATTTAAGAGCCATTTCAGATTATTCCACAAGTCTGTAATTCAAGGGCCATTTCAGTACGATTCCACAAGTCTGTAATTTAAGGGCCATTTCAGTACGATTCCTCAAGTTTGTAATTTAAGGGCCATTTCAGTATGATTCCACAAGTATGTAATTTAAGGGCCATTTCAGTATGATTCCACAAGTCTGTAATTTAAGGGCCATTTCAGTATGATTCCACAAGTCTGTAATTTAAGGGCCATTTCAGTATGATTCCACAAGTCCGTAATTTAAGGGCCATTTAAGTATTATTCCACAAGTCTGTAATTTAAGGGCCATATCAGTATGATTCCACAAGTCTGTAATTTAAGGGCCATTTCAGTATGATTCCACAAGTCTGTAATTTAAGGGCCATTTCAGTATGATTCCTCAAGTCTGTAATTTAAGGGCCATTTCAGTACGATTCCTCAAGTCTGTAATTTTTAGGGCCATTTCAGTATGATTTCACAAGTCTGTAATTTAAGGGCCATTTCAGTATTATTCCACAAGTCTGTAATTTAAAGGGCCATTTCAGTATGATTCCACAAGTCCGTAATTTAAGGGCCATTTAAGTATTATTCCACAAGTCTGTAATTTAAGGGCCATTTCAGTATTATTCCTCAAGTCTGTAATTTAAGGGCCATTTCAGTATGATTCCACAAGTCTGTAATTTAAGGGCCATTTCAGTATGATTCCACTAGTCTGTAATTTAAGGGCCATTTCAGTAAGACTTATGGTCCAATCATAAGTATTGGCAAGTCTGCATTTCCTACTATTGTTTGAAGTATTACCATCACTTGAACAATAACCAATGCAGATAACTAATACAAGGTCTAACAATTGTCATAAAATCGAGTCGTCTCTCTACAGTTTATTGGTTGGTTGGCTGGTTGTGTGGGTTTAACACCATTTTTCAACACATGATAGGCTATACATGGCGGCCAGTATATTTGGTGAAGAAAGAACCTGGAAGACTCCAGGAAGAACCACTGACCCGCAGGAAGCTACTGGCATGCTTTTTCACATACCCACATTGGCTGAGCCGAGATTTGAATCAATGTGGACAGAGGTGAGATGTCAGTGATCTGAAAAGGCAAGCACCTTAAACCACTCAGTCACCCAGGGCCCCTCTACAGTTTGTTATTACTATCAGTAATACAAACTATGTTTGGTAAAAGAGAACCGACATCATGCCATAAGTATGGAGGGATTGAAATCCCTCTAAGCCAAAACAGTTAGTTTTAAGTTTGGACCTTGATCTACAATTTGATAAGTATAATGCACTTCCAATTTAACCATTCACAGAGCTATTGAGAAAAATAAACCCACCTTAAGTCTGCATACATATATTCCATCTTCAGCTTGCGTATATACAAACATATATACATAGATATATTGAATATTTTTAAATGCGAGAAAAACTTTTTAATACAAGTTTTTCACTAAACCTGGTGTCTCACTTGTGTAAGTGCAATCATATATTTACCGTACCTGAATTTCACAAACTTTAACACAAAACTTTAATGCTGATGCCACCACTGTCCAAAATGTGATACCTGTTTCACAATATTTACACAGGTGAGACAGAAAATAAACCAGAAATGCAGAAAATTAATCAGTAAATGAAAACATTTTAGAAACATGGATTATGATACATATTTATGGTAATGGAATTCTTGGCATGTTATTACACTCACATCAGAAATATATTACCACCTTATCTACTTTATAAGAAACAGCATAATGCTAAAAGTTCTACAGAAAACAGTTTCATTATAAACCTATGGTTGTTCTGAAAATTTAAACCCTGGAATAAAGTGCAAAAACAAATGATGTTGCAGTGCATTTTCTGTTAGTAAAATTCTAGGGCAAAGAGTACACTTAAAAATCTTGCCATCAATTCTCTCTAACTTGACATAGCAAGGCTTGATTCCAGGTGGCATTCGTCCTGTCCTCTCTAAAGATTTTGGTCTCTTTGATTGTTCTATTGGATGCTCGGTGCTTCTATCAAAGCATTCCTTCTTTATTACAGGTGCTGTGGCTGGTTCTTTTTGTTCATTTCTCCAAACTGGAAACCCGTTAGAATCTGTGGATACAATTGCTTGGCCTTGTTCTTTTCGCCATCTGTTATATAATTGTGTATGCTCAGAACCTGAAGCTTTTCCTGCAAGCCTTTTCCACATATGATACCAATTTGAGGGTGTTCCACTAACTGTATTTACAGTCCTCTGATCCTCTGCTCTCACTTGACATGGACTGTTCTGAACCATCCTATCTAGAATATTTTGGTCGCATCCCCTGATAGTTTCAATGTTCTTGTAAGCATTTTGCATCAACATGACATCATGCAATTTATTTATGTCTGGTTTTATGTCAACCTCATTGTCAACTTCAGAGGAAGCAGAATCTTTGCAAGAACCCATTAACTGCCCAGTGTAATGACTGCTTTCAGTTGCACTAATATCTCTTCTTGGAGACTCGTTACAACCTACTGAACATATAGACGTAGATGTTTGCTTCCAAGCAGCCAATGCGGATGTGATTCCTGAACTCAAGGTCTGACCTGCATCTCCTTGTTCCTGGTCCTCCATCAATGCCCTAAGATTTTCTTCTACTTCTTCTTCTTCTTTATCCTCTGTAGAACTAGCCTCAGTGTCTATGTTTCCATTTTCATCACTGCTATCATTTTGTTTTTCTGCAAATCTTTCTTCTGAATTGACATGAATCTCCAGATGTTTTGAAAAAGTATCATGACTTGTAAATATTGCTTGACATATGCTGCACTTCAGGATAACATCAAAATTGTGCTTTTTAAGGTGTATTATTAGGTCCTTTCTCTCAGTGAATGCATCTCCACATGCACAGCATACAATCTTTCCATAATTCTGTTCCATGTGTTCTGAATAAGAAGTTGCAGATGAAAAACATTCATCACAGTGCTTGCATTCATACAGTTTCAAATCTGCATGACTCTGCAAATGTCGGACCAACTCCTGTGAATATACCAACTTACGGCAGATGAAACACTGTATCTGTTCTTTATGTTCTTGGTTTACACTTGCAGCTGTTGACTCATCTCTGGACTTTGGAGCCTTTGCATATAAATTAGCATAACTTGTAAAAGAAAGAAAATTCTTTTCTGAATGGACTTTCATGTGATTTCTTAAGTCAGTCAGTTTTGTGAATACTCTTAAGCATTTTAAACAAGAAACTTTAACCAATGTTTTTTTCTTTATAACCTTAGAAGAGACATTGCTATCTTTAGCAATTTGATCTTCCTGATGGTAGGAATCGTCAGGTACAACTTTTCTCCATACAGCCTGAGGTTTCTCTGGACTCTTCTGGTTTCTTTTCAAAACATCAAGTCCCTCTTCCTTACTTGCATCATCAGTATTGTCCTCTGAATCATTTTGAGATTTCTGACAATAGGAATGATCAGTATTGTTTGACAATTCCAACTGTGAGAGTGGAAGCCCTGTGTTTCTTTGTTGTTCATCAAAATCTTTCATATCTTTGACAGCAGCAACTTTAAATTGAACTGGAGGGCTTTTATGGCTTGACTGGGTTTCAGAATATGATTGTTTCTCAAGGACTTCTTTCAATAAATCCAAACTGTCATTTTGACTGGTTTCCCTGGTTGACCTCACAAAATAAAGCATATCTGATGTCAATCTATCAATCGGTGAACTTTTCCTGTCATGAAGGTCATCCATATCAAATTCATCCAGATCTGAGTCCTCAAAACTGCTTTGAATGTCATCTTGTTCAACTCTCTGGTTTAACTCTACTGAAGCAGACAAGTCAAATTTTGGTGTATCAAAGCTGACTCCATTGAGAAGAGGGGAATCGTGTATGCTTGTATCTGAGTTATGCACAATGCCATTATTCTGAACGTCACACACATCAGCTGGCTCCTGTTTTATGGTTACAGGCAACACTTCTGATGACCCCAAATTTGAAGCAACCTTTTGTCCTCCGTCATGTTTGCAAATGGTTTCAACATGAGGTTTTGTGAAGAAAGTTTCACGATATGCTCTATCCAGAGCGACTGCATCTTGCTGCCTAGGTAACTGAGAAGAAAAAATGTCTGAACCTACTCCAGCTGAAGAAACCACACCTAATTGTACCCCATTAGTAAGATTTACACAGTTGTAAGGCCTTGGGTTCACCTGAACCTGTCTCTTTGTTTTATGCTCAATACGAGCCTGCTCTGATTTGTGCTTTGTTTTCTGATGAAGCCGCATTGCATATTCATAGGGAAACTCTTTGTTACACCATTTACAGGTATAGGATTCTTTCAAACTATACTGCAAGCTGAGTCCATGTACTTTTTCATGTCTAAACAGGTGTTGCTTGTATTTAAATACACGACTGCACATTCGGCAATGATGTTTTCCAAGGTCAGATGCATGAACATGAACATGTTCCTTGAGCCCTTTTCTGTTGGTGAAATTTATCTGGCAGACACAGCACCAAAAAACACTTTCCAGTTCTGAAGACTCTGGCAGGTCCAGATGCTGAATAAAACAACTTTTGCAAGAGAATTTTTTTTCACATGACTCACACTTAAGCCCATCTTCATGCCCAATATTATCATTTGGATTGTAGCATGATTTACAATATTTGCATTGCTTTTGGTTGGAAGGCTTCTCTGTCATTTTACCCATCACCTGCTGATAAAAATTGGGATGGAATTTGCAAGTATGTAACAAGAAAGCACGTCTTTGTATGTATTCTTTATTACAAAAACTGCATCTGTATGCTTTTTGTTTTCCTTTGTGAACCTTTTGGTTGTGAGTTGTAAGTCCTGCTTTATTCAAGAAAACTCGACCACAGTGTTGGCATTTGAATGGTTGCTCTTTCTCATCACATATTTCTTCAAAGTTCTTTTTCTCCACTAAACTGTGTTTGTATAAGAGATGCTGAACAAGACGAGATCTTTGTGAATAAGAATAACCACAGATTTCACATCTGAATCCATTGGGAACAATTAGCTCCATTTCACCATCAGACATCACTACTTCTCCCAAACTTTCACCATCTCCTTTGCCTGGAGAACAATGTATGATGCGTTTATGTTGGACAAGACTTTCTTTCCGTGCAAAAGTTTTTTCACATTTTTCACATCTATATGGTTTGAGAGGAATACTTATTTTATCTGAAATGACAAGCGTTTTGGTTATTCCATTCTTGTGCCAATTCATATGCAATGTAAGGCTGGATTTAGATGAGAAATATATTTTACAAAATGTGCAATAGAGGTCTTTCTTCATTTGATTAAACTTTGTATCTGTACTTGCATGCCATCTTTTATGTTGTGAAAGACCCTGCTTTGAAGAGAACAAGTGCATACACAGGTCACATTTAAACCCTTTCTGTTCACTGCAACCTATGATGTTGGTTACGTCACTGGTATTTGCTCCATTATTGTCAACACTGCTGGTTCTCTCATCCCATTTATTATCTGGGTTCACATTCTGAAACTCTGATACACTCTCTGGAGGGTCGACTGTATCACCTATACCCACAACATCAATGTATTCATCACTTAGACTTTCAGCTGCATAGTCGAATGTATTCCCTTCACTGTCAGGACTTGAAGCTTCGGTCCTGAATGTTTCATTTTTTATATTGTCAACAAAGTCTGACAAGTAGACATGGCCTTCTGAATTTTGCATGTCATTATGCAATGAAAGAGTTTCCAGTTTGCATGAGTGTTGATAAATGTCCATCTGTCTGTTTGGACTATGAGATTTAGCCGTTATGTATGTTTTCTTGCCATTTTCAGTATCTGTTGATTCAATGGCATGATTTCCCATGTGCATATATAGATGACTTGCTTCCTCATAGGCTTCTCCGCATATTCCACAGGAGAATATTGGCTTTTCAATTCGGATGTTATCGTAAATCGCTGTATCATTCTCGATATTTTCTCTTCCTGTGACATGTTCATTGCTTTGCAACTCTTCACCATTATCATTGTGAATAATTTGTCTATCTAAGTGACTGGCCTTTTGATGTGTAGTGTGGGTTGACTCAAGATGGTTCAGGATGGATTGTTGGTCACAAAACAATGCTTTACACCGTTCACATTGAAATTCATTAGCCTCTTTTAGAACATGAGTTCCCATATGTTCAGCAAGTTTATTCCTGCGAAGAAAGCCCTTCAAGCAAATATCACATTCATGTGGTTGGTCACCTGTGTGTATTCGAAGGTGTATAGCAAGATCAAATTTCCTTCTAAAAGTCTTCCCACATACAAAGCAGGCATGAGCTGACATCACATGTTTCTTCTTGTGCTGAAAGAGAAGACTTTGAGTGTTAAAATTCATGCCACATCCAGTACATTTGTATTTCTTACTTTTCATTTGTTCGTGTAATTTTCCTGAGACCCGAGATCTTTTTCCAACTTCTGTCTTTTTGGGACAATGTGCATCACTGGTATCTTTTGCCTTTTTGAGACATGACAGTTCCTTCATGTCAACTGTTTTGAATCCAACATGGGTCCTCATGTGTTCCCTTAATTCAACATAGGTCTTTAAGAATGTATTACAAATTTTGCACTTCAGACTTTCTGTATGCCTGAATTCATAATGTAGTAACAAATTTGATTTATTTCTACATATCTTGGCACAAACACTGCACCTATTTTGAGATGAGCTCACAGTTTTTGATTTGTGTACCTGCTGGTTGTGCTCACTTCCCTGGTGTTGCATATCAGCCGTCTCATATACATGGGTAATCATGTGATTCTTTAATTGCACCAAGTTCTTTGAGGATACGTTACAAAGCTTGCATGTTAGTTTTTCTGTATGCCTAAATTGGTAATGCTGAAGCAGGCGTGATGCATTAATACATATCTTGCCACAAGCATCACACTTATTTTTCCCTTTTACCTCAAGAGTTTTTGATTTAACATTTTCTTGGTTGTGAACTTGTACATTCTTTTGGCTATGCCACTGTTCATGCTGGCAGAGATTAACTCTTCTTGTAAAGAGTCTTCCACAAAATCTGCAAATATGAGGTGTTTTATAGATTTTTTTATTATTAACATTTTGGCCCGATTCTGAAGTGTCAGTATATAAATCAGTTGTCAATGAAGAAGAGCTTTTCATTATGATTTCCAGCTTTAACTGTGTCTTTTTCTGGCAGTGCAATTTCAAATGTTGAGAAAGATCCCACTTTTGAGAAAACAACATTCCACAGTACTGACATAGATGCAGATTGTCAGTGGAGGTAATTCCGAGTCGATTTATGACGGATTTAAGTGACTTCTTCTTAGCAGAATCACTGGCCTCTGGTTTTCTGCTACTGTTGTTTACCTGCTTAACAAATTTCCTTTTCTGCTTGTGCAATTTTAAATGTCGGTTAAGATTCGATTTTTGCGAAAAAACTTTTCCACAATACCGACACTTGGACAGTTTGTTAGGGGAAATAACTCTAAGTGGATTTTCAATTGAGCTGATTGACTCTTTCTTAGAGTTAGAATTGTCTCCCTTGGCACTATTGTTATTCTCAGATTTTTGTTTTTGTACAATCTGTCTCGTTCTGCAACAAACTCGCTCATGCTGACAAAGATTACATCTTCTAAAGAATTGTCTTGAACAAAATCTACACTTGTGATTCATTTGTATTGAAGACAATTTGTTGGTATTTTTACCTGGTTCTGCTGATCTTTTCTGATAGTTAGACTGTACCTGGTACACTTCATCCAAAACCATTTTCACATGTTTGCTTCTTTTATTCTGAATATGAACTTGCTTATGTTGAATGAGATTGATCCTTCTGGAAAACATTCTCCCACAGAATCTACATTTGTGAGGCTTTGAGACATCTGAAAGTTCATCTGAATTCATTCGCGGTTTGTGATGTTTGGACTTTGATGAAGATGACTGATGTTCTGCTTGTGACTTTGTTGCATTTTGTCTCTTACGAATGTGCATCTGCTCATGTTGACAAAGATTTATTCTTCTAGAAAACACTCTTCCACAGAATCTACAAATATTTGTCTTCTCATTGGACTTTGATGAAGATGACTGATGTTCTGCTTGTGACTTTGTTGCATTTTGTCTCTTACGAATGTGCATCTGCTCATGTTGACAGAGATTTATTCTTCTAGAAAACACTCTTCCACAGAATCTACAAATATTTGTCTTCTCATTCCCAGAGCCCCACTCCCTTTCTGAGCTGGAAAAGACACTTCGTTTCGAATTGGGTTTCAGCGTACTAAATTCGTAATTAAAAATTTGTGCTTTTTTGCCGCTTGCCTTTTTGTTTGACCGATCGGTGCTCATCTTTTTATCTTCAGAAGAATCGACAGATTTCATTGAACAAAACTTATTTTTGTGCTTGATTAAACCAACTGCATTGAAGAACCGAAGTGCACATTTGTCACACTTGTATTTGCACATGAATATTTTGTTTTCTGACTTCTTGCTGATAACGCTCTCTGGGTGCACATCCTTTGCATGCCTGTCCAGACTCCTTCCATGAAAATAACACTTACCACAGACAAGACATTTGAATACACTGTCACTATGAGGGTCATTCTTCTCTACACGGTTGGTTGATCCTTCTTTTTCTGCATTTGTTTTGCTCTTTACTGGCCGACCTGGAGGACTGGTAGGCAGTTTCTCCTTGGTACAGTGTTTGAGATACATTTCAGTTTTTTGCTCTTGAAGATTAATCTTATCAAGCACCACTGAACAGGCAAGTATTTTCACACTACTTTTTTTACTCTGTTCAGTGTTGATTACTGTATCTGCTGAAGAAATTAATTTTCTTTCATTCCCTTTAAGGAATTTGCAATGAGAATTCACATATTCTGTTACCACAGTAGAACCCTCTGTTTTCTTGCAAGCATTTGTTTCAGCAAAATTGTCTTTTGAGGCTGAACAGCCTTCTATGTATTCAGTTTGAGGCACACACTTCATGTTGTCCCTATTTTTAATAACAAAACTTTGGAAAGGTCTCTGGATGTCCAAGTATTCTGAATTGCTCCTTTTGCTTTGCTCCAAGATTTCTTGCATCTGTTTGTTGTGAGGTGACTTGGTGTTCCTTTGTTTTGAGAACTTATGCCTTTTCTGATGCCTTTCAAGATTATCTTTGTACTTGAATTTAAAGCCACAAACATTACAATCAAATGGCCGCTCTCCTGAGTGAACCCTCAGATGATTAACCATTCTGACTTGGCCTTTGCAAACCATCCCACATATGTTACATTTACTGGCTGAAGTTTGATACAAGTTTCTATCAGCATTTTGCGCAGTCTTCTCTTTCCCCACATCTCCATGACTTGCTTTTGATGCTGTGGGAAACACTAACTGAGTAGAATAGGACACACCATAGCCTTCTAGGTCCTCAACAGTCTCAACTTCCTTTTTTGGAATAATTAACATCTTGTGTTTATCAAATTGATCCTGACAGGAAGATTTTTCTTTATCTAAATTCTCAAGTAAGTCATTCTCATGTTGGTCAGTACTGCTGCCTGAAATATTGTCATTACCATAGCAATTGATGTTACCTGCAGAAGAGATTTCAAGTTTGTTCAGATTCACTGGACATTCAAGTATCTCAGGTGCTTGGTCCTTTGCCAGACTTGGTTGTACATCCTCAATTGCACTTGATGCAGATTTCTGACACTCCATCTCACTTTTCAGCTCAAACATGTGACCATCCTGTTTTACTCCTTTATTTGACATCATCCACGGGTCCTCCTTAACTGCCTCTTCAGACATGGCTGATTGTGAGGCATCATGGTTGTCCCTATCTTCAAATCTTTTAATATTATTATCCTCTCTTTCTTCAAGGCTTACTAAGAATTGACTTTTCTCATTAATAACTGGTTCCTTGTCTATACATCTTCTGTCTTTACCATACCTCTCATGACTGTTATCAATACTATCTTCATTGTCCTTAACCTGTTCATGACTGGTATCAATATTTTCTTCACAGCCTTTAATCTGTTCATGACTGGTAACAATATTTTCTTCACAGCCTTTAACCTGTTCATGACTGGTATCAATATTTTCTTCACTGCCCTTAACCTGTTCATGACCGGTATCAATATTTTCTTCACAGTCTTTAATGTGGACAACTGAGTCGGAAAAATCTGACATTCTGTTTTGAAGGCTTTTAATATTTTTAGCCATGTTGTGTTCACTGACAACACTATCGTCACAGCTCTTAATTCCATCATCTATGTTTTGTTCAATGCTTTTAGCTGTTTCAGTCACATTATCAAAGTCCATTTTTCTATTGACAAGCTGTTCATGACAACTAACAATGTCTGGTTTATTGTCAGTTAACAACTCCATACTGTCAGATTCTTTAGTCAACTCTATTTTTATTTTCTTTCTTTAAAAAAAAACAACTTTTGTTGCATTGTCTAGATTTAGTTAGTAATTGCCACACAGCAGTTTCTCCTTGTGTTTTCCCCCATTATGACAAACTCTACAAGTTTTCTGAACAATTATGCACACTAAAAAAAAAAAAACAACCCCACATCCTTACACTTAATTCTATAGATTTCGTCTGCATATACAGTACAGTTTACAAAATGCTCTACGTTTTTCATATTCTATCACATTTCAACTTGTTGTTGTTTTAAATGGGTACTAAGGTGTGAATCTCACATGCTCAACATACTGGCAATGGCAAAAACTTCATCACAAAAGGCACAAGTACAGTCAGCTCCCACACAAGATCCACATTCCTTTTTTGTTTCTGATGTAGAAACAGTATCATCTTTAATTTCAGACCCAGTCTTCAAATCTCCATCAGTAATGGCATTAGTGACCTGGTCTGGAAAGTCCTGATCATCAGATGTGGTACTGGATACAGATGTGGTACTGGATACTGATGTGGTACTGGATACAGATGTGGTACTGGATACAGATGTGGTACTGGATACTGATGTGGTACTGGATACTAATTTAGGCCCTGAAGTCTTAACCTCTATATCAGATGTGACAAAATTGATAATTGATGTTATACTATCTCATGCATAATTTCCTTCCGACACAGGTTCCACAGCTTAAAGAAAGCATATAGATATTGGGCACTCCGTCATCCTAAATTATGGTTGATCTGATACTTGAATGCTTGCTATTGTAATGTTGTCTATCAAAGTAAGGAAGTAGTGTAAATATTTAATCCTTGGATAAGTCTTCTACCTCCTTGACATTTTCATGTTTTGATCCAAACCCTTCAAAAGGCTGGTGGTGGCAAGCAGTGGAAGATCTGAAATGAAAGAGTTGAGAAAAAAATTCAAAATCAAAAAGAATAAACTAGAACACCAACATTGGCTGGGTTGCAAGCAATGAAATATAGGTCACAGTAACATAGTTTCCATTTATGGCTTTAGTATTCCTCATGACACATTTACATTCTAATTTATGCAACTCAACGTGCAAGAGTGTCTGAGAAAATTACCTAAATTCAAACCCTTGTCCCAGTGTTGATGCCAGATGGGTGGATGGACAGACAGATTGACTTCCAGACATATATCATCAATATATATATAGAATTACTTTGCATACTGGTAAGAAAGAGTGAAATTCTGGTAACAAGTTCAGTGTTCAGGATACGGATTGCAAGACAACGAAGTCAGTTAGCAATAAGCTACACTTGATATGTACATACAGCAGTATCAGTTTATCCTCATTATTTGTTAATCGTGTCCACTTGAAACTATACATTTTGCTGTGTATTCACCTTTTTTGTATGGTATGAGTGAATTATAATATTCATGTTACCCAGAACAATGTGTGAACATATCTATACTTAATTCTAAAACGTCACTTTTGTTCAGCAATATTGCAATCAACATCAGATTTACAAAGTGCACAAAAGTGCAACACTAATCAACGAACTTCACTCTGAAGTTAACTTTGCCAGTTCCACAGCGAATATCATTAACAGTTCCACAGCGAATATCATTAACAGTTCCACAGTGAATATCATTAACAGTTCCACAGTGAATATCATTAACAGTTCCACAGTGAATATCATTAACAGTTCCAGTGAATATCATTAACAGTTCCACAGTGAATATCATTAACAGTTCCACAGTGAATATCATTAACAGTTCCACAGTGAATATCATTAACAGTTCCACAGTGAATATCATTAACAGTTCTACTCTACTGTCCCTTAGAAGTGATTCCCATTTATAAACAATAAAAAAGCCAGCCAATTTTCCCCTAAATTACTCTTCCTCAATCCCCCCACCACTCCATGAAACATCTATTATGTTTTATTAGAAATGAGCTAAAAAAAATAGAGGCCCATATCTTGTCATTAATCATGCAAGAATTTAATACCATTCCCAAATGATTTGGTTGTACTTTCATTGAAGTAATCTTTCACAGAACGAAACTACTGCACTTCTATTACTGATCAAATCCCCACTCTGGACTGTGTGACCTAGTATGATCATCACTGTCAAATTAATGCATAACGGATTCAAAGAAATATCGTTCACGTACAGTGGCAAAGGTCATTGGTTTATCTGAGTTGTGCAGTTTACAGGACAAGAAACTAGTCATGGCCTGTGTGTCTCTCTGCCTCAAATCTTGGATAATGAGGGCATTTATTTATATAGACAGGACATTCATTGCACAAGATAAAGATACTGTATATACTCGCTCATACATGTAAGTCGACTCCAACTGAAAACAACACTGACCTTGATCTGCCATCACATAATGAGCAAGCAGATCTGGATCTGTGCAGTTTGCAGTTGGACTCAACTGATAAGCGCGTCTGTAGGACAGGTGCACACTGATCATGTATTCCAAATTCTAAAAGGTTAGAATAAAACCATATTGAAAAAAAAGGAAACTAAACAAGAGGCCCCTGTCATTTACCAGCTAATATCTACCTAACAGACAAATGCAAAACCTGGTGGCTAAGAGATCTGGATCAGTATGATGTTTTATGCATAAACTGCTACCAATGCTGCTGATTTCATAGTTGATGAAAACAACTGTTTTGAGATTTCTGTAGCTTTAGACCTTCGTCTATACATGATGGCACATCAGGATCATTTGTCCAATGCTGAAAGGCCTCTATGCCAGGATGCTTTCTTTCCGAGTTGGTAAAATTCTTTTCAGCTGGTTTTTGAGATAAAGCCGTTTAAATGTTTTTCTACTTTCAGAAATCACTTGAATATCTGATGGCGGATTGGCATTATTTAAACAAATGCTGAAGGTCTTAAAACCTGGATGTTTTATTTCAAATTTGTTAAAATTCGTTCAGCTTTTTTTTTGAAGTTATAAAAACAATTTTTTTTTAAAAACAAAAGCAGAAGTCATATTTGATGGTAAATGACACCATCTGTACAAACTTATAAGTTATCTATGCCAATAAGGCTTCTGTCATATTTGATAAAATTCTACTGATAGGTTTTTGAAAAGTCATTCAAAGAGTTTCCATTTGTAGTAACAGTGGCCATATTTAACGGTGAATTAGCATCATGTGCATAAATTTGAATACCAGTGCCAGAAAGTTTTCTGTCAAATTCTGCTGAACATTTTCTAGGATGAAGTCATTTGTTTTTTTTTCAGTTTTTTTAGTACTTTTTGCCATAATCAATGGCAGATCAGCATCATTTTCATAAATTTAAAAGGCCTTTTTATGTCACGATGCTTTCTGTCAAATTTTGTTAAATTCTGCTTAGTTGTTCTTGAGAAGTCACTTACAGATTTCTCTTTTTTTAGTAACAGCAGCCATATTTGCCAATTGGCATAATTTGTATAAAATTGAAAACCCTCTATGCCAGAATGCTTTCAGTCAAATCTGGTCAAATTCTGTTTAGTAGTTTTTGAGAAGCCACATTTAGGTTTTTTTCTAATTAGAATTAGAATTAGTAATGTTACTCATATTGGATGGCAGATTGGGATTATTTGTCAAAACCGAAAGTCATTGATATATGTATGCATGTACATGAATGTATGTATGTATGTATGTATGTATGTATGTATGTATGTATGTATGTATATATGTATGTACGTACGTACGTACGTACGTACGTACGTATGCATGCATGTATGTATGTATGTATGTATGTATGTATGTATGTATGTATGTATGTATGTATGTATGTATGTATGTATGTATGTATTAGCATCGAAAGGCACCTCAGCACAATGGCCGTATGCCAATTAAAAGTAAGTACTAAACAAAAGTCCCCTATACAAGACTTTTGGTCAAAAC
Organism: Margaritifera margaritifera; assembly: GCA_029931535.1. Classification (NCBI taxonomy): domain Eukaryota; kingdom Metazoa; phylum Mollusca; class Bivalvia; order Unionida; family Margaritiferidae; genus Margaritifera; species Margaritifera margaritifera. Next base: position 430,767 of record JAQPZY010001258.1, on the reverse strand, counting down.
CACATGCTGATATGACCATCCATTCAGGAGAATTAGTTACAAGATTTTCAATATGTTCATCGTGGCAGCCATATTTGAGGTCAGATCAACACCATTTTTACTCAGAACCAACTAGATATCATAATCGGTGTTTTGGTGCAAATCTAATGTCGATATGACTTCCCATTTAGAAGTAGCAGTAACAAGATTTTCAAGATGGCTTCCATGGTGGCCTTACTGGAGGATAATAAGTTTTCTGGTGAAAACTGAATGTTGATATGATTTTCCATCTAGGAAGAGTAGCGACAAGATTTTCAAAACATCCACTGTGGCAGCCATACTGAATATCAAATCTGCAATATGTTTATTCATGACCAACTTGACACCATAAGAAGTCTTCCAGTGAAAACCTCATCCATACAACCATCCATCCAGGTGCAATAGCAATAATGATTTTCAACATGGCCACGGAGGTGGCCATATTGGATGTACATGTACTTTCAGCACCATTTTCATTTAGAACATATTAGACATCATAAAAAAATCTTCTGGTGAAAACCCCATGACGAAGCGACTTTCTGTTCAGGCAGAGTAGCAAAAGCAAGATTTCAAGATGGCCGACATGGTGCCCATATACATGTATCTAGCTGCAAAAACTAATTCCAAGTCAAATCTTTGTCATTAAAGGTAAACACAAATTAAGTTTGTATTATCCAACAATCAACTGTAATGATTTTTCTGTCTCGCTGTCTAATTATGAGAGTAAAGGGAAGAATATTGCAGAGTCAATTATAAAATCAGTATGTAGCATGCATAAAAAGAATGTCTTTTGTAAACAAAATATCTTCTAATATTGTTATGATTACTTGAATAAAAAAACTGTATTAAATATCTATGAATATAATTTATTTATGCAGAACTGTCCATAGGTAAGAATTTTTAGATGCAATGGTGTTCTCTAATATTTTAACGAATATTAAATTGTGAGGACATTATTAATTTACCATCATAAAAACTTGCATCATCTATTTTGTTTTGTTCTTGTTTGCACCAAAGTTTCTTTCCTTAGGCTTACCTGTAGCAATGCACTGATTAGCCCTCTTTCCTTGAAAAGCCAGAAAGATTTTAAGGTTAAATTTTTCTAAAATGTCCAGATCACCTACTTTCATTTCCCATCCAAAGACTGAGTTTAATTATCCAAGGAAACTTCTTTCTTGGAAAAGCATGCTGACTCTACTATACCTAAAGTCCTTTCATAGTGATTGATTGATTTACCAAAGTACTCGTCTAAGTGCAATTGTTTCATCAAGTTGATTTTGGTAATAGACAAATCTTTCATAAACTGTAACACATAAATGCTGTGACTGAACCTCTAAAGCTTTATCAGAATTCTACAAGTCTAGTGATTCATTACTTGACTGTGTTACGGTACTGAATTCCCATACAATTATGGGGCTTACATGTAAAACTGCATCAGTGCTAGTGTATCAGAACCAGTCAACTAGACACGTTACCATCTGTACTCAAAGAAACAAGTATTACCGTATAAGGACAATAAAACAGGACAAGGAGACCAATGTCAAAACAGAAAAAGCCTGTGATGGTGTGCCCTTGGGGCAAAACTGACTCATGATATCCTGAAACATATTGGATTTTCAAAGACACTAGCTTAAGCTCTCCAAAATTTTTATATATTCCGATCATCAAACATGAACTTTGATTGATTTATTCCAATCATCAAACATGAACTTTGATTGATTTATTCCAATCATCAAACATGAACTTTGATTGATTTATTCCAATCATCAAACATGAACTTTGATTGATTTATTCCAATCATCAAACATGAACTTTGATTGATTTATTCCGATCATCAAACATGAACTTTGATTGATTTATTCCGATCATCAAACATGAACTTTGATTGATTTATTCCGATCATCAAACATGAACTTTGATTGATTTATTCCGATCATCAAACATTAACTCTGAGTTTCATATTTCTAATTGCTAATTGCATATTTCTAATTGCTAATTGCTAATTGCATATTTCTAATTGTCCATTGTAATTAAAACACGTACTATCTTCATTTTTACATCTTCATCCTCCTCAATCATAAATAATGTGAACATGTTCTACATACTTGCTTGTTTATCACCCTCCCTCTTCCTCGCTCCAATTTTCCTTACAATTGTATTCTCTCAATGTACACATATCAATACAGTGCTTAACATATCTATCATTTGAGCAGCGGGTCGAAGTAATTCATTTGCTGGATGGTGGGGAAAGTAGTTATATTATTGCAGCAGAAATGGAAGTCACCTATTGTGCCAGTGTGACAGGTACCCATGTAGTTAGATATCTTCATCTATTTGCTTGTGAATTAAAACTATCTCTGAAGAATACAAGTTTGTCTTTGAGAAGAGATATGAGCTACATCCCTTTTCATTAGGGTCAGGGGTCATTCAATATTCAAAACATGTCTGTAAAGGCAGGTGAAGTTTCAGTTCATGGGTCACAATGAATAGCCATATATGGCTTCTTTTTATTTTCAGTTCATCACAGGCTTCTCACATAAGCCGACTGTCATATGCAGACCTGTCAACCCTAAGACGACCTTTTCAGTAAGGCAGTCGATTTTTTCAGTAAGTTAGACCAGTTTTCATTAAGGTGTAACAAAATATCATGTACTACTATTGTCAAGACGGAAAACATACATGTAAAAATTCAGAGGTGTGATTCGAGATCGATGCAGCGAGAGTAAACATTATATTCAACTAAACATATTTTAAAGTACACTTAGACCCTAATTACCTCCAGTACAGTTTCACAAACTGCAGTTCCAAAACCCTATGAAGCTCAATGGCTTCTTGCTATCTCTCTGAACTTGATGTACCCCGGTAATCCTTGTTTTGTTTTTTTTATTTCATGTGGCAACAGCAATCATATATCCCACTATGAGACAAACTCAAATCACCACATGATGTCCAATAAACATAACTGTTGCCCTTCCTTTTTTTTCTCCAAGAATTTGGATATTCCTTTATATTCTTCTGTTCTATTAAAACATTTTATGAGGCTTATTGTCCCTTTCGTCTTGAATATATATCGCTTGTTGGAGGCCATTTTTAGACAATTCTATAAGCAACAGCTTGATCATGCAGACATTTTACATGAAAAAATACATGCAGTTTAAAGCGTTAGCTACTCCCGTAAAGTTAGTCTGGTTCCCTGACCAACTCCATTGAATCTAATATGAAACACAGATTCAAATCAAACATGGACAAGTATCCGGATTTTACCGCAAGAATGATATTTCCATAACTTTTGCTTTTATTCCACAAGCCCGTATTTTAAGGGTCATTTCCGTAAGACTTACAGTCAAATGATAAGGGTTGGCAGGTCTGCAACTGACTAATCCAGATATTGTTTTAAAACTGTGAACAAACTAAGATTGGTGATGATTTCATTCAGTTTGCAGGATACAGTAATCTTGTGTGTAACATAAATTTGGGAGAGAACAATATATACCCATAATTATGATTATTTTGTACAGTGCACATAAAACAATCTTGATAACATAATAATAATAATAATAATAATAATAATAATAATAACAATGATATTCGGTGCATGTTATTTGTTCAAAACCAAATTTGAAAAGGTGAACATGTGTACAGCGGCCAGTTTTGCCTTTTCCCATGGATGGTCACAAGTGACAGGTTTGATTGCATATATATATATATATATATATATATATATATATATATATATATATATATATATATATATGTATATATATATATAATACAGGGGGCACTCTACCAGGTGAAGTGGGTGACTAATTCGGTGAAAAAATGTAAACTTCGCCTTTTTCTATTAGGAATGCAAAAACAACTTCGCCCTGTCATTTTTTTTTTATAGATCTACACAGAGTGACATCAGTTTGTGGCTTTTGAGATGCTCCCTCAACCCAGCCAAATAGTTGTTAAGCCCCAGGCAAAAAGGATTGCATGTTGCCTCAGCAGGTACTCATATCAAAGCGTCAACAAAACAAACTTGTGCACATTCACAGGCATGTGTTTTTATAGCCAATTGACCAATTAACTCAAACCCCCCCCCGCAAGATATCGCTCCCCGATGATGAAAAGTTAACTTTTGTTTCAAAACTAAATCAGCTCTATGTAAATAACAATTTGTGTTTTGAGAACAGAATTGGTGAAAGCACTTTCTAAATGTAAATTTTGAAGATTTTAACTGCCGTGCCTGCATTATTTTCTTCATAAAATCAGTTTAAAACTGTGTAAGGGCACCTGCTAAGGAGTAATAATGGTGGACATCGCTGTGTATTGGAAGTAAGTCTTCATTAGACTGTCTGTTTTCGTAATTCACTGGGCAAATAAATTTAAGGAAATTATACTATTTGTAGAAAGCAAAGTGTAACTTTTATGTGATAAAAGATTTAGCCTAAAAATAAAACTTTGTTGGTCAGAAAAGTATGTGACAATGCTTATGGAATCAATAAGCACTGTAACTTAAGGTCAAGGTTGTTTTCATACATCACTCATTTGTGTGAAAATACGAAAAAAAGTAGCAAAGAAAAAAAAAAGGCAACCAATATACGACATTAATACTAGTACGTAGATATTTTAGAACCATACATGTTCAATCCTATCTCAAGATTGTTGTAACGAAGCTAGAAAGTGAGTGGTCATCTGAAGAAAATCCCTGTTTCTAAAAATAGATCCATCGACTGTTAAAAACTTTACCCAAAAATGACAGTCACATTTAATTTAGAATCAGCTTCCTCAAAATGCAGCTGTAAAGTTGAGATTACTCATCAGTGACGACTGTGGTTTGAACGGATGAACACTATGATGTTGAAGACACATGTACATGTGCTCTCATGTGCATGTTATAGCATAATATAGGGTTGTTTCAAACTAGTTTAGAAACGTTTTTGACTGCCATTTTCGAGTGAAGAAACTAACAAAAAATAAAATTTGTTCTTTATGTGGCAGTTGCTTAAGTATTTTTACCTATCTGTAATTACAATACTATAACACAGTTCAAATACTAGAGAACCAGAGCACACACACACACACACACACTATATATATATCGCATTTCTTGCTATGCTGCCACTTCTCCCTGTTCTGTCCAAAAGAATAAGTCACTTTTCTCGAAATTCAAGTCTAGCTTGACCCCTGATATAATATATGTGTTTGTGTGTTTTGGTTCTCTTATTTAAACTGCGTAATCTATTTCTCATTAAACATATTTGCATTTAACATCTTTAAGTAGAAAATTCTCTGTGTTGTATACTGTATATATTATAAACACATTTTGTAAGTGTATTAATGTATCATATTCAGATGCAGTGTACAATCACCAAACGAAACTCTAAATAAGTATGAGATAAGTATGAAATAAGCACGAGACTGTATGCTCTGGGATTGGTTAGTTTAGGAAGCGAAAGGGGGCTGAAAATAAGTATTGAGGGATTTGTGAGTCCAAGCATCATCAGAATCAACAGTTTTCAATTTGGGTTGTAGGAGTTAGCAGCTGAACCTGCAGGGGAAAATTCCCAACCCAAAGTCTTTAATGATCTCCATAATAAATCAATCTGCTCATTAGGAGGCACATGTCCATCCATGACAGGTGTCCATCCATGACAGGTGGCCACTTCATGGTCAATGCATGACTGGAAAAGACTGAGAATCAATACTGTCTGTACTGAGATCAAGTAAACTTTGCAGCCATTCCAGCCTGGACCATTTGACATGTTAATCGAGTTATTCTGCCCTGGACCAGTTGGCATGTTAATCCAGTTGGCAAGGTATTTGAGTTGCTAGTGGGAACGCATGTGTAGTATTCTGGCAATCAAATCTGAGACTTGGAGCTTTTTCATTTCTCTTAGGTTGCAGTTAAGCCCCTTTTACAGATAAAATGTCCACATTTAAATACTTTTTATGCTGTAATGTTGTCAGCTGTTGCATTATCTTGGCAGGAAAGTCGAAATACTGACAAAACAAGAGACTTTAGGTAGGACTTCTTGGACATTTTAGCTAGTCGGGAACCTTGTCTTTCCAACACAAATAGTTGGCCGTTTTGGGCCCTTTACCTTAACAAGGATCTCGAAAAGTGTAAAGGCTTTCCAGCCCATGACAACTGGACATAACCAGCCCTGTAGCTGGCCATAGGTATCAGGCAAGGGGCCTTGCCCCTCCAAGTAATATCAGTTGGCCCCATAAAGTACTCTAGGTAGTCAAGGGTATTAGACACTCCAGCCCAGATTAGTTGGCCCTATTGGCACTCAGGTAATGGATATTTGATATAGGAGCATGCCTCATATGCACAGATCACTTGGATCTGCTGGACAGTTTACAAAGTAAGTGGTATCTGGTAAAGTGTCACTTCTCTCTATCCCAATTTGGCACTTGAGCTAATCAAGGGATTTGGTGAGGGGTGAAGCTTCTCCAGCCCAGATCAATTGGTCACAAAGGGTTCTGCAGCTTGTCTTAGGTGTCTGGTGAGGACCCAGGCCTCTCTAGCCCAAATCAGTTGGGCCCTGAAGTGAGCACTTAACTAGCTAAATGTATCAAGTTAGGAACCAATCATTTAATTTTTGGGTGATGGTGGTTGAGGGGGAAGGGGGCCAAGCTGTGATTTTGCAAAAATATGTGCAAAAAAAAATTCTTGCTTGGATTTGTAGAACAAGAGTCCCTCAAAGGGACTGACACTCTACATGCTGAACAGAATTTGCAGGAATTCAAGATAAGACCATTTCTTCCTTTAACTGCAAGGATAACAAAATTTTCAAAAATTACTGCAGTGGTGAACATATTGGATGTCAACTTCACACAAGTTTTATTTAGGACCAAAAAGGCATCATAAGAAGTCTTCTGGTGGGAACCCACATGTTGATATGACTTTCCGTTTTAAAGAAGCAACAATAACAAGATTATCAAGATGGATGCCATGGTGGCCATATTCGATATCAGACTGGCACCATTCTATTTAGTACCAACTGGAAATCACAAGAATTCTTTTGGTGAAATTAGAATGACCCGCCGTCTCGGAAAAGTAGTGATTTTCAAGAGATGGTCATTGTGGCAGTCACATTAGAAGTCAGATCGGCAACATTTTCATTGATGACTAACTAGACATCATAAGAAGTATTTCAGTAAAAACCCCAATGCTGATATGACCATTCATATAGGAGAAATAGTGATAACCACATTTTCAAGATGGAAACTGTGGCAGGCATACTGAATGTCTGAATGGCACATTAGGACAAACGAGACATCATAAGAAGTTGTGGAGTATAGATCCCAGATTGATATAACCATCCATTCTGAAGAAGTAGTGATAACAATACTATCAAGATGGCCACTGTTTTGGCCATCGGATCAACACAATTGTCATTCTGGACCAACTATATATCATAAGAAGTCTTCTGGTGAAAACCCCACGGCAATATTACTTTTCATTCAGGAGGATTAGCAATAACAAGATTTTCAAGATGGCCACTGTGGCAGCCATATCGAACATAAGATCTGCACCATTTTCATTCAGGACCAACTAGACATCATAAGAAGTATTCTGGTGAAAACCCCATGGCAATAATACATTTCATTCAGGAAAAGTAGCAATACCAAGATTTTTAAGATGGCTAACCATTAGGACCAACTAGACACCATAAGATGTTGTTTAGTAAAAAACCCATGTTGATACGACCATCCATTTTGGAGTAGTGATAACAATATTTTCAAGATGGCAACTGTTTTGGCCATGTTGGACATCAGATCAACACTATTTACATTCTGGACCAATTATACATTATAATAAGTCTTCTGGTGAAAACCCCATGGCAATATTACTTTCATTCAGAAGGATTAGCATTAGAAAAAATTTCAAGAAGGCCACTAGCAAAACATTATAGGAATATTACATTTCATTCAGGAAAAGTAGCAACAATATTTTCAAGATGGTTATCATACTGGTCATATTAGACATCAGATAGGCACCATCTTTATTTAGGACCAGATAGACATCATAAGAAGTAATTTAGTGAAAACTCCATGTTGATATGACAATATATTCAGGAGCAGTAGCGACAACTATTTTCAAGATGGCCACTGTGGTGGCCATCTTGGCCATCAGATCAGCACCACTTTCATTTAGGACCAAGCAGACATCTTAATAAGTCTTCTGGTGAAAACCCCATGTCAATATGACTTTCCATTCAGGAGGACTAGGGATAACAAGATTTTCAAGATGGCCACTGTTGTGGCCATCATGGTCATTAGATCGGCACAGTTTTCATTTAGGATCAACAAGACATCATAATGAATCTTTTAGTGAAAACCTCATGTCAATATGATTTTCTGTTCAGGAGGAGTAATGATAACAAAATTTTCAAGATGACAGCTGTGGTGGCCATCTTGGATATCAGGTCAGCAGCATTTTCATTTATGACCAACTAGACATCATAAGAAGTCTTTTAGTGAAATCCCCATGTTATTACCATCCATTCAAGAGGAGTAGCGATAACAAGATTTTCAAGATGGCCACTGTGGCAGCCATATTGGATGTCTGAGCAGCACCATTTTCATTTAGGACCAACTAGATCATGGGATGAATGTGTGTGTAAAGGTTTCATGGCAATACTCCAAGCAGTTTAGGAGGAGTAGGGATAACAAACTTGTACTAAATGACTGATGTAAAGGTTTCATGGCAATACTCCAAGCAGTTTAGGAGGAGTAGGGATAACAAACTTGTACTAAATGACTGATGTAAAGGTTTCATGGCAATACTCCAAGCAGTTTAGGAGGAGTAGGGATAACAAACTTGTACTAAATGACTGATGTAAAGGTTTCATGGCAATACTCCAAGCAGTTTAGGAGGAGTAGGGATAACAAACTTGTACTAAATGACTGATGGACTTATGGGATGGACAACAGGCCATCCCATAATTTCTTCTGGTTCATGACCAGGAGAGCTAAAAATGGCTTTTTGGATATACTTCTGGTAAGATTAGTTGCCCCTTCTGGCATTTGAGCCACTTGTAGGTGTCTGGTAAGGAGCTCTGTCTCTCTAATTCAAATCAGTCTGCACTGCTGGGCACTCACGCTAGTCAAGGGATCAAGCTGAGGCTATGCCTCACCAATCACAATTTGTTGGCTCTTCTGGGCATTCAGGATACAGTACACACACAAAATACTGGCCATTTTTCACTTGTAGTGGTGTTGCTGTGACGTCATTACAACCCGCTTCACATTAACACCCAGATTGTATAAATGCAGTGTTCATTCCAGAAATGGAAACATTGGCCCAAAGGCCCCTACTAGGTCAGAAAGTGGAGTCATTTAGAATCAAATGGGTCCAAATATCCTTACCTGTTTCCTGTTTATTCAAGAAATTCAAAACATATTATTGCAGGCACTCGTTTCATGGAAATAAATGCAGCAGTGTTTTCACACAAGATGTCATCATCATGTCTTCTTGACTGGTGCCCAAGCTAATCAACATTGGCAAGACATTTCTGTCAGCCAATGAAATTGGGTATCTTGTGCTTCTTTCGCAATGAGTGCACTCTATTTAGTAACCATGGAATGCACTAAAATTCAGTCAAATATCAACTGTAACAATCTCTTTTGTTATTAGCTGCTGAAATTTCCTTTAATGATGAGTTCCTTTTAAATAAATTAATTTAGAATAACTGAGGCTGAGCCTAAAAATCATACTCAAAGTTCCAGATTTTGAGTACAGAGTACAGTTAAGTTCCATCTGCCTTCGCCAGTTACCTGTCTCAGTGCATATGTACTTTCACCCGGCAAGGTCACCAACACTAAATACAGATGGGAGGGGGGATGAAGGAGCTGAGATTAAAACCTCCTTTTTGCCTGAGGTGCACTACTACCAACGTGTTGTCTGCGAAAACCATCACACAATGGCTCCTTATATGGTAGATACACCGCTGGAGGGCTACAAACACTGCCTGCATTTCTTTGTTGTTTATATGAGGCATGGCTCCCTCCTGTGACCATGAACCCTGAAGGTCTGCTCCTTCTGGTTCTAGATAGCACCACGATCCAAATCTGATGCAGTGGTGTACAGATAGGAGTGGTGCTGTGAATTGGGACTCCGAACAGAAACTCGGAACAGAAACTGGTTTCCGATTTCACCAACAACAATGGTGAAATTTGGATCCCTGGGAGATCTGGACTGATCCTTGTGCCGTCTCCAGTTTGCCAGAAGTAAAAGTCTTCCTAGAAGAATCAAGTTTGCCATGGAGATCATGCCATGGAGATCAAAGTCCTCAGGAGTGAAAGGTAAAACCGAGCCAACAAGGTCTTGGCTTGGAAAGCCTTTATGAGGGATAGGATTTTGTTGATAATGTCTGGGGAAACACAAATTTGCCTGAGAATGGTGAGGCATGCCACAGATACAAAATCTGGAAAGGAATCAAATCTGATTTTTCTAAGTTCAGGATAAGACCCAGACGGGTCATTGTGGAACAAAAGAGGGGCAGATCTTTTAGAAGGGAATCTCGTAGGATATTGTGCATCAACCAGTCATCGAAGTACCAGTGGATGAAGATCCCTTTAGACCTCAGGTGAGCTGCAACTACTCCCATTATCCTCTGGAGGTGGAAGCTAGAACGAATGCTAGTGCTCGAGATTCAAATATCTCCTGGTCGAGACAAAACCAGAAGTTTCCTATGTGGAGGAAAGATGTGGAGGTATTAATCTTAGAGGTCAATGCTGACTGCCAGTCACAGGGCCTTATGGTGTTCCTGACTGAGGCAGTAGTTTCCATCCTGAATCATTCTTCCCGAAGGAATCTCTTTAAGGGCAGAAAGGTCAATGAGCCAAAACTTTTCACCTTTGTTGGACACCAGAAAAATCCAGGAATAGAAAGTCAGAGAGTGGTATTTTTCCACCCTCTCTACTGTGCCCTTCTGCTGAAGGACATGTACCGTATATACTCGTTTATAATTAGACATTTTTTAATTAAAATTTCATTCATGCAGAGTAGAGGTCGTCTTATAAGCGCGAAATACAAATATTTTTTAAATCAGACCCTAATCCCTCAGCTTATCAAGGCAAACATGCTTTGTTTTTCCAAGTTCAGAATCTTTTGATCGAGATAATAATTTGACAATTATGACCTTAATCCCTTAGCTTGTAAAAGCAGCACTGCTTTGTTTTCCCCAGTGGACAATCCTTTGATCATGCCGCGCATTTGATACTTGTTCAATGTCATGTTGAGTCCCTTTGATCACACCACACAACTGACACCTGCTCAGTTGTGGCGACCCTATAATGAGATATCAAAGACTGTATAATCAAAGGCTCTCACAGAGTCTCTACATAAATAATGGTCAAAGTTTATGAATTGTTAGTGTTCTGTCAGTTACTGTGTACTTTGTCACTTGGATATCATACATCGTGAATAGCTAAACTTAGGTAATTTCACCAATATGGGGAAAAGACAACGTAATGCATACGATGGAGCATTTAAGCTAAAAGTTATAGACTTTGCAGAGAAAAATAACAATTGCACAGCAGAACGTGAATTTGTTGTGTCGGAGAAACAGGTGCGTGACTGGCATAAGAAAAAGTCAGTTATAGGTGATAGTGCCAGGCATCTGAAGAAAATTCGAGTAATGGAAAGCCCTTATGCAAACTTGGAGTTTAGTTTCAACGAGTAGGTTCAAGAGCAGTGTCAAAATGGGTATGCAGTCACTAGAAACGCGATTAGACTGAAGGCCCTTTCTACTGCCAAGGCTAACGGCGATTAATATTTTAAAGCTTCAGCCGGATGGTGTACGTGATTTATGTGACGGCATGGACTTTCACTTCGACAACGTACTCACATAGCCCAGAAATTGCCCGTTGATGTTGAGGAGAAAGTGGATAGTTTTTTTAAATTTGTTATCAACGAGAGGAAACAGAATGATATTGATCTGGCGCATATAGGAAATATGGATGAAACACCTATGTTTTTTGATATGCCGGGAAATTCAACTGTACACCCAGTTGGAGACAAAACAGTGACTATAAGGACTTTGGGAAATGAGAAACAACATTTCACAGTAGTATTAAGTTGTTTAGCAAATGGTACAAAACTGAAGCCTCTACTTGTGTTTTAACCCAAGATGCCAAAAGAAAATATGCCAAGTGGAGTGGTTGTAACTGTCAACCCTAAGGGGTGGGTAGACGAGGCAATTTGTTTGGTGTGGATCGAAAAAGTATGGAACACTAGACCAGGCGCATTGTTGAAACCTAAGGCATTGCTTGTGTGGGACATGTTTCGGGCGCATTTGATGCAATCTGTGAAACAGAAGTTGCGGCGACATAGAACATACCAAGCTGTGATCCCTGGTGGCACCACGTCTGTACTGCAAACATTGGATGTTTGTCTAAACAAGCCATTTAAGGCAAATATGCATAAACAGTGGCACAAGTGGATTGTAGATGGGCCCAAAGAAAAGACAAAAGCAGGAAATCTGAAGCATCCAGGGATTGAGTTAGTAGCTCAGTGGGTATGTAATGCATGGGAGGAAATTCCAAATGAGATGGTTGTGAAATCATTTAAGAAATGTGGTATTTCAAATGCAATGGATGGGACGGAGGATGACAAACTCTTCAATGATTTAACTTGTGAAAAGACCAATACCAAAGCACCTGCAGATGACAGTAAAGACAAAGAATCGGAGTCGAAAGAGGACGATGTTTACGATGACGGGATGACATTGGAATAATTTAGAACTTTATTTGGTAACTCTGATGATGAGGATGAATTCTTGGGCTTTGAGTCAGAGGACATCAGACAGTGACATTTATAGGATACCAATTTTATACCTGTATGTGACCTATAATCCAATTCATGGATTTATCATATAAATTGATTAAAAATGTTAAGCTATATGGATTTCATTACACGAAGATGGACAAAATGTAAGTTTTAAATTTATTTCTACATATTCAACTCAATAATACAATTATATTTATTGTACATTGGTTTTTGTTTTTATTTGTTCTATCTATCTATATGTCTGTCTATCTATCCAGTTTGGCTCGTTTATTTTTCCTAAGTGCAGCTCTGACGCAGTGATGACATGTCACCCTTGCAGACGGATTTAATTTGCAAAAAACACCTCGACTTATAGGAGGGTCATAGCTGAAATGGCTTTTTGCAGCCATGAAAAGGGGGGGGTCGACTTATAATTGAGTATATACGGAACCTCTTCTCTTAAACACGCCAGCTTTGACTGGTGAAAGAAGACGGGGGTCCATGAGAAAGGAGGATATTCAAGGAATTGAAGTCAATTGACCACCTTTAAGATAGAGAGGTCCCACACGTCATCCATGCCAGACCTGACCCCTGAAAAATGGGCTAGCCAAGCATCCACCTGGGTATTAGGAAGAGGAAGATATTGTAGGAGAGGGTGCGTGTCCCTCGGGCCTGCCTCCTCCCTCCTTTGGGAAGGGGGAGAAGTCAGAAGACTTTCTCCCTTGACTTTTCCAACCACCTTGTCCAGCAAACGACAGGAGAGCTTTGCACTGAAGCTGCTTGAGACTGCTGGGGTTGCACCCACTTTAAAACTCAGGAGAAGGTACCAAGGGGCAGTCAAGGTGTGCGTACTTCTTGACCAGTTTGGACAGGCCAGGAGCGACTGTGACACAGCTGTTGGTCTCTCAAATCTTGAGATGCAACTGAGTGGATGAGACCTTCGACGAGAGTCTCTGTCTTGAGAGGAGAACCCCTCAGAAGGTTCTTACTGTGGTCTTCAAAGCAATGTCCCTGCAGAGATGGAGCAGCTCCACATAGATCTTCACGGACACAGAAACAGCATGCCTTGATGTTTTCACCACGGCCTCCAGCAAGCATTGAAGTACCACTGGAGAAAACGATTCATCTTTCAGAAGATTGAAGGAGGCCATTGAAAAGAGATTGGTGTGCAAGGCAATGGCGATGAGCGTATCGGCCTTAAGCTCACATGCGTCCAGGGTCTTAACCCGGAATTTGAGCCCAGGTCCCACTGATATCCCGAAGGTAAGGGGCCAAGAAGGTGAGTGAACTCAATAGCTGGATGCCAAAACCAACAGACAATGCATAGAGCGGGATACTGAAAACCCCTTTCGCTGCCAGGTAAACACTCGTCACCTGCAAAACTTCTGCGAAAACTCTCTTATCATCATGGAATGCAGGGGTAACAGAAGGTCTGGACAATATGCTGCCCCAAGAGTCTCTCCAAACTGAAGCAAACCTTCTTTTCCTCCGAGTCCAGGGGAAGAATGCGGTAAGCTTCTATACCACCTTATCAATTGTCCAAATTTCTTCCTCCTACAGGTCCTGACCTGCCAGGTGAGAAGAGACTGGGGACCCAAAGGTTAGGGGAGGAACCATCTCCACCAGTTCCTCAGCAAATTCGTTGGAGTCTACCAACACATAAATAACGGCATCATTCTGTGCTGACTCCTGTGGAGAGGCAGAACTTTCCCTTACATTGTCTCTATGCTGAGAGGGAGATGTGGGAATAGGGATATTCTCATTCAACTGCATCTCACCGGGGGTGATGAGACTGCCCTTACCAGAAGACCTTCTAGAAGAATGAGAACACTTCTGATCCTTTCTAGATCATCTAGTGGAAGAAGTAATGGTCCACCTCCTTTTTGTTTGCCCCCATCATAGACGAGATAGGTCCATGGCCTGTGATGTCTGTCCTGCTTCATCCATGGTGCCAAGTGGAAGGAAGGCTTGTGTCTAAAAATGAGTGTCCCCACATCCAGTTGGGATTGAAAAGTTATATAGGGAAGGTTTCTGATCTCCTTCCATAGTCGGATGAATACAGGCCAACTCCCTCTCCCCACTGTGATAGATTGATACATTTTTAAAGGCTGTCTACGCACATACCGTTTCATAGTTGATATCTACCCTACCGCTTCCAAAAAATAAAGATTATTATTATTATTATTATCATTATTATTATTAAGACCAAAAAATTGGTATATTTGTGCATTATATCCTCACATTACAGAAACCCATCTACTGGGCACCAGAAATCTTATACCGGTGCAATGACATGCGGCTGAGTAATCAAATTACGAAGGCCAACGTGTGTACACAACAAGCTGTTAATTGATTACCTTACTTTTGTAATCTGGAGAGTTTAAGTCCAAATGCAGGATGTTTTATGAGGGTGTTCTAAGTAATAACGGGATCCAGGGTTCTCCATAGGATTTTGAAAGTTGCAGTCCAGGACTCCTTCCTTGAAAAAAGTTGCAGTCCCAGCCCTAAAAATAGGAGTCCCAATAAAGATACTTTTTTTTCCCTTGCAATAATTCAGAACAGTATATGTGTATTGTTGGGTTACAAAGTTATTACACCATGTATTTTGGCCATATGACTTCAAATCAGCACAACAGAAACTATTCATTGTAATTAATTCTAACCAACAGGAGTACCTAGATTACAGTTTTGCAATTACAAATAGGTATAAATGGTAATCAACTGCCACTAGAACAAACAATAAATTATCCAAGTCCAAAAGATTCTCATTTTCTTTTCAGTTAACCCCTAAACATGTAGCTCTAAGCTTGAGATTACTCATCCGTAACATCAGTGACCTCTACAATTTCAATAGATGTTGTGAAGACACACGTGCATGTGCTTCATGTACATTTATAGGGGTTGTGTCAAAATTGTTTTGAAATGTTTTTGACTTTTTCATTTTCTGGTGAAGTTTTAAAAACTAAAAAAAAAACTAAATTGCTTGTTTAAATAACAGTTGATTAAATATTTTTACTGATCTGTAATTACAATACTGTCTGGAAACAAATCTGAGTGCATAAAGCTAACAGTGTTCCATTGTTTTCTCGTTTTGGGACCCATGTCCTATTCATTCCACCTAAATCTCAGTCTCTTTGATGTTCTGTTTTCTTTATCAAAACCGGATGCATTAACTATTTTTCTGTTGGCCAGTCATGCAAGAATCAGGTTCATTGACATCTGCAGTCTTGCGCTTGACACCAAATAAATTATGTAAAGTTGCCATTGGAAAAATACACATGATAATCACTTGAAAACGAATGTACATCTTCTGTACATGACACCAAAAACAGCTGATTTATGATGATTTATTACGATCAACATGGGAGCTCATATCCCTGTGATAAACAAAATAAGTCACGAAAGCTTGGCACTATTTTTCTAAATATGGTATACGATAAAATGCAAGTGTTTCTAACATCGCATAATTATTTATAATATGATAGATTAAAACTGTTTCGAGTAGTGTTTATCAACAAGAGGTGTCAAAGCACATGCACGTGTCTTTAGTCTTTTGTTCAAAATGATCGCTAGGTACCGACAATAGGTTAACAGGTTTCTTAATCTCCTTGTGTTCTAAGTTCTCACATATGCGACTTCACCTAATCACATTACAATTACTTGAAGCTTGTTTGATAGCTCGCACACTACATGATTGTTACTTGATTTGTATAAACAAATCTAATAAACAACAAAAATTTTGCAGACAAAAAACTTGCATACAGAGGACTCGGCTCTTGCAATTTTCAGGAGTCCAAAATGAAAAGTAAGTGTACTTTTATGCTGATTTCAGCATCCCTGAGAACCCTGGGATTAAAGGTGGTAATGGCTTTCAAGTCTTTTAATAAAAATCGGCTGAACTTTGGTGGAGGTGAGATAAAAAGGAGAGATCAACCAAAATTGATATTGGCAGAAACACTTGAGTAGGTAGTTTGATTGTTTGTATTGTTTAATTGTTATTGCATTGTTCAAGATGTTTTTTAGAAGAATATTTAAGGGCAGTTGATATATGTTGTAGTTCAATTCATGTCAAAATGCCAAAACATAACCTGTCTTACAATGCTAAAAAACACTGGCTTATAAATATGAAACTCAAGATTACATCTCATGTCTAACTCTTTCTCCTCAGGATGAACTTAGATTGGAGGTGTATTGGAGAGCAGCCAGCAACCTTCAAAACCAAGCCACAGGAAAATTGAAGTTTGAACTTTCTTGCAGGTTGAGCATGGCTCTTTTGTCATTGACACATTCTAATGATACAGGGAAGACATGCTCCATTCTCTGCAAATAAAGCCATTCATGGGATAATCTGGACCAGAAAACTGTTGACAGCCTGTTAAGTGTGAAACTTAATAATCACAATTAATGTTATCAGTGGTCACCATATAGTCAGTAATCTTGTGAAGGAAACAAAAAAATGATTGTGCATTTTATATTACAAAAATCTTTGCAGTGAACAATGAGATATACACCTCTTCCTTTTTCAATGAATTGTCATACACTGGCTCGTATTAATTAATCACAATGGCTCAAAGAAGTATATTTTCTTTTCTGTCTCAGTCTCAGAAACAACCTGCCAGTGATGATCAATCGAACCCTCAGGCTCCAAAGAAACAGAAAGTTAGTATCAATTCTGAGGAGAATAAATCTCTTAAAGTTGTAAGAAATCCTTAGCATCAGTTTGCTCCAAGAATAAATTACAATCCCAGCTACGAGCTGATGACTCTAACACAAATGGCTCTTGAGATTTTAGTTTTGACTCTTGAGATTTCAGTTTTGACTCGTGAGATTTTCATTTTGACTTGAGATTTTCATTTTGACTCTTGAGATTTTGCTGTCAAGGGTCAAATGACTCTTCAATTTTTAAACCTATTGAGAACCCTGAAACAAACAAAATCCAGAACTAAAAATGTGTAGGTGATATTTACCCTTGGCCTATCACATACATGCCATAACACAACGGGTCACGCGAAAAACACAATTCTGGACTCCCAAACCCCCCTGACACAGTTGTGTTTCGAAAAACATGATTTTCAGCAATCTTACAACAAATAAAAAAAAATAATAAAAAAACAACAACATATATTTCTTGACGACCTTGATATGTGCCCATAATCTGTGGTATGTATAAACAGTAAACAGTCTTGCTCAGAGCTCACATAAAACTATCCTCGGGGCAGTTTACACACCTGTTCCAGAGGCAATTAAAAGGTAAGCTGGTCAGAGACACCTTTCAGAGATTTACTGATTTGGCTCACAATAGCTAGGGTGATGTGTCGTGTCAAATCCTCTGAGCAGTGCTGAAGTAGAGCCCATTAGGTCAATTTGCATAGGTAAAGTGCACTAAGTTGGAACAACCCAATTTGCCTGAAGTAAGTACAACAAAGAGATGCATGTCGAAGAACAAACATTATTACACATCACTGACTGCATTGAATGAGAATGTTGAAGTCCTCTTTATTAAAGTTTGTGATCAGCGGCAACATTTTTTTGAAGTCAGATTTTTACTCCATATATAAAATTCAAAACATGATTATTTCGGTAGGTTGAACAACAGCACCATTCAATCTCTAAACAGCACCATTCAATCTCTAATGCAGTGTTGCACCTAGGATTCAAAGGTCAGAGGACAATGTGTCCCTAACCCTCCAGATTTGGGGGACACAGCATTTTAAAGGGACAAAGGAAATGTGCAGTACATAATTCACTAGAGGTGCTAAAAAATGAAATGATCTTATTTGCTTCTACAGTTTTGCAACCTTATCTTTCTCATATTTTCTTTGGGCATTTACATGATGGCAATAAACGTTTTATCATGTGATCGAGTAACTCGTGAAAACATTAACATGTTTGAATATCTAGTTAACCTGAAATTAACTGCACCATGGAATTTTTAATAATTTAAAAGTATTAAATCATTAATCAAGTGACAAATTGTGTATTTGCATAAATTTGTACCTTTTTTCATTAATTCAGCCCGAGAAAATATTAAATATTCACTGCTGTAGGTATGACTCAGTGATCTCCCCAGAAATTTTCGATAGCATCGGAGTACGCGTGTTTGGGTCATAAAATGTTTTACAAAGCGCGTGTTAACGTCATAAAAGTGAAACAAATTAATATAAATGAAATAAAAAGAAGTGCATATATTTAGTACATAGTATTTTTTATTTACCTAGGTTATAACAGTAACAACAATGCATATCTCATTTATTTCTTAATTTAGATATTCGTCTTTTCTTCATTTCACCATATAAACTGACTGGAACATCACAATTAAAGTCTTTTAAAGGTTGTCCTTCATTACTGATTGTCATCAGGTAGTTCAGTACCCTCTGTGACAACCTGTTCCTTAAAACACTCTTAATTCTATTCATTGAGGAGAATGACCTTTCACAATCTGAAAAAAATGGAACATAAAATATATTAATGGATGTACAAAAAAAGAGACAAATATACCTGAATCCTAATTAAGTTAATTACCATGGAAAAATTCTTCCGGCACAATTTACACAGCATACCTGCAAAATATATATGTAATTACATAGTCCATAGTCTTATTTTCAAGAATTTGATATAGACCGGGTGGAATAAACTTTTGAGGTCATAACTTCACTGAATAATAAGTAAGAATATAAATGAAATTATTTTACTTATATTTATAAAGGAATACTTTTTATTTATATCTTTTCAAAAGAGGTAAAACTGGAAGATAAAAATTGTTCCGTTATTTACTGTGATAGACAGAAAAGAGAAATTAATAGGGCAGCACTCACTTAAGTTAGCAATATGGAAAACTTACCATCCGATCCAGCAATTTCCACCCAAGGGAATAACGTCTTCCATTCATTATTAAATCCCATCCTTCATTTCTTGATATCATTCTTTTTGGAAATCATGCTGGTGCTATCGGAATCAGAATCACTCAGGGCTCGAAATTAGCGGTAGCCTGCTAGCCTGAGGCTAGTAGATTTCTTGTCGGACTAGTAACTTTCATAATGTTAATAGTCCGATGGGCTAGTAAGTTTCGGTTATCAACACTCAGCGTTTGTTTACACCTTTCCCTATTAAAAACTTGACTTCGGCAGATGTTCTGTAGAATCAAGGCAGTGACCATTGTAAACACAGAGTCATAAAAATATTAGCATGAGAAGATGAAGTAAATTTCTGCCTCGGAAAGGTGCATTTCTATAACAAGAAGCCAGCCGATTTTGCGCATTTCGCTTAACAGCGCCAATTATGGTCCCGTCATTAACAGCGGAAGTTTGGTAATTGATCCTAATTAATCTGATAACGTATGAAATGAAAAATGACGTGGTATCACACTTTATCCACTCGACCACAGTAACAAACTACAAAGCGGTATACCACACACAGAAACACGACAAAAATTATTCAAAGAAATTAGTTTGCATGTTTGTTTGTTTAATTTTTTTTTTTTTGGCTAGCTAGCCAAACACTCCAACAGTCACAAACGGGAAACTGCATATTTTACATTTGCATCGAAATAATTATAAGAATTAGATCAATGTTACGATTACGTTATTGACACATCATTTCCATATAACTACTTTTTTCTATGATGATACAAATAGTTTATATATTTTTCCCTTACAAGAACGAACAAATAATTGAATACACATGGAAATATCCAAGCAGAATGCCGTACATTTGTTGGGAATTCAAATCTCTGAGCATCTAAGATTTGAAAATTGTCCACCTTATTATTAATTTCAACAATACATTGAGGTCCGATTAATTAGGAACAATTACCAAACTTCCGCTGTTAATGATGAGACCATAATTGGAGCTGTTAAGCGAAATGCGCAAAATCGGCTGGCTTCTTGTTATAGAAACGCACCTTTCCGAGGTAGAAATTGACTTCGTCTTCTCATGCTAATATTTTATGACTGTGTGTTTACAATGGTCACTGCCTTGATTCTACAGAACAATTACCAAACTTCCGCTGTTAATGATGAGACCATAATTGGAGCTGTAAAGTACAACAAGCTGAGTCCGATGGCTTCGTTTGATAGGAACGCACCTTTTCCAAGCTGAAACTAACATTATCTTCTGATGCTAATATTTTATAACAGTGTTTACAATAGCCACTGCTTTGATCCTGCAGAACATCCGCTGAAGTCAAGTCTTTATTTGGGAAAGGCTATTTAATTTTAAGGGGGGGGGGGGGCAGAGGCACATGCTTTGAAACATGTTTCTTGCTCTGATTTTGTTATATAAAGGACACTGTGCCATTCCTTTTCTCACTTTAAATAATCTGCGTCAGCTATACTGTAACATCTCGTATTTCAAAATGAGGCACAATTCCCTCCTTGCAAAACAGGCAAAATGTGGCATTTTATAGGTGTTCAGCCACCAGAAAAAAAGCAAAAGTTGAATGAAAATGACATAAAAGAGAGGAATAATTCTTATCATAGGGAAAAAATTGTTGTTAATCTCAATACAAGTGTGTGACATTGTTTTTTGGACAGGACTAAAAAAGATTTGGCAGGACTAGTAAATTTTTCAGTATACTAGTCCTTCTGGCTACAAAAAAATTTGTGTTAAATTCGAGCCCTGATCACTGCCACTATTCGTGATGCTAATTTCTGATTGTCGTAACCAGGCCAACATGGGGCTAACCAGGACCTGGGTAATTTTTCTTTTCTTGGAAGGTGGTGTGTTCATTTTTCACAATAATTTTTTGATTTAATCGGTGTAACTGCTTTGGCTGTTAATGAAAACGACTGACATATATATAACACACTACCAGTAGACTCCATTGTTGCTGGCCAATCACGTGACTAGGTGCAAACGAAACCCTCACCAAAGGTCGCGCACTGGCGGAAGCCAGGTACAATGGATAATGGTTAAGTGAGTGAGCAATTATCCTGGATTATCTTAATAAAATACCCCAGAAGAGGTAAGAACAGGTGTCATTTGAGTGGGGCTTTGAATTAGGTGACAGGATGTTTGTTTAACAGATTAATTTTATAAGGGTAGTGGGAAACATCAAAGCATAGCAGCACAAGAGCATAGCGTAGCGGCAGGTTCTAAAGTGTCGAGGTTATCGGAGGTTGAAACGATAGCGTAGTGGGCCCGCTACGGTGAAAGGCCCTCGGGAGAACACTGTGACTATAACCTCGAAAATACGTTACAATAGCGGTGGCCAAAGACTGCTGCTGTAGGTGTGACTATAACCTCGAAAATATGTTACAATAGCGGTGGCCAAAGACTTAGCAACTCAACCGACTAACAACAAAACTTGAATGTTTTAATTGCCAGATTCATTGTTTTGAAATGGATATTCATTGCTATCTTACAGGTTTTATCACTTTTAGCAACCTTGGCCATTGCTTGCGCCAACATAGACGTGGATGCACATCCGCGAAGGAAAAGTGTAGGCATATTTGTGAACACAATTGACACTTGCATTACCGTCAAACCAACTACTGAACTATTGAAAGCAGCAAAGACTGCATGTAATTAAAACTGCATTCCACTGTCCAGTGGATTTTAAAGACAATAACTTGGTATATTTTTGTGTTTAATGTCTGTGAGGTTGTGACCATGTGTGTGGTGATGTTATTTGACAATGCTAAGTGTACCATTTTTTTTGTTTGTAAGTATATTAAATGCTTCAGAGAAACAGATGGTACTTTCATTTATTCAGATTTGAATTTCCAGTCATTTGCTATAGGCTGATTTGAGAAGATAGCTTTTTCTCATTTGGATGACGTCGATTTGGGAGGGGGGGTCACGCGCACTGACCCCCCTTGGGACCTCAAAACACACTTTTTGAGTCTCGAAAACCCCCCAACACTGTCTGGGAATGTGGCAAGTATCACCGGAACAAAGAGAAAGAATACAATTTACTAAAGCACCGCTTGATTACCATGGCACAAAAAACACCTAAAATTTACCAAGAGAGCTAAATTAACACTGTTATAGCAAGAACTAAGGGGACTGACACTTTGATCACTACAAAAATGTAAATGAATTGCCAAAATACGGTTTAAAACATGAAATGATGGAAATTTTTCACCAAGAGAAAATGTGCGTGTCTACCATGTTTTACATCCAAGGAAAAGTGGAAGAGTATTCCATGTGGGCCTATGGTCATTTAAGTTTGCTAGGCACGGTTGTAAGCGGCTACCAGATGCCGACACCATGCAGTTTCAGCAAATTCTGAATTTTTGATAGACAATGCATTCTGATCTCACGTCCCAACATGAATGGCAAAATATCTAAAATGGGGTGAGAGCAGTGTAAGGAAACTGAAACTATTCTGCATTGTCCTGTTTTTTGTTGTTGTTTTTTTCCCATGACTAGCCAGTACAGCATCATTTTTACAGCAGGCTATTATAAATTATCTACATTTTAGTCACCAATTCAGACTGTTTTAAAATGAACTACTTAAAACTAAATTATCCACATATACTGAGAAAGACCACATGAACCCTAGAAAACACGTGGACGCATGCGCAGTGCAACCGTGTCGAAAGATTAGGCACTAATTGGTATCAATTACCGTTGAAATATTGAATAATGAACTAAGTAGTCACTGTATTTTGATGCTTCTTTGAGTAAATTAAATTTTTTATGACATTCAGTCTGAATTTTTAATCTAAGTCAAATTTCATATTCCGATATTAGGAATATTGTCACTGACCACTGCACGAGGCTGAACACGTTACAATGGACACTATCGTCACAACGGAAACTCTGCTTTCATGTGCAATTATTTTGTACGGTGTACCTTATATAAGTACCTTGTGTGCTCTAGTTTGTAACTGTAAAAAATATTGATATCTTACAAACCCCTGGGTATCTGCTATGCATAAATTACTGCACACGTAAATTCAATATCTTCTAACGCGGAAGTTCTTTACATATGTGCAGTATAATGAACAAACCGATAACAATATTTATAAAATGAAGCGGTACGTACCCAGACCTAAAGAAAATTCAGATTGCAGTGGGTTTCTTTGTTTGTTGGTTTGTTTTTTCTTCAAATTCATCTGCAGAGATTTGTAGAAGAATGTCTACGTATTTGTTAGAGTTTAAATTTAAAAATAAAATTCGTTTAATTAGCAAATTAAATATAGACGAAGAAGTTTCGTTTATACCCAGCAAGAGGAGCGTTATATATATATATATATATATATATATATATATATATATATATATATATATATATATATATATATATATATATATATAATCCTTGGACTATTGAACCGAAGCTTAGAAAATGTGTTATCCTTAAAACCCATAACAATTTTAATATGAAAAATAGGACGCAATTATAAAACAATACCTTAAAACACACAGACTACCATTAGGAAATTAAAAAACAAACCGACAAAAAAAACAACAACAAAACACGCAGGCTACTATTAGGAAATTGCAAAACAAACCGAAAAAAAACCCCCAAAAAACAAAAAAAAACCCCAACAACAACAACAACAAAGCACGGAGGCTACTACTAGGAAATCGAAAACAAACCCAAAATATACCCCCCCCCCTCCAAAAAAAAAACAAAACAAAACAAGCTACTATTATGATATTGAAAAAACCAACCGAAAAAAACCCAGCAAAACATATAGGCTACTATCAGGAAAAAAAAAGAAACATGCAGGCTACTATTGGGAAATTGAAAAACAAACCGGAAAAAGACATCGCAACATGCAGACCAGCATTTGACTGAGAAAAAAAAATAAAGCAAAAGTGTACATGGAAATAATATTGTTTATTTATTTATTTATTTATTTATTTATTTATTTATTTATTTATTTATTAAGCAGCTAAGCCACAAATGTTTTACTGATAAACAAGAAAAGGAATGAAGACATACTAAGACATATATAAGAGGCAGACAACAGGAACATTTGTCGCTAAATAATTAAGCCACGAAATGTCAGATGTGCTTTGGCCTTCAGTATTTATGCTAATCGTCACTGGCAGTTTGATTCAACTGATTGACAGAAAAAGATAGTCATGTCTTAGTATCAAAGTAAAATTACTACATATGACAAACAGAAGCATCACAATTGTGCATCGGAGAGAGAGAGAGAGAGAGAGAGAGAGAGAGAGAGAGAGAGAGAGAGAGAGAGAGAGAGAGAGAGAGAGAGAGTTTATTAATTAACTCTTCACGATAATGTTATATAGAGAGGTGCAGGTAATTAAGCCAGTATGGTCAGGTACCCCGACATTTATTGCCGGTACGGCCGTACCGGAAAGGCGGGTTCGGAGGTTCGGTACCGTACCATAAAGAGGTAAAATGTATTTGCTCCGCTGGTTATATATATACATTATAAATGGATAAAAATAAATACTTCATTTCTAATATCCCTTAAGAAGAACACGCAAATGTGCATCAGGTCTTTGAAGAACCTGCAGCAGATAATGTAAAAGATGCTTTCAAACGCCATTATAATTTTTGAGCTAGAAGAGTTGAATACCGGAGAAAAATGCCTGCAACATAGACTAATCAAAAAGGTACTCAAGTGCACAATAGAAAATCCATTACGCTGTCTTTTTCCAATGTTCAAGACCCTGTAAAACAAAGTTGTTTGACAATTTAATTTTAGGCGAACAAAGCTATTCCTCGCATGAAAACATTACGACAACATCCTAGAATCATATTTCAGAATACAAACTTAGACTAAACTATGCAGTTGGTGGCGATGGCATAGTTTTGTTAGCTAGCAATGTGGTGACGAAAACTGTCAGCATTATTGGGAAAGACAACAATTTTAAAAGACATCAGATACATTGAACCTATGAAAAAAAATACTGCCATACATACCGTCGTGGTAAAGAATATAATACCAGCAGCTGTTAAATAGTCTCATTACCGACATGGTAACGAATATAATACCAGCAGCTGGTAAACAGTCTCATTACCGACATGGTAACGAAAATAATACCAGCATCTGGTAAACAGTCTCATTACCGACATGGTAACGAAAATAATACCAGCAGCTGGTAAAAAACAGTCTGTAACAATTCGTTAAAAAGTATTCAACGAAAGAAGTCCAGAGAACGTGGGTAACAATTATGTAGACAAGAAGAATGAAAATGGTGACACTCTTATAATCGCAACTAAATAAGTGGGTGATTTAAAAGGCAAAGATCACGAGATAAATAAACAAGCGTTTATAATCATGACAATGGTTGTAGGAGCTGGTGTAATTTACTTTTTAAAATAGGATAATATTTGACTCTTCTCATTCTTTTTCTTTCTATTCATTTTATCACACAAAAAAAAAAACAACAAAAAAGAAAAAAACATTTAGTAAAATTTCAAAGAACAAGGTAATTAATGGTGAATCAGCAAAACGGCATTATCAGCCAATAAATAAACATTTTTTCCCCAGCTAATGTAAAAAGTCAGCTTCTTACACTGACAGTGATACCAAACAATGCAGCTGCTGCTTTATTTGCTAACTCAAACAAATGGTTGGCAATATTTTTCATACTTGTTTGGAATTTGACACCTTCACCAGCATTTGTTCCTCCCCCCCCCCCCCCCCTCCTGTCAGACCTGTTATAAAAATGGCTATAGCACTAAAACTCGTAGCAATGGTTTTTTTTTTTTTTTTTTTTTTTTTTTTGGAACGGTTGTTTTAACCTTTCGCCTGGTGGTAACTTTTCTGAAGCTATAACTATTTTCTCTAATGTTATTTTTTAATCTGTTAAACGTCCAATTATGTTGTGTCCTTTGACTTTCAAAAGATTGCAATATAGTTGCCATTTTAGCATTGCTTTTTCATCTTTAGCTTTGCTGATATATATTTTTTATATTTCCTCTAAATATTTTGTCATACGTTTCAACGTCTGATTTCATTAACCTTATTTTTGAATTTACTACAGTAGGTAGAAAAGAGACATTTTGGCGCAGATTTGTCTGCATTTTCAGGCCAATTTGATTGTGTTTTCAATTTTTCGTGGGTATAAACCATGTTTGTTTTTTTTTGTTTTTTTTGGGGGGGGGGAGGGGGTGCGAAGTTGAGGCGTTGAAACATGACATTTATATTGTTTCAGAGTATCCTGATTTAATATGCTTTTAGGACGTGCGCACACGTTATTTAGAGTGTTTTAAGGGCATACTTTATTTAGAGTGTTTCGGGCGCCCACTCTATTTATAGTGTTTCAGACGCCCACATTATTTAGAGTGTTTCAGAATGAATATGTTTTTAGGGCGTGCGTTTGATGGTATTTGAAGTTTCAGAGGTTTGCGGATGGATATGCTTTAAGGACGGGCGCCATCATTATTTATAGTGTTTTAGGTGCCCAGAATGAATCTGATTTCCGGGCGCAAGTTTGAAGGTATTTGCTCATTTCAGAGGCTCGCGGATGAATATGTTTTGGGGACGGGTGCCACCCCAAGGTCATGGATGAAAGTTTTCAACCCAAATGGAATGGACAAAAGCCTTAATGGTTTCATTTTTCGGGTATTGTTGCCCTTTAAAGGATCATTAAGAATAAATCATTGTTGGTATCTTCTTTCGATTTCCGCGCCACAGAAACTAGAATAATATGAAAATAAAAATTGAGATCACTAATGGATCATATATATAATTTTTTTATATTATTATTATTATTTTTGTTTGTATCTTTAAATAGTACCCATGAATAAAATTCTGGTCCGTAACAAACCCATTTAACGAACGCTCGCTTCTTTTTATGATCACGTTTCAATATCATTTCAATTCTAAATACAGTTTGATTCGCTTTTCTTAATTCTTGTTCATAAAACATTCTTTTAAATTTGTCATCATTTAAATACTGTATTTCATACACAACTGGGTTCCTATACCTGATATTTGTTATTTTAAACAATTCCTTGCTTCAGTCGGGGGTATATCACTTTTCGTATATTGATCTTTTGCGTGAAATTCTTACTGTATCACCTATTTTATAGTTTGGTTTTCCTCTTTCAAAAATAGAATCGCCATATAGATTCATATAAACAAAGTGTTCATTTTCTTTTTTAATAAACATATGCTTTTGTATTTTATATTAATTTATCTTTCTGGCAAAACATCCAAATATTTATTGGCGTTGTTTTCTGTGAAGTACTTCCACATCATATATTTTATTGTTCGATTTAATCTTTGGGCAATCACAGCCCTACCTTTGGGCAATCACAGCCTTACCTTTGGGCAATCACAGCCTTACCTTTAACAAAGGTATGCTACATTTCTATGTTGTTGTAATGCAGAAAATTTTGAATATTTTGCTATAAAATTCACCACCCTGCTAGACCCATAATTTCACAGGCTTCCTCACATTTATAATTGTTTTAAAAGCATCAGTTATGTCAGTGTCCGTTTAATAATGGACCGGAATGCTACAAGCGTATTTGCTGAATGTGTCTATAACGTTAGCAAATATCTTTAATCCTTTATTCCGTCTTTTGGCTCAGTGTTTTACATTTATGTGCATTTAACTCGTCCAGCATTTTTGTTTTTAATCACATCGGAGTTTGTTAGTAGGATTTTCATCATAACAGTGGACATGTTTACATATCCAGTCCAGCTGGTTTATTGGCAGACCATTTTCCATGGATTACCTGGCCTACGGTATTTGTAAGAGGGTAGTGTCAATACGCTTTTTTGTTAACGACGGTATGATCGCCATATTTATGTCTGGTTGACACCATTTTCAATAGTAAAAATCTTCTTTTTCTATTATTAGATATTGCCCAATTGGTTATGATAATATTTCTGCCAAATTTGGTTTGTTCGATTACCACAGTATTTGTATTGGTTTCTCTTTTACATCCAATTGGCTCTTACCACAGTATTTGTATTGGTTTCTCTTTTACATCCAATTGGCTCTTTAGTTTATATAATGTACTTTTATATAATATTACTCTGAGGCAGGTCAAAAAATCAAAATATTCAATATAATTATTTATAGGATTATTATAACTATCCAACCAATGCGTGTTGCCGCCTTGGAAATAGTCTTTAATATTTACAATCATGTTTTCATCTGGTTATATATTTTTGGGTAATGTCTCTTTGCTAAAGCAGCTCCTAAAATTGGTTATCTCTTTCTTTTTCATAATTTTTTTTCAATTTTGTAAATCGGTAAGAGGTTTTATCTTTCTTATAAATGGGGGTGTTGTTCCTGGTAAAAATAAAAACGTAAAATATTAATTGAATTTTGATTGAATGTTTTTTAAAATGTTTCTTCTAACACTTATCGTTACCTTCTAATTACTATTAGTGAATTCTTTTAATTTTTTTATATCTATTTTGATAGCTTTGTTTTTTGTAATCTTTTCAATAACTCATCCAGTAACATTAGGGACTAATTGTTTTGCGTGTTGCTCAACTTGACTTGTTGCTTCTTCGGTAGATTTTGTTGAAATTTTCGATTCTAATGGTTTCGTTTCAGGTAACTTACTCAATACCATTTTACTGCTACTTGAAAAAAATCATGTTTAATCGCATCAAATACATTAGGAAATATATTACCAAGAACATTTTTCTTTTGTAGATATGTTTGGGGTTTTGAGGACTGGCTTGTAATACGCATTGAAATACTTGATAATTGGTATATATTATTAATTGGCACTTATATTAACTCATTCCCATGTATATTCAATAAACTACCTGGGGGTGAATTCGGTGCAAATGAATAAAGAAGAGCGCTATTTGTATCAATAATATACATATTTGTTACGCAACAACATCTTGTTAACAAAGTGCTAATTTCTGATACGTTTACCGTTATATTCACAACATTATCTGCATATTATTCTGTTATTTCTGAATTAAAGTCTAATCTGTTTTACATGCAGTTATTAATTGCAAAGTCCATTTTGCAATTTGATTCTAATATTATTTTGCATCTTATGGTAATATAATTTGGTTCATGTGTAATCCCATCTCTATTTTGCACAGTACCCTATTACATATTTTTTATATAGTTATTTATATCAATAATATTATATGCTCCTGGTTCTATTAATACATCACTCCGCTCACTACCATTATACAACCGAAAAGCCTTATTTTCTGATGTTATAAATTAAACCACGAGTACCATAGTTCTGAACTTAAACAATTCGATTTTATCAAACATTATAAATCCCCAGTAAAATTGTAAGGTGCATTCTCAGAATCTAATAATAGTGTTGTTTCAAATATCGTTGTTATATAATAAAAGTATGCAATATCACGGATAGTTATGAAACAGTTTTATACCCAGTCTTACTTCTTATGTTACCATTATGTAGTTTATTAACAACTTCAACAATCTCATTATCAATAAATTTGATTTTATTATCCATAGTTTTGCTTCCACATAATATTCGCAATTTCTGAACTAATTGGTTTGAGTCTTTATAACACTGTATATATCTTCCATTTTTGATACTATATAAATTTTTATTGGCTATTTGTTATAAAGTTGTTTGAAAATATTGGATGCTCTGTCGCTAATTTTTTTCTTGCTGTTCCATCGTTTGTTATTAAGTCAATGAAATCATAGTCAATCTTATTTTGTAAAACACATCTACAATTATTGTTTTAGGATAATTTGCTAGGGTCAGTATACAAATTTTCAAAATATGATCCATCATCCAATTTATAAGATTTGTTTTAACAATTCATTCATCGGAATCATATTTTATTTCTAGCTCTGTACCCTGCTTTGGCTTGGCCTCCAATGCCTGAACATTAAAGGTGTGAAGCGTTTTAAATAATGTTTCTTCCCTAGATTCTAAAGATAAAGGGATTCTTGCTATTATTAATATTACTCTTTCTCATAACCAGTTTATAGTGATGTAGGTGCATTACACACTAAATGCTATTCTTTCCGAAGTTTGGTAACATCATCATTCACTTGCTTTGGATATATCTTTTCTTTTCTTTTTCCTTTTTTCTAAGCTTTATCCTTTAATTATCAGCACACCTAATTTGTTGTTGTTGTTGTTGTTTTTATATATGGTTCCGAAAAACCACTCGTCCTCTCGTCTTGACCGGGTGAAAATTGGCTGGGTCTAGTGGAATTTACCAACGTACTCGTCTCGGGGCCGAGTAGATGCATATTTGAATCTGAGTTAATTTTCTACCCTTAACATCCACCACAAATTCAACATCACTTAACATTTAGAGTGCGTCAATTATGGATAACTTTGATCTAATATGCCTGTTTGTTGTCAGTCTATATCACGTCGAAAAGGAAGCAGACTGCGTTTTAACAAAGGTGCCCTACGTAAGATTGATGCTAAAATGGATACAAATCATGAACATATAATGTTGCTGTATAATACATAAACCTCGATTTTTCAATGGTAGTTGCATTTACAGTGACACTTTTAATTAATTTTGGCGCCATTTTCATGTGGAGAAAGTTTCCCTTTCAACAAACTATCACACATCGTTATGAGGCAAACCTCTGAGAAGTTAAGGGACAGAGAATGTCATAATTTTACGATCTTTCGTCTGGTCAAACAATGTTACACATGCTCCAGTTTACCAGTATTTTCAAGACTGAAGCTTTATTGATACAATGTCACGCCAAAGAGAAGACGCCAGCAGATAGTTCTATGTAATTACTTTTCACAAGAAAAATGTTGCCAGCTTACATTGGGAATAAGTATTATAAGTATCTCAGCCAATTTCCACCAACTTTCACTCGATGCATATCATTATTATCTATTTAATTGGTGTCATGACCTAGAAACATTCCAATTCTTTTGACCAATCAGCAATCTTCCCTTTGATGGTACTCTCGAGTTGCTCTTTAGAGGGTAGGTTTGGGTAAAATGGGTCATTTAGTACAAAATTTGGTGGAAATTAAGACAGATGGAATTCTGTTTTCAAATGCAAGTTACCGACATTTTGCTTGTGAAAAGCAATTACATTCTTATATAAATATCTGCTGGCGTCTTTTCTTTGGCTTGACATCATACTAATAAAGCTGCACTGTCTTGAACATATTGGTGATCTGAGGCAAGTCTAACAATGTCTGTCAAGACAAAAATCATAAAATGTTTACACTCTCCGTCAATTAACTTCTCCCATATCTAACTCTTAAAATTGTGTGATAGCTCCTTGAAAAGGAAACTTTCCTGACATCAAAATGGCACCTGTATTACTGAAAGGTGACACTGTAAACACGAATACCACTAAGAAATCAAAGCCTATGTGTGCAACTGAAATTTCTCAAGTTACAAATCTCGTCTCTTAATATATGTTCATTTAAGGGGACATGTATAGAACACAATATGTTCATGGTTTTGACCTAATTTAGTATCACGCTTGCATCAGGTACCTGCAGTTCTTTAGTAAAAGTGTAAGCAGTGTAGTGGAGAAGTGTACTGTGTTGAGTACAATGAGGACAGGTACGAATTTTTTTCACACCTGATATATATATATATATATATATATATATATATATATATATATATATATATATATATATATATATATGTATGTATGTATGTATATATGATCATCTTGTTTAATGATTCACATAAAATGTAACCAAGTACGTGAAGCGTGAAATATGAGCAAGTGTGACCAGCTTTTGACATGAGGGTGAAGGCAGAGCTCGTCAAGATGCATCCCTTCACCAAATTTCATGATTCCAGGTGTAACATTATGTATACAGGGGGTAGAAAAAGAACAGACCAACTATGCGGTCATGAACTGAATTCAAAATCTTAACATAAGCCAGTAGCATGTGAAATGTAGGTCACAGTGAATTCTTTTGATGTAAAGGTGTGGTACTAATAGAGATGCACTAAGTCATCTGGTTTGATGATTTTAGCATAAAAAGTGCTTTAGATTGAACCCAAGTCAGCGAAGCGTGCAATATGAGTAACATTTACCTACCTTGTGTTAAAGATATAGCAAACTTGTGAAGGTACATCCCGTCACCATGTGTCATAGTTCTAGGTATAACAATATAGATGCAGGTATCAGAAAGAAAAAAACAACACACATTTGGGCATGCACTAAACGCCAAAATATAGCCTAAGCAAGTAAAATTGTACAAGCAGGCCACAGTGACCTTGTTTTGTTGTATGGGTGTGGTACTTACATAGATGCATACCATTCTCTCGTTTGATCTTTCTAGCATGAACAGAACTTGAGAAAAAAACTTGAAAGACAAATTTAAGCAAAGTCAGTGAAGCGTTAAATATTGGTTTCATTGACCAACTTTTGTAATTAGAATGGATATCTCGTCAGGATGTATCTTCTCACGAAGCTTCATGAATCTAACTATAAGAGTATGTAAACAATAACCTTTTTTTGGATATTATGAACAGCGTTATAATGGGGACATCGACCTTGACGCATTTAATATGATGTCAACTCGAAAAACATAACCAGTAACAATCAAACAGCTTATTACTGTTTTTGCAAACCTAGAAATACCATTGATCTTACTACTTTCAAATTTTAGTTATTGCAGCTGTCGTAAATAAATGGAAACTGTAAAATGTAATAGCTGCAAATGACAGAAGACAATAGAAGAGACGGATAAATGCAACACAGCTTACAGCACGTGTAAACATTGCGCATAGAAATATAAAAGTTATCTGTATATTCAATAGCGTATTATCTGATATATCAGAAGCCATTGATGATGACAGCTTTACGTGTGTGGGAGAACTATAAAAATATATGTCGTTAGGCAAACAATGCAAAACAACAGTACAAAAATGTACCAGGAAGAAAACTTTGGGAACATAAAGAAAGGAAATAGAGAATTACAAAAATCATTTTGTGAAACGGATAAATAACGAATCTGAGCTGCAATCTAAACAAGAATGACACAAATGAATAGAGGAGGAAAATAAAAAATAAAACAAGAAAAATAACAAAAGTGACGTTGTTTATAGTTCAGCTCAGGTAATTTTACAAATATTTCCCGTCAACAGCACTCTAACTAATATTAAAGCTTTTTTGTGGGGTTTTTTTTGTCTGCAGAAATTCAACGGCCACAGAACCGTACCCTCCAATTCAAAATCTTCGGCCTCCCTCTGTCTGTCTGTCTGTTTGTCTTTCTCCACCACTCAAATATAGATGCGATTATTGCGCCGATATTGGAGTGAAGAAGAGGAAGAGTATGATTATATACTAGAACGATTCCCTTATACACTCGAACGTAGAACACCGAGCATAGTATGATTATACACTAGAACGATTTCCTTTTACACTCGAACGTAAAACACCGACCTAAGTATGATTATATACTATCACGATTTCCTTTTACACTCGAACGTAGAACACCGAGCATAGTATGATAAGTGAGGAATACACATTTTTGTTAACTAAATAAGAGATGTCAAATTAAAAAAAATAAAAATAAAAAATAAAAAACCCATTGCCCTTTGTCCATTTATTACAACTCCTTGTATTGCGCAAGGTGACAGAAAATGTGCAACTATTTTAAAGAGATGAACATCTACTATACGGAAAATAAATATTTTGCATGCAAGTTATTAATCATTTATGATAAATACACCTTAATATTTGACAATGCTATAGAGCAAAGTGTGATACGAAATTTTGGCAGAATGAATGAAACTAAGTAGTTGGGACAGCAACAGCTGGGTGTGAAATGTCTTATTGATATTTATCAGATAAACGTGTACCAGCGTTAGCAAACTCGATAAACAAGTTTCATGTTTACTTTCAGATAAAAGAACAAAAAAAAATATGTTGCCGGAATCCCCAGTGTACCATTACCTGATGAGAACCTTATCAGCAAATAAAATATAAAAAAAAATATTAAAAAATGTTTTAACATAATACGCAAACCTCCTCGTGACTGGAGATACACGACTAGAAAAAAATATAGCGGTTAATGATATGATCTCTTGGAAAAGCTAAATCGCTGTAACCGATGAAAGAATTATATAGTAGATAAAGAAATTAAAGATTGCGGATAAAAACTGGTATGATACAGTTAAACAAAGTTACGCATTCTATATCAGAATTTCTACTTCTTTTTTTCAGTTTTAAATTGCTGAATTTTGTTTTATAACTAAATAAATTGTTGTCTGAATACCCCACGTACCCCTTTATTCCCATGTTCTTAATTTTGTCATATAATTCTCAATTTTGTTCTACACTTCTAAATATAGTCCAAAATTGAATTGCACTTTAAAACAAACAAACAGAAAATGTCCTGAAGCATATGATTGAAATAAAATTAGGATTTCAAAAAAGGTGTCCAGATTGGTCTGTCAAATTCTGAATTTTCGTCCAGTTAAAATAAGAAATTTGTAAAACAAAATATGATTTTCCTCCTTACAGCTGTTACAAATCTCAATATATGTACAACATATTATTATTATTATTTCGTCTGTTTGATTGATTTTTTATTTTTTTTTCATGGTTTTTATTCATTTATTTTCTCTACCTAGCTAATTGAACCGCTTTTGTATCCGAGTTTGCGCTGGTCCATGTTTCCACCTAATCTGATACCGACAGGAAGTGTTTTGTTGGAGATTCTAGTTCGTTGTGGAAGAGGTTTTTAGGTAACACGGCACCAATTGTTTTTTTTTTCCATAGACCTTAAAAAAAATGTTAACATTTGGTGAAATAAATATACTTTCCCTTCTACTTTAGCATGCATGTCACACACTCTCATAGAGAGCAATGTTAGATTGTCAATTTGACAAGGACAGAACCAGGTACTCCATTGCATTTAAGAGAGATAACTCTGCTGGAACTAGACAGGAGTAAGAGTTATCCAGTCACAACAGACATTTTCAGTGATGTGTAGCACATTTTAAAAAAATCACAAAAAATACAAAACATGATCTACATACGAATTAACATAATCTCACATGTTGCTAAGAGACTCAACTTTTTTTTAAGCCAGACAGAAACTACAACTCGTACATAATACATCAATCACAGCTAGTTTTGTTGTTTATTTCTGAATACAATGTTCTCTACATCTTTAGCTCAGAGAGAGAGACAGTTTGAGCATCAGTTGGCACTGCTCTTTAATAGCGATTTTCACAGTACGAAGTAAACATCAGTTCACCATGTTTTCGACGATGTATCTTCGACTGTCCCAACTTCTTTGCACAGGGACTTGTTACAAATGAAATTAAGAATATCGGTCCATGGATAGAGGGCCGGGGGGTGATTGGGTGGGGGTACAAACTGATAACAATATAACACAACGGACGACACAATTCCTCACCATTTGGTATTTCCAACCCTGCTATAGTATTCGCACACCCTCCCGTTTGTTTTTACTCCCCATCTACCGATTTTAAAAACAAAAAGCATCAAGGATATAAAAAACGCAAAAAAATTAGTCATTTCATTCATCAGTTTATAATTTCTAACCTGATTGTTGCCAGGGGGTCCCAAACACTGTCAACTTGTTGGATCCAATTTTCAGTTTGATAATATATTCAAACCTCTGAGGACAATCAATTACAATTTGTTTATCTATATTCACCTCAACAAACATGTGTCAGTATTGTTACCTGACATAAGTGATACATACTACCTGTATGCTACATTACAAGACCATGTGGTGTTAGTGGATACGTTAGTGATAGTGGATACGTTTGTGTCTTTTATACATATATTGCTCATGAAGAACAAAAAGAGGAATAAATGAGAACAGTACAAGGTTAGTTTCTTTCAGTTTATTATCAAATAAACGTTTAATTTACCTACCTTATTGTAACATGCAGTGCTTGGGGGGGGGGGGGGGACAGCAAATTCAACACAATTTGTTTTGGTTCACAAGTTTTGGGACATGTGATCCATTTGAAAAAAAGTTTAACCATAAGTTATGGAGCAGGAAAAAATCATTTATTTTACCTTGTTAAAAGATATACAGTAAATATGTAACCCTGACTAAAAATTAAGTAATAATTTGCAATAATAAGCAGACTGCTAATGTTTGGGAAGTATGTACTTCCTATATCTTACATGATCTGTGTAACCAGGTAGAGATGAAATGAAATAGATGACCATGCCCCCTCCCCACAGCCTGTGTGCTAAAATGTGGCTGGGTGAGTTTAGTGTTAATGTTGTTTGTTAAGTTTTAAGTCAAAATAAATTAGGGACCTATGAATTCTTATTTAAAGTCTGTTTACACAGGAAATTGTTCCATTGTTCCGTCTGCTTTCTTTATGTAATAGGTAAACTTGTTTGTTTAAAGAATTTCTTTTATTACTTCCCCTAATCAAATGTCCAGTCAACCTAAAAAATCACATTGTCAACTGATTTGTTATGTTGAGGTCATAGGGAGACAACTCTTGTATTTTGTATACAATATAAGCCTATGAGCATGTATAGGTTAGATCCCTTAACTGTTGTGGGGTTTCACTGTACTATAAATTTTCAAATATTTTTTTATGTTTAATATTTTTTTTTATACAAAATAAACAGTAGACAGAAAAGAGCTAAAGTCAAAAACGCATTTTAAGCAAAAAATTGAATGAAGTATTAAGCATGTGAAAATTATATGCAAACAGTATGATATAGGGAGTTCAAGGTCATGACATAAATGAATAGAATCAAAATGAAGGCAAACACAAGTAAATAATACATTTTAAGAGTATATAATCAACATACGTGTTAATATAAGACAGAATAAAGTGTGGAGAAAGTATTTATAATTTTCATGTGCATAATAGTTTATATTCTTTACCTGTGATAAATAAAGTGAACTGAAGTATGATAAATCAAAAATGTATAGGCAGCATCAATTACCTGGAAATGCACCCACTAAACAGTACTTAAATCTTTTTTTAAAATTATGAGTAGAAGAGATCCCCACCTACCTACCTATCATATTTTTGTAGATGATGCCATAGGAAACATGTATTTTTTTTCTTTGCCTAAGGTAGTGCCTGATGCAGAACAGTACATAAATTTCTACATGTGAATATGCTTGCATGTATATGTACATGCACATGTGGTCAATTAACAGGGATGTACATTATAGCTAGGTGATTTTCTGATGTACTGTTCGTTGTCATAGGTCAGAGGTGATTGGGATATTAAAGAAACTGAAAACATGGTAATTTTTTTCTACATAATGCATGTTTATTTGTTCCTATGCCTAGATAGGCTACTGATAAATACCACAAATAATGTTACTAATGTATAGTTTGTACTATTAAAGGTGTGCCATGGTTAGGTTTACAACATTAAGACATTAAGGTGTCTCACATCTATTTGTTTAGTGTGTCGACTTGTGTTGTAAAAGCAATAAAATCAGCAATGGGTGCCACAAGACCCACTATGATTGCATTAAAATCCATGACTGGGCATCCACCAGATATAGTGGACACCTACCAGATATAGTGGACACCTACCAGATATAGTGGATAACTAAATCTACTTAATCCCTTGCCCCATCTTTTGGTATGCCAATCACACTTAGATTGGATTTGTCTATATCTGGTAATTGTTGACAGATTTGCTATTCTACGGCATAATTAGGAGTTCTGCCAATGTTTGCCCATTTTCCTAGTTCACCTAAAAGATCAACATACCTGGTGTCCAGTGTAAGTGAGCGGGAATTTCCTAGTCATTGAACATCAGAAGTTTTCATTATTGTTGATGCAAAAGAAGATGATTCTCAAAGTATTGCAATGTTTATTTTACGCATATGAGGAGAAATATTGTTCACTGTCTATTCTGCCTACTTTTATCTCACCTATATTTTTTTGTAACCAGCCATAAACTTCTACCTAACCCCTTGTAAAAACCACAAGTTAGGTGTTGCCAGAATTTCATACCACATTTGAATGTATTTTACACAGACAGACACTGGACCATGTCATAATAGAATAAAAATGCAGTACAGTATGGTTTAAAACAGTTTTTATACAGCATGATTGTACATTAACATTTTTGATACAAATAGATAATAAATTTTATTTTGTAAACAAAATTCTATTAGGCTTCTTCAGGTAGTTTTTTTGTGTCATCATTGGTTTGATCAAAGTAATTTAAAGAATTTATAGAATCCGCCTCAATGGTTACCTTTTTTGTTTTCACCAAAATGAGGAAAATCATAATATTCAGGGTCAACAGTGTCAGAAGGAAAAAAGAAATAGATTCTAGCTGCATGGTTGAGTATTCTCACCTACCTTCCACATTGACTTAGGCTTGCTTTATTGCTGTTTCCTACACAATTTCATCAGTGTTTTAAGTATTTTCCATTATAAGGTGGATTTCTATTTAAATAAAAAGCTTTTCTTTAAAACATATTTTTTCTTTGAAGCACATCTCTTTGGATAATTTGCATCCTTGGTTCTATTAAACTGTTAAAAGCAAAATAAGGCATGTAATCATATTTGCAAGTACAATAAACTTAGAAATTGTAAGACAAAACTGAGTAAAGAAGAAGGCAGTCATCTGTATCCCCTGTCCCACTAAAATGTCTGCTAGGGGACAGAATGTTATGTTGACAATTTCATGTGTAGGAAGTTTGTATTAATTGATTACACAAGGAATAGTTTATAAGGCATCGCGAGTTTTGCTACAAAAATGGCTGAATAGTGGATGAATCAATAAAGTGGATGAAAACTAAGGCTGCAACGTACACCAAACTTTCTTAACATGTACATAGAACACTATAACCATAGTGACACCATTTTATAGAAATGATTTAAGACTCTTACTTTTCCCTGATCTGCACTTTAGGCATACAGCTGATGGCTATTTATATGTAAAACCACTGACAATTCGCATAAAGTACCTTGCTCAAATTGTTTCACTTGTTGTACATCTTTTATGTCTTATTACAGGATACAGTTTTTAAGACACAGTTTTTTTGAATATAATTGACAGTTTTTGTTAAAAATCCTTAGGATCATTGTGATATTGTTTCATGCTGCTGCATATGATGAAAAAATTGACAATGCAACCAGATGTACTGCCTGTAGATGCGCATCAAATGCTTTTGCAGGATCTAAAATGACTAAGAAACTGCAGTGGCTTACAAACTTGAAATGGTGTTTCTTTAAAATAAAATGTTATTTATCCAAGGTTTTGTTAAAGAAATTGTTTTTCAAGAGTAAATAATGTAGTAGGTAAATAATGTGGTTTTAAGAATATTTCATCAGTAACTAAATTAAACTGGTGTGTGATGTTGTGTAATGTATGAAACAACCGATTCTCGTCAACTTTGGCTTTTTTCCTAATGGTGCTACATGTATGTTCAATGCGAAATCATCCATACTTGAAGATAAGAATTAATACAAAAATATTATTAAACAGTCATCTTAAGCACAGATGTCGAAATATAACTCATTAACCTATTGCAATGTTCCCTTCTCCCACCCTGTTTCGATGTTTCAAAAGTAGTATGGGTCCAAGTGAAAGAGGATAATTACTGTACTTGGACCTATGATGTGGGAGTCAGACTGGGTCTGTGTTTCTGTTCTAGTTTTCTGGAACTTTCCATCTAGTGGGAGGATGGAATTTTCTAATGTGAATGAGAATAATTCCATCCCAGAAAAGGTAAGCAAGGCAATAGTGACATGTAAGTATTACATTATTAAAATTGTTCCCCCCCCCCCTCTCCCAATACATATTTACACCACTAGTCTAACACATATACAAAATTTCATTTGTAAGACTGCAACCTATTGAAATTTCTAAAAGTGTAAATGGTTTACAATAAGCAAAGGATGACATTAATCAAAATTATTAAAACTTGACCTATCCCACTGTCTACAATGTATATCCGTTAGGCTTATTGAACATCAGATTTATATTATAATGTGCATACTGTCGAACATCAGATTGATATTATAATGTGCATACTGTCGAACATCAGATTGATATTATAATGTGCATACTGTCGAACATTAGATTGATATTATAATGTGCATACTGTTGAACATCAGATTTATATTATAATGTGTATACTGTTGAATATCAGATTGATATTATAATGTGCATACTGTTGAACATCAGATTGATATTATAATGTGCATACTGTTGAACATCAGATTGATATTATAATGTGTATACTGTTGAACATCAGATTGATATTATAATGTGCATACTGTTGAATATTAGATTGATATTATAATGTGCATACTGTCGAACATCAGATTGATATTATAATGTGCATACTGTTGAACATCAGATTGATATTATAATGTGCATACTGTCGAACATCAGATTGATATTATAATGTGCATACTGTTGAATATTAGATTGATATTATAATGTGCATACTGTCGAACATCAGATTGATATTATAATGTGTATACTGTTGAATATTAGATTGATATTATAATGTGCATACTGTTGAACATCAGATTGATATTATAATGTGCATACTGTTGAATATTAGATTGATATTATAATGTGCATACTGTCGAACATCAGATTGATATTATAATGTGCATACTGTTGAACATCAGATTGATATTATAATGTGCATACTGTCGAACATCAGATTGATATTATAATGTGCATACTGTTGAACATCAG
The DNA here is from genome assembly GCA_029931535.1 of Margaritifera margaritifera. Lineage (NCBI taxonomy): Eukaryota > Metazoa > Mollusca > Bivalvia > Unionida > Margaritiferidae > Margaritifera > Margaritifera margaritifera. Next base: position 389,469 of record JAQPZY010001258.1, on the reverse strand, counting down.
ATTGATATTATCATGTGCATACTGTCGAACATCAGATTGATATTATAATGTGCATACTGTTGAACATCAGATTGATATTATAATGTGCATACTGTTGAACATCAGATTGATATTATAATGTGCATACTGTCGAACATCAGATTGATATTATAATGTGCATACTGTCGAACATCAGATTGATATTATAATGTGCATACTGTTGAACATCAGATTGATATTATAATGTGCATACTGTTGAACATTAGATTGATATTATAATGTGCATACTGTTGAATATTAGATTGATATTATAATGTGCATACTGTTGAACATCAGATTGATATTATAATGTGTATACTGTTGAACATCAGATTGATATTATAATGTGCATACTGTCGAACATCAGATTGATATTATAATGTGTATACTGTTGAACATCAGATTGATATTATAATGTGCATACTGTCGAACATCAGATTGATATTATAATGTGCATACTGTCGAACATCAGATTGATATTATAATGTGCATACTGTTGAACATCAGATTGATATTATAATGTGCATACTGTTGAACATTAGATTGATATTATAATGTGCATACTGTTGAATATTAGATTGATATTATAATGTGCATACTGTTGAACATCAGATTGATATTATAATGTGTATACTGTTGAACATCAGATTGATATTATAATGTGCATACTGTCGAACATCAGATTGATATTATAATGTGTATACTGTTGAACATCAGATTGATATTATAATGTGCATACTGTCGAACATCAGATTGATATTATAATGTGTATACTGTTGAACATCAGATTGATATTATAATGTGCATACTGTTGAATATTAGATTGATATTATAATGTGCATACTGTCGAACATCAGATTGATATTATAATGTGCATACTGTTGAACATCAGATTGATATTATAATGTGCATACTGTCGAACATCAGATTGATATTATAATGTGCATACTGTTGAATATTAGATTGATATTATAATGTGCATACTGTCGAACATCAGATTGATATTATAATGTGTATACTGTTGAATATTAGATTGATATTATAATGTGCATACTGTTGAATATTAGATTGATATTATAATGTGCATACTGTCGAACATCAGATTGATATTATAATGTGCATACTGTCGAACATCAGATTGATATTATAATGTGTATACTGTTGAACATCAGATTGATATTATAATGTGCATACTGTTGAACATCAGATTGATATTATAATGTGCATACTGTCGAACATCAGATTGATATTATAATGTGCATACTGTTGAACATCAGATTGATATTATAATGTGCATACTGTTGAACATTAGATTGATATTATAATGTGCATACTGTTGAATATTAGATTGATATTATAATGTGCATACTGTTGAACATCAGATTGATATTATAATGTGCATACTGTTGAACATTAGATTGATATTATAATGTGCATACTGTTGAACATTAGATTGATATTATAATGTGTATACTGTTGAACATCAGATTGATATTATAATGTGTATACTGTTGAACATCAGATTGATATTATAATGTGTATACTGTTGAACATCAGATTTATATTATAATGTGTATACTGTTGAACATCAGATTGATATTATAATGTGCATACTGTTGAACATTAGATTGATATTATAATGTGCATACTGTTGAACATCAGATTGATATTATAATGTGCATACTGTCGAACATCAGATTGATATTATAATGTGCATACTGTTGAACATCAGATTGATATTATAATGTGCATACTGTTGAACATTAGATTGATATTATAATGTGCATACTGTTGAATATTAGATTGATATTATAATGTGCATACTGTTGAACATCAGATTGATATTATAATGTGCATACTGTTGAATATTAGATTGATATTATAATGTGCATACTGTTGAACATCAGATTGATATTATAATGTGCATACTGTTGAACATTAGATTGATATTATAATGTGCATACTGTTGAACATTAGATTGATATTATAATGTGCATACTGTTGAACATTAGATTGATATTATAATGTGCATACTGTTGAATATTAGATTGATATTATAATGTGCATACTGTTGAACATTAGATTGATATTATAATGTGCATACTGTTGAACATCAGATTGATATTATAATGTGCATACTGTTGAACATTAGATTGATATTATAATGTGCATACTGTTGAACATTAGATTGATATTATAATGTGCATACTGTTGAACATCAGATTGATATTATAATGTGCATACTGTCGAACATCAGATTGATATTATAATGTGCATACTGTCGAACATCAGATTGATATTATAATGTGTATACTGTTGAACATCAGATTGATATTATAATGTGTATACTGTCGAACATCAGATTGATATTATAATGTGTATACTGTCGAACATCAGATTGATATTATAATGTGTATACTGTTGAACATCAGATTGATATTATAATGTGCATACTGTTGAACATCAGATTGATATTATAATGTGTATACTGTCGAACATCAGATTGATATTATAATGTGCATACTGTTGAATATTAGATTGATATTATAATGTGCATACTGTCGAACATTAGATTGATATTATAATGTGCATACTGTTGAATATTAGATTGATATTATAATGTGCATACTGTCGAACATTAGATTGATATTATAATGTGCATACTGTTGAATATTAGATTGATATTATAATGTGTATACTGTCGAACATTAGATTGATATTATAATGTGCATACTGTTGAATATTAGATTGATATTATAATGTGCATACTGTTGAATATTAGATTGATATTATAATGTGCATACTGTTGAATATTAGATTGATATCATAATGTGCATACTGTTGAACATTAGATTGATATTATAATGTGTATACTGTCGAACATCAGATTGATATTATAATGTGCATACTGTTGAACATTAGATTGATATTATAATGTGCATACTGTTGAACATTAGATTGATATTATAATGTGCATACTGTTGAACATCAGATTGATATTATAATGTGCATACTGTTGAACATCAGATTGATATTATAATGTGCATACTGTTGAACATTAGATTGATATTATAATGTGCATACTGTTGAACATTAGATTGATATTATAATGTGCATACTGTTGAACATTAGATTGATATTATAATATGCATACTGTTGAACATTAGATTGATATTATAATGTGCATATTGTTGAATATTAGATTGATATTATGTGCATACTGTACATCGCTCATCTAATGATTGTTTCATGTTCTGTATGTCTCTTTTAACTCTTTATCATGACAGGATTCAGTATGTAATATATGTCTTTCTTAAATATGTCTGACAAGTATGATGTGCTAACCATTTGACATTTATAAAAAAAGATGTTGGTTGCTACATGTATATGCATGAGAAACTTGTGTTGAAAAGTTTTGTATCTAGAGTACCGGTACATTGAAATGGTATTTTGTGTAAAAGCTTCCAATTAAAATCATAATTTTTTAAAATGTCTTCATGTACCTCATCTGATACTATTGCCAATTCATTTTGTTTTATCTTAATAATTATAAAGAATTTTGTGTTTTTTTTTTTTTTTTACCTTTCATGCACTATCATCATTTTCTAATTAGCAGGCTAGCTTCTCTGTATTTGGTTACAAGAAGATTTTTGTATTCAGATGGACATCAACAGACCTTTTCCTTAGTAAACAAAAAAAATTGGCAAAGCTAATCTCTTTTCCTACAGAGGAGATAATCTACATTCAATTGATTGTTTTTGCTGTCAAATTATGCATGCATCTGTCCACCAATTATTGTATGTATGTCGGCTGCTGCAGTGTGTTCTTGGGAAAGGCACTTTACTCCCATTTCCTAGGCATGATATAGCCAATAATGTGTTAAAAATGCCCTAAAAACAAACATAAATCTACTGGAAGGCACGAAGTCACATAATTCTACATTAATACCAAGAGCTTGTTAAGACTTGCTAATAGAAATATGTGTGCATTTATTGTTAAAGCTGCATCATTTCTCTAAACCAAATTTTAGGTAATATGATGAACATATTCTGTGAAGCTCATAAGAATGTAAAATGACCATCTTACTACCAAAACCCACTCATCTCATCGTGTGCAGCTCATCTACTTTTTTGTAAAACACATTGTTTCTAACTAAAAATTATATTGATCACACTCTGTGATGTGGAGGTTTTGAAAATTAGACTTATTTTCCAAATAGTGTCAGCATACAATGTGTTCAGATGATTGTCTTGTTTTTCGATTGGATCTCATAGACATTTTGAGGTAGAACAGGTTTATATTGGGCACATATCATCGGTTAGTGGCACTAGGACGGCATGAGCTCCACGCTTGGCTTTGCAAACCTTCAAGTCAGTTATGAGGGGCTTTGTGTTGTTGCTTGTGCAATGTGAAATTTTTCACATGTTTTTACATCATGATACATATGCTTGACAAACAACATACTGAAAATCACTTTAGCTTCTTTTCTTGTTCTCTCAACTGTCTTGACCCTGGTATACAATTCTGCAAAATATTTTCCATTATTCTTCATTAGATGAGCTACAAAATGATGTAATGCTATTAAATGAGTTCTCTATTTATTATGAGAAAATGCAGCTTTAAAGGATAGCAATGAAAATAGGTCTTTCTAAAAGGGGCATACAATTGAAAATATTTATTAGTGATTAAAGAATTAAAGCCTAATCAATAACAGTTAACAAGAGGTCCAAGTGGGCTTGATATTACTCACTGGAGCAACTGAAAACTAGAAGTTGGTGAAAGCAAGTTCATACATGGAGTGCAACTTTAGAGTGGAAAGAAAAATTTGGTGAATTTAGTTGCGACATTGTCTCTTGGGCCTAAAAAAGGACAAGTGTTTCAAGTTTCATGCTAGAAAATAAATAGATTGGTTGATGGGAATAAGATTTTTTGAAACTAACTTTTTTTCCTCTGCATTTACCAAAATTGAACCAGAGTTGCTTGACGTGATTTTATTTCTTTCGAAACAAGATATTGTCAGTATTATTTAACAACATGATGTTTTCTGATACATATATATACCTCTATGTTACAAAAATAATTTGCATTTGTCTGATATAATTTGCTGTAAATTTGAACTGAGCACAATTAGAAAAAAGAACACAAATGCAGCCATTATCATTGTTGCACATTCAGCATGGGATCTTTGGTTTCCCGCAATGTTTTGTCCTATGCCCCCCCCCCTCCCTGGTGCACTTTTTCATCAGGAAAAAAATAAAATATTATTCCTACACTTTTTCTTTAGTGGATGCCCATCCATGTCTATGTTGGCATTAGCAATGACCAGAGTCGCTAAAGGTTGTAAAAACTGTAAGATGGCAATGAATATCCATTTTGAAACAACGTATCTGGCAATAAAAACATTCAAGGTTTGTGATAGTCGGCCAGGTTGCAATGTAAAATATTTAACAGTTCCTAGTGTAACATATTTTCATTGTTAAAGTCACACACATGGCAAGAAAGATTAAATTTATTTTGAGGTTGAATTAATGACAAAAGAGACTAAATTTATGCAAATGGACAATTTGTCATTTATTTAATGATTTATTAATTTGAAAAGAAAAGTATTGAAGAAAACATGGGTATTTATTATAATAAATGATGGTAGTAATGAGTGAACACTAAAATTAAATGAGAGCAAGATCCGGAAAGGAAAAATTCCATGGTGCGGCTCATTTCAAGTTAACGAGATACATGTATTCAGACATGTTAATGTTTTCCATTGTTACTTGAGCATAAAACATTTATTGCAAAAATATAAGTGTCCAAGGAAAATATGATAGTACAGTTAATGTTGCCACCTGAAGAGCTCCAAATACTGAACACATATGTGAACCCTTAAGAAACTGACATATTATGATACTACATTTTACTATTCAATATGGACTGGTTCCTTAAAATATGCAGCAGATGGCAATGCTAAGTACAGTGCAGATGACAAAGGTGGCAAAACTGTACAAGCAAATAAGATTCAAATTTTGTAACACCACTAGTGCATTGTGTACTACAGTTTTCTTTTGTCCCTTTAAAATGTTGTATATCCCCCAAATTTGGAGGGTGGGGCATACAGTGTCCCCTGTTCTTGGGATCCTAGGTGCGATACTGCATTTTTGAATCAAGATTTCTTTTCTATGTCTAGGATGCACCAACAAATATTGGGAGAAATGATAAACATCTAAACGAGTGTGATGTCTAATACTGTTACAATGAGCTGAATGAAAAGTGGTCTGGTCACAAAATTCAGAAAATCTGGAATTTTTTATTTTTTAAAATTTTTTCATTGTGTCATATGCTCAGAAATTGTTAGGGTAAGTGTTTGGAAAATTGTAGGGTCTACATGTTTAGGTAATTAGATTTGCAAGTGGTTTAGGAGAAAAGCATATTGAGTTATTTTTTTATATTTTGTAATAAAGGTCAAAAATACCAAATATTATTCTAATATAATGTGTGACTAATAACATTCAGTTTATGAAATAAAATAATGTACAAATGTGTTAACATAAAAACAAGAAATCATTTTAGATGTTTAATATAGTATTACCATATAAAGGTGTTCAGTGGTTTGTAACCTTTGTTGTGTTAATGGTGTACTTTATTTTTATGATTTAAAAAAAAATATATATATTTTTCAGCTTTAAATTATAGACTTTTCAGTTTAATCCCTAAGGTGTATTGATTTGCCAATATATGTCACTTGTTCTATTGAATTTCAAGTTTAAAATGTTTTCCAGTGGGGAGAACTCTATTCTCAACCCAGAACCTGTGATTCTCAATGGACCTGCTTTACTATGCAAACTGCTATTTTGGCCTCCCCATTGGTAGCAAGGGCAGCCTATCAGATGCAAGATCACCTCATTAATATGCATGGGTCATTAATTGTCAAACCCTTACAAGATCTTGATGATATAGGCCCATATTTCAAGTTGAATCAAAGTCATATTAGAAATATGGCTTCTAGAATGCCAACAAACTCAGCCAATCAGATGCAAGATATCCTAATTAATATGCATTGATCTTGCTCACTATAAAACTTGTCTGATAATTAATGATATAAGCATATATTCCAAGTTTGATCCAAACTGGATCAGAAATGTAGCCTCGAGAGTGGCAAGAAACTCATCCATTCAGATGCATCATCACCTCATTAGTATGCATGGATCTCAATTATTATCGAACTCATTCGAGATCATAATGATAGAAGCATATATTCCATGTTTGAATAAAATCAGATCAGAAATACGATCTCCAGAATGGTAACAAGGTTAACCAATCAAATGCAAGATCATCTCATTAATATGCATGGATCTCGCTCATTGTCAAACTCTTCTGAGATTTTGATGATAAAACCCATATCAAAGTTTGATTGAAATCAGATCTGAAATATGGACTCCAGAGTGGTCAAAAGCAATTGTTGACAGATGGATGTACGACGTACAAATCATGATGGATGCAGGGCCATATAATGAGCTAAAGATAAATAATGAATCATTTGAATACTTTTAATGAACATGGCATTGATGCAGAAAAACCATTACTAGGTATTTAATAGATGAAAGTGCATAGATTTCTAAGCTTACTCTTATTAAAGCAGCAACTTCCGGAATCATCCAACAATATGAATAATATATCCACATGTGAATAACCAGATCCAAGTTTTAGATCACAAGTTTCTTAATTATATGGGCTATGCTTAAAAATACATTCAAAATCAGAAACCATTCTGGATTTGCCCATTAAAATAACACTCAAACAATATTTTTTAAAAGCACATTAACTAATAGTCCACTCCAATTTATATTTAGATATGTTTTAAGGAAACACAGAATCTATTTCTTGTTGCACCTCCTTGGAGATGAAAAAGCTGGCTTCACACTTTAAGATATAAATTTATGGTTAATAACCAGAACTAAATGTTTTTGAAGCAATCATGTACAATATTTTACAAACTTGGTAAACATATGAAGATTAACACACAGGAAATCCAAAAAGAGTATAAAGGATTCATTTGATGAATACATTTTTGAATCCGATATAACACAGTATAAATTCTTCCTTAGATGCACAATTTTCAATCTTTTGTTCCTCCCGATTGCTGTACAATATTTTTCTGGCATCTGGGACCTAGAAAGAGATTGATATATGTATATCTTTTAGAAATGAAGACAAAATATATTTGTAGATTGAGAGGGACTATCAATGTTATCGTGTCAAATGTAATGACAGATTGTGCACATTTTTGTTTCAAAAATAACACGGTCAGGAACAAATTATAGAAAATAATCATATATCAAAACATGTTATGTTTGTTTATTACTATATAACTCCAGTGAGATTTTAAAAAAAATTGACACCATCTGATTTGACATAATTACAACTTCTACATGTATGCAAATTAAAATGGCAAAGCATAGATGCAAAAACTGACTTTTGAAAGGCAGTTTGAATTGTTGCAATGTAGTTCAACAAACTATTCATTATACTCAGCCATGGAGGAAAATCTAAAGATTCCAAGACCACATATTAAGCAATTAAAATGCAGCTTTTAGTATTATTAAATTTAGCTGCCCTAAATGTCAGACAGGCAAACTCAACAGACTGTTACAAAAGGATATATCTTCAATTTGTACAAAGAGTGTGAAACCATTTATTTGGCCGGGGGGGGGGGGGGAGGGGTTGTTAAGTAATATTGCTTCCTGCAATTACAGTATTAACAAGAGGCAGAAGTAGGCCTGATATCACTAACCCCTGGCATACGATGGTCTAAAAGGCAAATGTACAATGCCTGATATCACTAACCCCTGGCATACGATGGTCTAAAAGGCAAATGTACAGTGCCTGATATCACTAACCCCTTACATACGATGGTCTGAAAGGCAAATGCACAATGCCTGATATCACTAACCCCTGGCATTCGATTGTCTAAAAGGCAAATGTACAATATCTGATATCACTAACCCCCTGGCATACGATGGTCTAAAAGGCAAATGTACAATGCCTGATATCACTAATCCCTGGCATACGATGGTCTAAAATGAAAATGTACAATGCCTGATATCAATAACCCCTGGCATACATGGGTCTAAAAGGCAAATGTACAATGCCTGATATCACTAACCTGGCATACACTAGTCTAAAAGGCAAATGTTCCATGCCTGATATCACTAACCTGGCATACACTGGTCAAAAAGGCAAATGTAGTAGAAATAAGACTGGTAATATGGGTTGAAAGACACCAATGTCAGGATAATCTCTAGATATCAGGTTTAGATTGGTGCTATTTGACATGTTGTTTTACCATGTTTCTACTCTTAGTAACTTCAACTGAACTAAATGTTGTATTGGCATCTTTCAGCTGAATAATACTACTACTACTAATAATAATAATAATTTCTTTATTTTAAGAGGCTGACACATTTTCACCTGTTTACATACTTGAACTGATAATATAGCAATATTTCAAGATAAGCATGTGACAGTGTATCTACAAATTTACATGGAAATGCCCACAGAAAGTGGTGGACACTGAAGTTTAAACTCTAATATTTCAACTAAGCAATTATCCTTTCATGAAAGGATTGTGTGGTTGGAGCATGTTTAATTTCTGTTGGAATATCATTCTTTACAAGGGTGCCTGAATGCTGGAAACTTCTTTTAAAGAGTTCTTTTTGGGGGATTTTGGTAGTTTATAGTTACTGGAAACACTGGCCTTCAAATTAGGAGTAGAGTCAAACCTGTCAATAGTGGTCACCCACGGGGAAGTCCAAACTGGCCTTTGAATTCAGGTGACCTTTGTATGCAGGTTCACCTTTCAAACTTGGTTTTTGAACAAGTACCATTATTTTTATTATTAGTAGTAGTGGTTGTACATGAATTATTATTATTATTACATTATCAACAGATCTACCTGGTAGTACTATTCAGTGTAATCATAAAAACATGTTTATGTTGTTCTCTTCCAAACTTATGTTCCACACAAGATAACAGTATTCTACTCACTTGCATCCATCCTATAAATTAAATCATCACTGTCTCTTAAAAATCACTGATCATTGTTTTGCGCACCATGACAAAACCCTAATTCCACTACTAATTGACAGCTTGGATAATTAGTCTTAGAAACAGCTGTTCACCCTTCAAACAATATCTAGATTAACCAGTTGCTCAACTTGCCGAGATCAAAAGAGAGCCAGCTTATGTGAGGCCTGTGATGAATAGAGAATGAAAAGTAGCCTTATATGACTAATGCTAGTAACTTAACTGAAACTTTGCATACCTTTACAAGGCAGTTTTTAACCCATTAATATGGATACAATTCAAGTCGTAATTTACCTTTTCATTCAGGATACTAATCTGGTCATCGTTTACTGCATTCTGTTGACCATTTCATGGAAGTGTACCTTAACTGTATAATACATCATTATTTTATGTGTACTCTTTTGAAAAGAATGAAATAAAGGTAGAAGGTACACAAATGCTACATGTATATCATGCAGTGACAGCAGGAGTTAAAAAAACAAACAAACACAAACTGATAAAAATTCAATTTAAAAGTTCAGTTTTAACGCGAGGAAACCAAATGGTGGACAGTACTGGAGACACAAGTGAAGTCAGTGATGTGCATGCTGAATTTCTTGAAAGTGTAGCCAAGTTCATGTGGAAAATTGACATGTGAGGTCGTGGGGATCGTTATCTTTACTTCATCAAAATGAACGGAGTTGATGATAACTGGACAGTTTAAAATTTGATTTCAAACAAGAGTTTTAATCTGTGGAAATCAATGTGGCATACAGTACTGAGGCAGCAAGTGATGGCAGTGATGTGGATGCCAATTTTGATGAAAATATACTCTATTTTGTGGGGGAAATTGATATTTTATGCAGTGGGGATCATGATCTTGACTACATCGAAATGAACCAATTCATAAAGCATAATTCTTTATAAAATGCTGGCAGAATGGAATGGGTCTCTCTCTCAAAGAAAAAAATTAGATACATTTTTAAGTATCTATTCAGTAGAAAAGAACTGCCATTTTTCTTCTGGCAGCAGATAATAATAATAACAATAATAATAATAATGATACTATTTTACACCGTTTACAACTACACTTACAGTAAAAACTACAGGGACAGGTACAACATGCCTAATGATAACAAAGCAAAATAATGATCGATTTTCCCCCCTTTTTGGTAAAAAAATACTCATTATTTAAGCATTGATATTGTATGGAAATGTATAATACAGAAATAAATTCAAATTAATTTACTTTCCTTTAATTCTATGAATAATGGAGTTTATTATTATTATTATTATTATTATTATTATTAAAACTTTTGATATTTAACACATTAAAAAATGTAGTATAAATCTGGTAATAATATTAAGTATAACAAAATGGAATTACTGGAAATTAAAAGATAATCTTCATGTTTCATTTAATTGAGGGTATCTTTACCATAACATTATTTCTTGTACATTTGCTACTGGAAATTGTTTAAAAATTCACTTTTATTCTATTTTTTAAAATATGTTGAATATGCTGTGCAATTAGGACTCTAAAACATTAGAATCCTGCCTTTGAGTGATATTGTATTTGTATAATTTTACAATAATCTGGATGCCCTGCTCAACATCCAACATTTGCACAGAATATGAATATTTAAGTCCAAAATGCACATGTGAAAATCCAACTTTGGACAAATTTAAAATAAGTGGTTGATCAGAATCAGAGTCCAAATTTCTCATATGATAACTCACATGAGAAATTAGAACACTGCATTATTTTCAAACACAGTCAGATGTCATGGAAAAGAATGTTTTCTAAGTTATACTTTCTCATGTGAACATTCAGATTTTCACGTAAGCAAAAAATGTGAAAATTTGGTTAGTTTTTCATTGGCTCACAAGATCTAACAAACTGCACACATGAGCTTGCAAAGTCTACCCAATTTGCATACGGTGCTAACAAGGTTCTCATGTGCAACTTATGTAAATTGGTGAGATTTTTCTGTATGGGAGTCGCAATTAAATTTTCAAAATTTGTGGCAAAATCTGTGAAATTTCAGTGAAACGTTACTGAAATTTGATGAAATACCAAAATTTCAGTAAAATAAGGACATTGCAGTTAGATGCAAATCACATTTGCTCTTGGGTGAAGCTAGTAAGTCCAACTTCTCAAAAGTGTCTGGACAGTAACTTTATACGTCTTGTGACAAATTGCTGTGCTGAATTAAGTACTGGTTAGTGTCCTGTTGCTTGCACTGATGCTTCAAGTAATGCAGTACTTTCAGATGAACAGCTTGACCTTTTAACTTCAGACCTTGGCAATAATGAACCCCAAAAAGTGCGTTGTTCTACAGAATGTATAAAGATGAAATTTTGTTTCAATTTTTACAGTACAGCATTTGAAGAACGAAACTCGTACACTTTTCTGTTCTATAAAAATGATACATCAAAAAAAATTGGCCATGTTGAGAAATATATTGAAGTTTATACACAGTATCACAGAAATTGTACCATTGATTGTTTGTGTCAACCACAATATTATGCAGTCATAAAGGAATCAGGAATTAATACTGAAGTTTCAATTGAAATGATGTGATGAATGAAAATCAGGTTAATATAGTCCCTTTGAAATCAAAGTATGTGCAGTACAAAACAGTTCCAATTACAAGCATTGAAGACGTGTGTGTATATCCAATTAAACGATGGCAAGGACACTACTTTTGTTTGTGTGTTCCCCAATTCTGTTGAATATGACTGATAAATGTGCATTCATGTAGAAAATTTGGACCAGACATGCTCATCAAATTGAAGACATGAACTCTATATATTGAACAAAACTTCAAATGCAGTACCATAAAGTTTAACATTTTTTAACAACATTAACCATTTTAACACATTAACATTTTTATATTTCATCAGAGAGGTCTGTTTCCTGGAATATTTGAACAATGAAATATTCGTATTTATATCCAGTGCTGCATAACAAGTTTTGCTCTATATACATGATGGTAGTTAAATTTTATTTTGATATTGATTTGGTTGGTTGACACGTTGCTGTACTTTCTCCATTCAGCTTTTCATTTCATTCATGAATTCACTCTCGCTTGTTAAAATTGATTTTATGAACATTGCAGTAACCTTGTTCATGTTTGTATATGTGTTAACACTAAAAACTGTCATATGAATTCTTGTAATTAAATTGTTGGTTTTCGTAAAAATAAATGCCACCCAAGTTTTAATCAGTCATAACTTTTCACTAATATGAAATATCAATATTTACATTATATAGTTAAGGTTATTCATTGATCAGCTTGTGCATTATAAATTCATTAATATTCATTAGGTACCAACAAATATATACATAGGTGTAAATTGTCAAAAACTTGCAAACATAAAACAACAGCCACAGTGCTCCTGCATAATTCCCTAGGTTAATATACCAATGCAATAAAAAGCTAAAATAAAATAAAATGACTACTAATAGACAGTGAATTTCAATACCTTTCCAAACATGTAAAGATTATGATTTGATATACAAAAATAATGATTTTATAGACAATTTTTAAAAAAATTTTCACCATCACTATATGCAGTTTTCTAAATGATAATTAAATTATCTGTTGGGTTTGCTAGCAAGATCGCATAGGCAACTCTACTTGGATGTTGCCAAATTTCATATATGAGCTAGCTGCGAGCTCCCACCTAGTCTGCTAGCTTGTTGATTGTAACAAGCTTTTAGCGAGCTTGCCATGAGCTATCACAAGCTCGCATGAGCTTGATTTAGGATTGCATTTTTATAAGGGATTCCATTGCTTCAGAAATGTTGTTGAATGCTGTATAAAGTATGATTTTACAAGCTCTTGTTTATAACTTTAACAGTTTTTGTAGGTTTGTACCAGTAGAATAACAATATAAAATAATGCAGTAGTCCAACAAGAATTAATTTAAGGGACTGCCACTCTACTGTCCAAAAAGAATTTCCAGGAATTCAAGATAAGACCATTTCTTCTTTTTAACTGATGAATGTTGAAACCATCTCTGATATTCTTGAGCAATAAGATTTTAAAATTAGCCACTGTGGCAGCCATATTGGATGTAACATTGGCACCATTTTCATTTAGGACAAATTATACACCATTAGAAAAGTTGATGAAAACCTCCATGCCAGTATAACAATTCATTTCTGGAGAATTAGTGACAAGATTTTAAATGTGTTCATTATGGCAGCCATATTGGATGTGTCTGTAGGGCATCATCTTCATTTAGGACCAACTAGATATCATAAGAAGTCTTTTGGTGAAAACCCTATTTTGATATGACCATCAATTCTGGAGGAGTAGTGATAACAAGATTTTGAAGAGAGCCACCATGGTGGGCATATTAATGTCAGATCGCCATCATTTTCATTCAAGACCAACTAGACACCATAAGAAGTCTTCTGGTGAAAAACCCATTTCTAATTTTCCATTCAGGAAGAGTAGCGATAACAAGATTTCAAGATGGCTACCATTATGGCCATATTGGATGTCTGATTGGCACCATTTTCAGTTAGGATCAACTAGACATCATAAGAAGTGGTGAAAACCCCATGTTGATATGACCATACATTCAGGAGTTGAAGCAGTAACAATATTTTTTCAAGATGGCTACTGTGCACAGCCATAATGGATGTATGAGTGGAACCATTTTTATTTACAACCAACTACTAGATGTCATAAGTCTTCTGGTGAAAATTCAAGATCGATATACCTTTCCATTCGGGAGTAGTAGCAATAACAAGATTTTCAAGATGGCTGCCATGTCGGCCACATTGAATGCCAGATCAGCACCATTTTCATTTAGGAACAACTAGACATGATAAGAAGTCTTTTAGTGGAACCTCCATGTTGATATGACTATCAATTCAGGAGAATTAGTGATAGCAAGATTTTCAAGATTGCAACTGTGTTGTCCATATTGGATGTCCAAGTGAAACCATTTTCATTACAGCCCAATTAGACATAAGAAGTCTTTCAAATGTTTTTCTATTTTTAGCAACAGGGGCCATATTTGACAGAGGCTCATCATCATTTATATAAATTAAAAGGTCGTCTTGCCAGGATGTTTTATGTCAAGTTTGGCCAGATTCTGTTCTGCAGTTTTGGAGAAGCCATTTAAAGGTCCTTCAGTTTTTTAGTAACAGTGGAAATATTTTGTGGTGGATTGGCATACTTTGTACAAATTTGATGGGTCTCAATGCCATAATGCTTTGTCAAATTTTGTCCAAGAGTTATGGAGATGAAGTTGCTTAAAGGTGGTTCTAATTTTAGTATTGGTGGCCATATTTGATAGCGGATCAGCATCAGATACACAAACTTAAAAACCCTCTTTGCCAGGATACTGTTTTGTTAAATTTGGTCTTATTCTGTTTCAGGGTTTTGAGAAAAGGTTGTTGAAATGTTTTTCTGTTGTTAATAACAGCCGCCATATTTGATGGTAGATTGGCATCATTTGCATAAATCTGAAAGGTCTTCATGCCAAGATGCTTTTTATCAACTTCTTTTCAATGGTTTTGGAGAAGTTGTTTGATGATATTCTATTTTAGCAATGATGGCCATATTTGATGGCCGATTGGCATCATTTGTACAGCTTGAAAGGTCTTTATGCAAAGATGCCCTCTGCCAAATTTGGGGAAATTCTGTTCAGCAGTTTTGGTGAAGTTGTGTTCTTTTTTTTAGCAAGTGGCCATATTGTATGGCAGATAGGTATCACCTGTACAAATTTGAAAGGTCTTCATGCTAGGATGTTTTCTGTCAACTATGATCAAATTCTGCTAAGAACGAAACTAGGGAGGAGGAAAGATCTGATGGTTTGACGATTGCCAAACACAGCACAGAAAGTGGTGATACAGAAACAGCCGTCCCCTTGTCGTTTAGGCCTTGCAGAAAATCCGATACATGGACAGAAATATCCTAGGAGCAACATGCGTGAATTGTGGAAAATTGTTTGGATATATATGCTGAAAACCAGTTCCCAAATCTATTCATGCTGGTCACAATTGCAGCAGTTCTGCCTTTATAAAAAGCTGATTGTAAGAGGGGATTCAGTACTAAAAATAAAATTCACACTACTCAGAGGAATATGCTAACCGCTGGCACAGGCCGTTGTCAGACTTTATGCATAGGATTTATTTTTCTTTTTCTTCAGATATTCCGACATTGTCATACCATTTTCAAAGGCCTGTGGACTGACATCTGAAACAGTAAATAAACTGACGACTAGACAGATATAATGAGGTCCAATAATGATCTCCAGTTTGCAAATGCTTTTTGAAATGTAGTGAGAACAAAGAATATTTACCAGCTGAGCAAACTAAATTAGGTATGCAGATACCTTGTACATTTGTTGTCAAGGAAGTGATAGAAAGTCATTTTATTCTTAGTTTAAATTAGGTGTTTGTATACCTTATACATGTATTAATGTGGTCACCCATTTAGCTCCCATTTGTCATTATTTATCTCCCCCCCCCCCACACACACACAGAATAGGTGTGGGGGACCTCTTCCTCAGAAGAACATTTCTGGCAGCATTTCTCTTGAGAGGAAGAGAGAGTGTGATGAAAAGGTAAAATTATAGAGAGGAATGGAAAATTTGATGAAAATGTTAAATATTGAAATGTGACCTTGACTCAGTAGAAACCACTATGTAGTACACAACAAACCTTCTAGTGATGTACGTGTACAAGGATACCAATTTTCATCCCTTAATCTCAAATGGCTTTCAAATTTTAGAGCAGAAGGGAAAGTGTGATGACAACGTAAAATATTGAGCTATGACCTTGACCTTGAAGATATACCCATCCCCACTAATGTGGTACATGGTACACCTGCTAGCAGGGCTATCACAAGTTTGCACTGGATGAAATGGAACCCCGGGTGAGCGTTGCCTTTGGTGCCCCCCTCCCCCCCCCCCACTCGGAACAAAATACTGCAATCTCCGCAAAATACCATCCCATCCTTCGGGCATGGTGCCCCATATTGCCTGCCCCTTACAACAACCCTGCCTTCTAGTGATGATGTACAACTATAACAAGTTCCATTCTTCAATCTCAAATGACTTTAAAATTATTGAGCAGAGGGGAAGCGAGATCAAAAGTAAAATATTGAACTTGAAGTTTGCCCCACTACCCCCAGTGTGGTATACGTATAATTTATTGCTGAACATTTTTGTAAGCTTTATGAAAATAAAAATAAATATAAAATTGATTACTTATTTACTCTCTACTTATCACGTGCCATAGTGATTAAATTATTTTTGAAATGCAAAAATTAAACCAACTATTGACTGCAGATTTATAATGCATTTGTTCATTAACAAATCATTTATTCATTTCAGATTTCAAGTATTTGTGCAGAAGTACTTGACAAAAGAATAGTAATTATATGGCAACTACTCCTCATACAAGGATATCAAGGAATAGAATGCTAACGACAGAGGGACATTGTCTTTCTAGCAGCAGCATCCCCAGACAGTTCCTCCTCATAGGATATATATTCTGCCTGGGGTTAACTTTTTTATTTTCAGATATGTCATGAACATAAATTATATTCATTTAATATGTACAATTAATATTTTGTTAGGTTCCACTTTTTATAGGTAGACCCAAGACCCCATATCGCTTGCTTCTTAATTATTTGGTATGATGATTTATGCAATATCTGAAAATTTTGACTTGATGCGATCAATGGTTAGCAAGATATTTAAGTTTAAATGTAATATTAAATTCCCCTACTCAATGTGCATCTTTGGCAGTTTCCGTGACTCTAATACATGTGACATCACAAGATGTACCCCACATTGCCATTCTCGAGTGTGAATTTTTTATAGATTGTTTTCTCATTGCATTTTGGGAAAGAGGTGTGTCGTTGCTGGATGTAGCAGTAGGAGTACGTCTTCACCATCTTAGCATCATGAAAAATAAAATATCAACTGGCAATTTCTTGATCAGCTAATTAACATCAAATAAAAATGCAGTGTATCAAGACATCAAATAAAAATGCAGTGTATCAAGACATCAAATTCTTTTGTGCGAGAGAAGCAGTGTTGAGACTGCTCATGACGTGTAAATCTGTATTTATATTTTCACAATGCAAGCAAGGATTAAAGTAACGACTAAACAAGTGAGTGCGTCATACATGTGACAAAAATACATTTTAAAGGCCGTCTACTGCACACACCATTTACAGTTGAAATCTACCGCTTTAAGAACAAACGATTTAAAAAAATGTCTAAAAAGACAAAAAAACTTGTTACACGTTCTATCCCTACTAGGGGCCGGAAATGTTATAGCACAATGACTGGTGCAGTGCTTGTGTGGCAGAGTAATCGGTTTAACACGTGTACACAACAAGCTGTTAATTGGTTACCTTATTGTTGTAATCTGGAGAGTTTAAGGCCAAATGTGGGACGTTTTATGAGGTATTATAAGTAATAAAGGGATCAAAGGTGGTCTATGATGGCTTTCGAGTCTTTGAATAAAAATAGATCGTCCTTTGGCAGAGGCGAGATAAAAAGGAAAGACCAACCAAAAAAAGATTTTGGCAGAAACACTTAAGTAATTAAATTTATTGTATTGTTTAATTGTTGTTGCATTGTTCAAAATGCTTTTAGAGGAATATTTAAGGGCGCTCATCTATTTTTTTTGTTCTTGTCAAACTTAATCCTCAGTGTGATCTTAGCTTGGAGGAGTATTGGAGAGCAGTCTTCTTTGCAGGCTGAGCGTGGTTGTTTTGTCATTGCCATATTCTAATGCTGATGCAGAGAGGACATTTTCCATTTTTCACAAAATGCAAAGTGATTCAACGAGAAATCTGGGAGCCTGCTAAGTGTGAAACTTAATCATCATAATTAATGTCATCAGTGGTCACCAGTCAGTGATCATGTGAAGGAAGCTAAAAATTCTTGTAGATTTTATATAAAAGTCAATGAACTATCAGATATACAATTCTTCCTTTTTCATTATATTGACAATAGACCGACAAGAATCAATTAAAAACATTTTCCTTCAGAATCTGATTCATTTTAAAAACTTGCCGTTTTATTGATTATAGTATGAAGAGAATACATATTATAGCAAAGTATGCACTTGTTTTCTTTTCAATCGCCTAAAAATGTAAAATTTATGTTGATAAAACATATACTGGTTTAGAAGTCAATCTACCGATCAAAATGTGTAAATCTACTGGTTCAGTGTCCTGGTTCTGTCACATGTATGGTGTGTGCAGTCTCAACACCACAAAAATAGAATGTTGGAAGCATTCAATTTTATTATCAGGTACATGTAAAAGTTAACTGAAAATACAATTTACCGAATCCTCTCAGAGTAAGGGAGTTATGTAGAAGACTTTCAGAAGACAGACGACTACAGCAACAGATGAATACAAGACACATTTTTATTCATTTCAGCAATAAATTTAACTTGGCAATTATGAACAATTATCATTCAGTTATCAAACTTCCACTGTAGCTGGGCTACAATTGGGGATGTTAAACATGACACTTCAAGTCAGATAGCTTCGTGTAATATAAATGATAGCTTCTTCAAATGAATCTGAAATTATAAATTATCCATTCCTAATTAACTGCTGAGCAAAAATTGAGGCTGTTAAATACTACAATCTATGTTAGATGGCTTCGTGTAATATGAATGACACCTAAACATGTATGTATTGAATATACTCTCTTTTGAAATGATTTTTTAAAAAAACATCTAAATATATAATCAACACAAATACGATTCTTTTCTTTTTGTATCTGGCTATTACTGTTGTACTAAAGGTTTGCAGATCTTTTTTGTAAAGAAAATGTTTAAAAAAACTGTCCTTTTTGTGTCAATTCTTGCAAGATTTTCACATGCAAGTCGGTGCTAAACATAAACATAAGCGAAACTTTTTAATGAAAATGAAAAGGTGTCGGAGGTACTCAGCTGTACTTAACGGAAATATACACATCATTTAAACAAAAATGTAAAGCAAAAGCATGTTTTACTGGTACTGTCTTTGACCGTCACACTGATAAACCATGTTACTAGGCACCTTGGGTTCCTCTTGTGCTGTCACAGGCTCGCTAGCGTGTATAGGCCGTTTACAAAAAGTCACTGGTGTTTCTGTCGAGGTCGCATTTTGGTAGCAATTCAATAGATACATCTCCTAATCCAGTGAATAAATGTGCATCAAGTCTCCATAGTGCACATGAAATGTCTAACAAATTAAGACTCCCGATTGTAGTGCATAGCATACAGGTCTACTTTTAGAGTAAAAATAAACATTATATACTGTCAAATTTGATAGTTTTGTTCAAGAAAACTGCAGTAGCATACACCCAATAAGTATACATATAACTCATTTGAAATCTCACAATACTTGCATCAAAAAGTATATCAGAGAACTACTGATTGATACTATCTTTACCAGTCAGTGTGTGAATTTAAGTAGAACTCGGAAGGGGTGGGTGGGTGTCTCCAATATTTCCCAAACAAGTTCAAGTCAAATCAAAACAGTTAAGAGATACAGAATGAATTACTCGACCATATACACATTATGAAGATCTATAAATAAACATTCATTTCAAGTTTAATGCTACTAAAGAATTCTGTGAAGTTACTGCTTGAAACAAATTTGACCTTTTCATTTTTCTGTGTGCATATCACGTATCTAGCTGTTTTATAGTCAAATGCTTTTTTTTATCCATCCTTTTATCAAAGTTGGCTCTGTGTGCCATAGTTTGGAGGTGAAACAAATATTCCTTTCTCAGAAAATATAAACAATTATGTATTTTATTTTTTTTTATAATATCTTTCTATACATTAATTTTATTTCGTGTCAGCTTAACCCTTTAAATATCATATGCGGTGTCGATAAGCCTTGTTTACTACCCCACTGTCACATGTATGCGTATAGTTCTGCAGTACTCGAAAACCCCCGTGTTGCAAGTATGTGAACATTGATTGGTTGAAAGTAGCATCTTGCTGATTCAGAATAAAATAATATTGTTTTCTTAAAGTTTAACCTTTTAGCTACGACTGCCGCATCTAAGCGTCACCTTAAATAGCTCCTAAACCCACTGACGCATATATGCAGTGTCAATAAGCCTCTTTTACTACCCCAGTGTCGCTTATGTGCGTATAGTTCAGCAGTACTCGAAACCCGTGACGCATCTATGCGGACGTGACCGCTATGTTAACTGAACGTTGATTGGTTGAAAGTACAGAAGTTTACGTATTTTTGATTATCATAACCAATGAGAGGACTGTTTACTCAACATTTTGATACAAGTTTGAAATCTGAGAGGTTAAATTTAGACACAAAGGAAGAGCTTTCCTGCACTTTACGAAACAAAGATGGATTCCAATTCAGATTTGAGTGACTTTGAATGGTTCAATGAAATCGATATCGAAGAGTTTAATGGATCATTCTTAGAAACTGGATCAGATATTGATATTAGTCCCGTTTCAACACCAGATATATGTGATTTTGAATCAGATGATGAGGAGGACATAGTCCCACTTGCACAATGGAGTGATGACATTGCCGTGTTGGAGATCGATCATTTTGATTCTGATGTTGGTTCAACAATTGAGCTTGGACCACCAAGCAATAAGAAAGATTTTTTTCTCAAGTTTTTTCTAGAATGTCTGGTGGAAAAGCTTGTGAAAGAAACAAGCGATTATGTCAAGAAAATGGGGGACCAAAAGCAAGACCCGAAATGGTACGAAACCAGCATCATGGAGATGTGCGTGTTTCTTGGAATCTACATCGTCATGAGTATTATGCAGATACCTAAATATTCCATTGCCTGGATGACATCTGTATATTTTGGGATCCCAGGAACACCAGAAATCATGACAAGAGAGAGATTTGAAAAAATAGGGAAATATTTCCATGCTAATGACACAAGCGTCAACCCACCCAGAGGCCAACCAGGACATGACAAGATTTTCCATATTAGACCTTTTTACGACAGTCTTGCATAAATGCCTGGAAAATTATGAACCTCCCAAAAACCAGTCAATTGATGAAGGCAAGATTGCTTATAAAGGAAAACTATCATTTAAGCAATACCTGCCAGCCAAACCCACAAAATTTAGCATAAAAGTCTGGGAAAGCGCGCATCCCCAAACCGGCTATGTCCATTAATTTCAAGTGCATGTTGGAAAGTCCGATGGACAGAGAGGGAAAGTTACAGAAGAAGGATTAGGATCTAGAGTGGTGAAAGACCTTATCAGAAAAATAATAAACAAGAACCACCATATATATATTGACAATTTCTTTTCAAGTCCCCAGTTATTTGAAGATTTGCATCAGGATGAACTCTTCTGTTGTGGTACAGTCCGAGGAAATAGGAAAGGAATGCCAGAACCTTTAAAAAAAAAACAGTGGTTTAAAAAGCCAGGGGGACATGAAAATCATGCAAAAAGCGAAGCTGGTCTGTATTGCCTGGAAAGACAAGAAAATTGCCCAAATTTTTGATTTAATAACATGGATCCCACACAGCTATCCAGTGTAACTCAAAGAGAAAAAACTGGTCGACGAAAAGAAGTAACGTGCCCAAAAGTTGCAGATGATTATTTCAAAAACAAAGGGGGTGGGGGTGGATATTGCGGACCAAAACCGAATGCAGTACAGTTCCTGCCATAAAGCAAAGAAATGGTGGAAATACCTTAATTGGTTTCTAATTGATACAGTGATATGTAAAGCCCTGATCTGTATGAAAGAGTTGCCAAATCACCAGATCAAAACAAAGTCCGGAAAAGAAAAAAAAACGAACACCGCTTAAATTCAGAATGAACTTGTCCAAACAGATGGTTGCTGGCTTTCAGGGAACGAGTAAAAGAAAAGCTCTATCCAAAGTTGACACAGAGGGTTTAAGGCACTGGCCAGGATGGTTCCCAAAACGTGGGAGATGCAAGATGTGTGTAAGGGAAGGGAGGAGACATGAAGTTTTCATAGGATGCAAACAATGCCAAGTACATTTATGTGTGGATAATGACTGTTTTGAGAGTTGCCACTCTAAACTTTGTAATTAGAGTGTGGATTTAATTCACGTTTTATATGTACATATGTAAATATTGGATTTATTTTGTGGGATTTAAAGCAGTTTACATGACTGGGATTTCTTGTATGATGGGATGTAGGAGTATATGAAAGTGGAAATATATGAATAACAGACACTATACAAGGTAAGCTGTTTTTTATTTCATTGAAATCCAGCAAAAACTAATGAAATAATGAAAATAAATGTAACCATGTTTTTATTGTCAGTTTCTTTAGTCAGCCATGATGATGCTCTAGTATTCAGCCTAGCAACCAACCTCAGTAGCAGATATTATAACACTCTGTAGCAGTGAAGCTGCACAACAACTGTAGTAGCTAAATTATATTTTCAGAATAGATCCATACTGCACCTGTGCTGGAACATGCCAACTGGAGCTGTCCAGTATCTTCATTTCAAGGGATGGACAGTACCTGAAATTACTCGTCTCAGGACAACAATATTTTACATCGACCAATTATAGACGAGAACATTGCAATAAGGGAATCTCGGCTCCTATATGTTTCTGTAACCATCCCGTGGAAGTGGATATGCGGTTTCAAGATAATAAATGAAAATAAAATCAGCATGAAGACGACACAATATTTTGCATTTATTTTGCGGACCCCAGTGGTTCTCTGTATTTATGTTGGAAAAGATAATAAATGAAAATTAAATCAGATTAAAGAAAATACGACATTTTGTTCTATATTTATTTTGGGGACCCCAATGGTTCTCTGTATTTATTTTGGAAACTCCAGAGATACCTTTCTCCGATATAAAAATTTCTTTTTGAAATGGTCTTTAATTTACCGTGAAACTGTTGACATATATGGCAGTGCAACTACTACTTTACTATGACACATTAAAATAAGATGGACAAAATAATATTTTTGAAATTGTAATTCACTTGCATATTAGTCTTAGGTCATAGTCAGGGCTCCTCGTGGGTAAATGGCTGAAGTACATATAGTACAGGTCTATTCCTAAAAAAGAAAGAAATTGAGAAAAATAAAAATTAACAGGAAATTTTTTTGGTTTTCTTTTTGGTGTTTTATGGCACAGTCACACAAGTATATTATTGAGTGCTGAAGCAATTGTAGTAGTTCAAGGTCACACAATGATAGCTGCCCCAGGCTGATCCAATGATAGGATTTTAACCCACAGCCTTTCAGTCAGGAGTCCAGCATGCTAACCACTGAGCCAGTACAGCTCCTGCCTCCTTTATTACCACATGCTGGAGGGGTGCCTCAGATATATTCGACATTACTGAGCCTGCCATGAGCAATGGGATCGTACGGTCAACCCATTTTATCCTGAATATGACTATGGTTGTAGTATTTCATTTTATCCTGAATACGACTGGTCATAGTATCTCATTTTATCCCGAATACACCTGCAGTCATAATCTACTACATATTTGTGTTGTCTCTGTAGAAATGTATTATGCATCACAAATAGTGTGTAATTTGTCACCAAACAAGTAAATGATCAAAGCACATTTGCACAGTGCGAGTTTACAAAAACGTGCGTGGAAAAGTGCTTTTTTTTTAAATTGAAAATAAATCAATAAAATCATGGATGACAAGTCGGATGTTGACAGTGAGGGTAGTTATACTTAAGTTGATTCCAATGATAATCACAATTTAAATAATGGATTAGAAACGTGTGAAGTTGACAAAAATGGAGACGCATGGCTTATGCACTGTTCAACAGTATTCGGATGAAATGGGTCAGGAATGATTTTTCACCTCGGTTACAGCCACGATTTATATTGATAGAAGGGGCTACAGTTCAACACCCAGAGGAAGCTGATGCACGATTCTCTAATCTGAATTACTTTGGGATGATTAAATTTGCAAAAATCCCCCAAACGAAATAGCCACAATGTACACCAGATTTTGCAACAATGAAGGCTTTTATAGATTGTGTATTTCAGTGAAATAGTATTGCAAGGCTATCACAAACATCTCTGCAGCAGGAACTATGCTAGTTACCCCAATGTGCCTTTAATTTTGCCCAGATATGCATACAAAGTGAAGTTGACTTCACCTCTTATGGAGTCACTGTCAGCCCTTTCTCCCTGGAGGGTTCTCACTCACTTCTCCCTTCTTTCCCACCACTTTGTCTTATTTTGTGGTGGAGAGAAATCATTTTGCCCTAAAATTAGAGTTCAGTGTGGACCCCACTATAATATTGTTTAAGCCAATTTTACTTGTATCTACCATGATAGATCTAGAAGATAATCGGGGGTGGGGGGAGGTACTTTCCCTAAAAAAAACAACAACAAAAGTACCATAAATACTATATTATATGCTTTCCTTGCAAAATCCAATCTTTTTAACTGCGATGACCATGACCTTTGACCCCCAAATAGGCCTCTTTCATACCTTTAGTATAAGCTGCCAAAAAGGTATGTGGTCTAGAATGAAAGTTTTAACGAAAAAAAAAATCTTATTTTAGTCTCAGTGTCCTCAACCTTTGAATTTTGACCCCAAAATAGGTCTGTCATGGAGAACTAATGTTATTATGCAGAAACCATTTTTCTTCTTTCAGTCACACTGACCCGGACCCCAAAACCAAACGAGTTCTTCCCTAACATCTCAGGTACAACTATCCAAAATGTTTGGAAACCACGTCTGATGGAGAACTTGAGTCATCATGCCAAGACTTTTTTCTTTTTCAAAGTGAATTTGACCCTTGATCTGATAGTTGTAGAAAGAGACAAACTATTTATGTTTCCGAGTTGGTATTTGTATCTGATATTGTGGTTACATCAACTAACTTGAATGATGTCAGCTGATCAAAGATATGATATATAGAATTTAAACAAGTATTTTCAATCAGTGTGGTCATTTTATTAGCAAACATGCACATCAGTTGAAAAACACAACGATTATAATAATACTTTTACAAGTTGGTCTCTATCTCACATTTATTCACACTTTCTTCCACCCCGCACCCCCTTCAAATTTGACTTTGGCAAGCTCAAGTTTGCCAGTCGAGACAATTTGGAGGTTGTGTTCTGCTTGTAATGCTTTATGTTCTACAATTTTGTTTACTCTGTGATCTCACCACAGTACATATATCAGCACCTTTTTTTTTCATTGTTTATATGTACCACATGCTTCTGATATATAAATGCAGTTTCATTCAAGTCCTAACCTAGCCATAGGCAGTTTGTGAGTAGGCTCTGAAATGGGCCAAGCTTGTCAGCTCTCAATAGTAGGCTGATCAAAGGTTGTTTTTGATGCATATTGCAGATTTAAATATGACGATTGTTAATAAGATCACTTGTGAGATCTCTTTGAGGGGTATTTGGAAATAAGGCACTGGTCTCTAATGATTAGCCACCACTACATACTTTGTTTGGCAAATAATTAAATGGATAAAAATAAGTTCTCAAATTATTCCATTGCAAGTATAAACAAATCGTTACAAAAAGTCTAGCCTTCAATATCATTGATATAGCTAAAGAGACCAGTCTGCTGGCATACACAGGCAAAACAGTAAACTTGAAGTTTTCACAAACAAATCTTTTTCAAAGAAAAATAGCTAGTATAATGCTACAAAACATGCTAGAAAATTGCAGTTGTTGCCGATTAACGAGTATCCTTGGCACGAGTATGACTTAGAAAATGGTCAAATGTTGTGTTGCCATTGCAGAAAAGTAGATAAAGGCAAATGTTGACATGTTAAAACATTATTAAAATCAAGTTAACGAAGTCCTGTTTTTGGTCATTTAATGTCCCCATTTCATCTTCTAAACTATGATTATTGGCATATGTCTTTATTGTACAAAAATGAAAAGCAAACTAAAATTCTTATTAAATATAACATAGGGATGAGAATTTTCTGTGAATTCATGGATTTCCGTGATTTTCAGGGTCATCTGGGTAATTTCTGAGATCGATGCAAATTCATTGAGAAAATTGGGCGTGGGTAGGGTCAATTGATTGAGCTCCGATTTACTGGACAGTTCCGTGCCTGGTCATAGTTTTAGACATTATCAGTTGTGCGTTTCCCAATAATGAATTTTTTATGTCAGTCTAATCTAATCGGAATCACTTTGTTTTAGACTATTTCGACATATTAGCTGCACAAATGGCTCAACGCATTTAACAATTTTGTCATTTCCTGATAATGAATATTCGATACCAGTCTAAATTAATTGGAATCACTTTGTTTTCTCAGTTATAATATCATCAATTTATAACGTGTCTATCGTAAAAATGTCATTGGAACATCTTCATCTCTTTTTGA
This sequence comes from Margaritifera margaritifera, assembly GCA_029931535.1. NCBI lineage: Eukaryota > Metazoa > Mollusca > Bivalvia > Unionida > Margaritiferidae > Margaritifera > Margaritifera margaritifera. Next base: position 362,079 of record JAQPZY010001258.1, on the reverse strand, counting down.
TGCGAGTCAAATAACTTCGACTCCCTGAAAGACTCTGATATAATCGTAGAGATACTTCCCAAAATGGCAACTTTTTGGCAGATAACATCCGACTAAATATGCGAAGAACATATTCTTATAAAATGATAAGTGTTGAAAATAACACGATGACATTTCAACAATCAAGGAAGTACCTGCAGTATTACCTTTGAACATTGCTCCTGCAAATTTGTAGCTAAAAACTTTTAAGAAATCATCGTTTCAGTAGATTGAAATGATTGTTTACACTGCTGTTAGTGACAACATGTCATCTAGTGATTGTGAAGTCAAGGAAGTTATTATAATGTATTCACAACCACTGTCTTGAGATCATTTAAAAATGGCCATTATTTACATCTCAGCTTTTTTTCTAGCATGCAGTGGAAAGGGCCAAGGACGTTCCGATTGTCAGAGGTAATCGTGGTGATACTTCCCAAAATGGCAAGTTTTTGGCGGAAGAATATCTGCCTAGATGCGTGAAGACAGGGCTAATAAAATAATGTATTTACAATTATTTTAGTATTTGAAGGTACCTGAAAACAAACATTTGGAATATTTTTAATATACATAGATGTGCAACACATTCAAATGAATAAACATAACGATATAATTTATATTATACTGCATCCGTTTCCAATGGCAGTCATGTAAACAATCATGGCTGCCAATCACAGATGGTTCCTCTTCGATTTGGTATATGCAAAGACAGCAATTTGTTCATTGGAATCCATTTACAATGGAGATAATCCTGTGGTTGTAATTACTGCAACACCACTGAATTCAATCATGCAGGATCAGGTTCAGTACCTTTGCAGAAAAGGAATACCTGCACGTCATCTCACTTTTGCAAGTACAGGGTACACAACTAATGAAACAGAGGAAGTTAAATAATTTTAAATAAAAAGTATTGTTGCAGAGTAATATCGAGAGTCAAATGGTCGAACAATTTTCAATTATTTTTTAAAGAGGCCAGTCACCCTCCGATTGCAAATACACCAAGAGTTGCTAATGAAATCATTATATACCTGAAACTTAATAGGATTGGAAACTCCCTACAAATATCACCCATTCCTCATTGTTGTGCAAATTACATTCCCATTACTTTGCAAAATCACGAGGATATGTTTGAAGGTGCCAGAGCTCATTCAATGTCCGTTTTAGATCGTACACAGGAGACGACATCGAATTACTGGGAGAAAGCGGGATACTCGTGAAGTATGAAATCATGACAAAAAGAAGTTGATAGTGAAAGGAAATGAGCCATGCTTGCTAGGGAAAGACTGGCTACAGGAAATAACATTAAACTAAAAAAAAAAAAAAAAAAAATATTTTCAAAGTTGTGGTTGACACGGGAAAATTAAAGGTCTAGTATGAGACACTCTTCATAAAAGACAAGAAACCAATTTAAGGATTTAAAGCAAAAATAACCGTGAAAGAAAGTGCAGAACCTAATTTTTGTAAGTTTGTTTTGCGTTGAAGGATAAGGTTACTGAGGAATTAAGAACTTGGAAGCAGATGGAGTAATTGAAAAGGTTGAGCACTGCGATTGGGCAGCTCCAATTTTTGTGGTTCCAAAGTCGCAGTAAAAAAGGCCATCAATGAAAAACTGTATGTTTGATACACGGACTGGAGGAAAAAGTTTACAATATCAAACTGGTCACAAACATATACTGAAATCGAATTAGAGGAAAATTCGAAGCAATATTTGACGAACAATACACATTTATGACCAATTAGATTTTAAAGGCTTGCATATGCTGCAAGCTCAACACAAGCAATCATTCAGTCCGGCATGGACACAATTCCAGTAGAACAAGGTGTTGCATGCCGAACTGATAACATCCTGATCTCTGCTGCAAATGATGCTAAACATAATTAAGTTTTACAGGAAGTGTTTAGGCGTCTGGTCAAACATCACATTGAACTCGGAAAGTACAAACGTGTATTCATAGCTGAAATGATCGTGTATATGGGGAACACGTCCGAGTTTGAATTAACGTCGTGTCTGGCCATTTAGAACGAATGTGTGTGTGGGGGGGATACATGGTAGATGCCAAGGGTATTCACATTACTTAAGTTAAAGTGAAGGCGGTAACGATGGCCATGAATTCCCAACAAATGTTAGCGAGTTGAGGTCATACGTGGGGTTAAATAACTACTACCGATCATTCCTCCCAAACTTAGCAGCATTAATACATGTTACACCAGCTGCTTAGAAAGGGTTCACTGGATCTTTGTCAAATGCAATTACAAAACGGAGACAGGACAAACAATAAACACACAAGAAAGCGTTGAAATTACAAAAGTTCACATGACTGTAATAGAAGTATTGTTTGGAAATGTTTCATGTCGTGCCTAAATGGCTTCAACTCCGATAATTAAATGGCGATTTTGTTGATATTGACCTGCATAACAAGGACCAATTGCGCCATCAGTCATATTAATGTAAAGTGGTGTAGCCGTAGATTATATCCCGGATAATTCATTGTTCTGTAATGATAAAACTGGCGATAACAATAATAATACCAGGAAGATAAAAAACAAAAAAAAAAAAAAAAAAAAAAGCAGTAGTAGTTATAGGTGAGTGAGTAATGAGCAAAATGAGTTAATTATTTAACTGAAAAGATGGGGGCTATTAACAGATAATGATTTTGTTGGCGTGTGGATGCCCGTTTGGAATCTTCTTGGTTTAAGCCGCTTGGTTTCAATGTTCGAAGGCTGCGTATCCAGTAAGATTACTTTTCTTCCCTGATTTCAAAACTCCATTTGCTCACAACAGCAACTGGAGTTCAATTTTTTTAAAACAGAAATATGGAACAAAGTATGCTTTCATATATTGTTTCACCCTTGCCCACTGATTTGACACTTGATAAAATGACGAGGATCAATCAAAAATTACACTTTCAGTTTCTCGAAACCAGATGATATAATATGCCTAGATTTGATGTCAAAGTCCCCATCTGTAAAATGTAAGAGGAGGTAAACAACGGTAAATTACACCTTCTGCGTGATTTTAGAAAGTCGAGCAGATTATAAAGGTCTCTATACATGTGTGTATATTATCATAGTAATCAAGTCCAAAATGTATAAACCTGACATTGTCAGCCACTTTTATTTCAATTTAGTACCACACACACATTGATATCCTTACACAACCTAATGCTTTCTATTTAGTACCACACACACATTGATATCCTTACACAACCTAATGCTTTCTATTTAGTACCTCACACACATTGATATCCTTACACAACCTAATGCTTTCTATTTAGTACCACACACACATTGATATCCTTACACAACCTAATGCTTTCTATTTAGTACCTCACACACATTGATATCCTTACACAACCTAATGCTTTCTATTTAGTACCACACACACATTGATATCCTTACACAACCTAATGCTTTCTATTTAGTACCTCACACACATTGATATCCTTACACAACCTAATGCTTTCTATTTAGTACCACACACACATTGATATCCTTACACAACCTAATGCTTTCTATTTAGTACCACACACACATTGATATCCTTACACAACCTAATGCTTTCTATTTAGTACCTCACACACATTGATATCCTTACACAACCTAATGCTTTCTATTTAGTACCACACACACATTGATATCCTTACACAACCTAATGCTTTCTATTTAGTACCACACACACATTGATATCCTTACACAACCTAATGCTTTCTATTTAGTACCTCACACACATTGATATCCTTACACAACCTAATGCTTTCTATTTATTATGAGTTATTAGTACAGCACATTTTGTTGCAATAACAAATTAGTATAATAATACTGATCAATTGATACTGCATGTAAATGTATATAAACTCAAAGAAATAAGAAAGCAATCCATCAGATATTATGTGTTTCAGTAGCACTTTAGCTTCATTGTCAAAAAATATACTCGTGAGGAAAAAAAAAATCATTTATACAAGTGCAGAATATATATCCTTAATAACAATATTGATTCATGGTAAATTTGTATAGGAGCTCATAAATGCCGAAATTGCAACATCCAATAATTAATTGAATATGATACATTAAAAAGGCAAAATTTCAAGATAACTGTATAGTATAATATTCCATTAAAATTAAACACCTTAAAAACTATAATCTTGATAGCTCCATAATTAGTTAAATATAAGAAGCAAAAATCTAGGAGATGGACGTACTGTGTTTAAATCATTATGAACAATTATAGAATATATAATACCAAATTCTAGCAAGAAATAAAATTGGTAATATATTTATGCACTTTGACAATATTTGCAAACAATAGTTTAAATTGATCTGTTATGTATTATTATTTGAGAGTCACTATTACTTTTATAACTATTTGCAATTATAAGAATTGAACTTGATATTGTATATGATCCATAAGTCATGAAGCTTGAAAATCAATTACATACACACTATTCATGAACAACCTTCCCTTGACTATGGCTCTCCAGGCAGTGTGTAACAGCTTTCATCTGACTATGGCTCTCCAGGCAGTGTGTAACAGCTTTCATCTGTCTATGGCTCTCCAGGCAGTGTGTAACAGCTTTCATCTGTCTATGGCTCTCCAGGCAGTGTGTAACAGCTTTCATCTGTCTATGGCTCTCCAGGCAGTGTGTAACAGCTTTCATCTGACTATGGCTCTCCAGGCAGTGTGTAACAGCTTTCATCTGACTATGGCTCTCCAGGCAGTGTGTAACAGCTTTCATCTGTCTATGGCTCTCCAGGCAGTGTGTAACAGCTTTCATCTGTCTATGGCTCTCCAGGCAGTGTGTAACAGCTTTCATCTGACTATGGCTCTCCAGGCAGTGTGTAACAGCTTTCATCTGACTATGGCTCTCCAGGCAGTGTGTAACAGCTTTCATCTGTCTATGGCTCTCCAGGCAGTGTGTAACAGCTTTCATCTGACTATGGCTCTCCAGGCAGTGTGTAACAGCTTTCATCTGTCTATGGCTCTCCAGGCAGTGTGTAACAGCTTTCATCTGTCTATGGCTCTCCAGGCAGTGTGTAACAGCTTTCATCTGTCTATGGCTCTCCAGGCAGTGTGTAACAGCTTTCATCTGACTATGGCTCTCCAGGCAGTGTGTAACAGCTTTCATCTGACTATGGCTCTCCAGGCAGTGTGTAACAGCTTTCATCTGTCTATGGCTCTCCAGGCAGTGTGTAACAGCTTTCATCTGTCCATGGCTCTCCAGGCAGTGTGTAACAGCTTTCATCTGACTATGGCTCTCCAGGCAGTGTGTAACAGCTTTCATCTGTCTATGGCTCTCCAGGCAGTGTGTAACAGCTTTCATCTGACTATGGCTCTCCAGGCAGTGTGTAACAGCTTTCATCTGACTATGGCTCTCCAGGCAGTGTGTAACAGCTTTCATCTGACTATGGCTCTCCAGGCAGTGTGTAACAGCTTTCATCTGACTATGGCTCTCCAGGCAGTGTGTAACAGCTTTCATCTGACTATGGCTCTCCAGGCAGTGTGTAACAGCTTTCATCTGACTATGGCTCTCCAGGCAGTGTGTAACAGCTTTCATCTGACTATGGCTCTCCAGGCAGTGTGTAACAGCTTTCATCTGACTATGGCTCTCCAGGCAGTGTGTAACAGCTTTCATCTGACTATGACTGTCCAGGCAATGTGTAACAGCTTTCATCTGACTATGGCTCTCCAGGCAGTGTGTAACAGCTTTCATCTGACTATGGCTCTCCAGGCAGTGTGTAACAGCTTTCATCTGACTATGGCTCTCCAGGCAGTGTGTAACAGCTTTCATCTGACTATGGCTCTCCAGGCAGTGTGTAACAGCTTTCATCTGACTATGGCTCTCCAGGCAGTGTGTAACAGCTTTCATCTGACTATGGCTCTCCAGGCAGTGTGTAACAGCTTTCATCTGACTATGGCTCTCCAGGCAGTGTGTAACAGCTTTCATCTGACTATGGCTCTCCAGGCAGTGTGTAACAGCTTTCATCTGACTATGGCTCTCCAGGCAGTGTGTAACAGCTTTCATCTGACTATGGCTCTCCAGGCAGTGTGTAACAGCTTTCATCTGACTATGACTGTTCACGCAGTGTGTAACAGCTTTCATCTGACTATGGCTCTCCAGGCAGTGTGTAACAGCTTTCATCTGACTATGGCTCTCCAGGCAGTGTGTAACAGCTTTCATCTGACTATGGCTCTCCAGGCAGTGTGTAACAGCTTTCATCTGACTATGGCTCTCCAGGCAGTGTGTAACAGCTTTCATCTGACTATGGCTCTCCAGGCAGTGTGTAACAGCTTTCATCTGACTATGGCTCTCCAGGCAGTGTGTAACAGCTTTCATCTGACTATGGCTCTCCAGGCAGTGTGTAACAGCTTTCATCTGACTATGGCTCTCCAGGCAGTGTGTAACAGCTTTCATCTGACTATGGCTCTCCAGGCAGTGTGTAACAGCTTTCATCTGACTATGGCTCTCCAGGCAGTGTGTAACAGCTTTCATCTGACTATGACTGTCCAGGCAATGTGTAACAGCTTTCATCTGACTATGGCTCTCCAGGCAGTGTGTAACAGCTTTCATCTGACTATGGCTCTCCAGGCAGTGTGTAACAGCTTTCATCTGACTATGGCTCTCCAGGCAGTGTGTAACAGCTTTCATCTGACTATGGCTCTCCAGGCAGTGTGTAACAGCTTTCATCTGACTATGGCTCTCCAGGCAGTGTGTAACAGCTTTCATCTGACTATGGCTCTCCAGGCAGTGTGTAACAGCTTTCATCTGACTATGGCTCTCCAGGCAGTGTGTAACAGCTTTCATCTGACTATGACTGTCCAGGCAGTGTGTAACAGCTTTCATCTGACTATGGCTCTCCAGGCAGTGTGTAACAGCTTTCATCTGACTATGACTGTTCAGGCAGTGTGTAACAGCTTTCATCTGACTATGGCTCTCCAGGCAGTGTGTAACAGCTTTCATCTGACTATGGCTCTCCAGGCAGTGTGTAACAGCTTTCATCTGACTATGGCTCTCCAGGCAGTGTGTAACAGCTTTCATCTGACTATGGCTCTCCAGGCAGTGTGTAACAGCTTTCATCTGACTATGGCTCTCCAGGCAGTGTGTAACAGCTTTCATCTGACTATGGCTCTCCAGGCAGTGTGTAACAGCTTTCATCTGACTATGGCTCTCCAGGCAGTGTGTAACAGCTTTCATCTGACTATGGCTCTCCAGGCAGTGTGTAACAGCTTTCATCTGTCTATGGCTCTCCAGGCAGTGTGTAACAGCTTTCATCTGACTATGGCTCTCCAGGCAGTGTGTAACAGCTTTCATCTGACTATGGCTCTCCAGGCAGTGTGTAACAGCTTTCATCTGACTATGGCTCTCCAGGCAGTGTGTAACAGCTTTCATCTGACTATGGCTCTCCAGGCAGTGTGTAACAGCTTTCATCTGACTATGGCTCTCCAGGCAGTGTGTAACAGCTTTCATCTGACTATGGCTCTCCAGGCAGTGTGTAACAGCTTTCATCTGACTATGGCTCTCCAGGCAGTGTGTAACAGCTTTCATCTGACTATGGCTCTCCAGGCAGTGTTGTAACAGCTTTCATCTGACTATGGCTCTCCAGGCAGTGGTGTAACAGCTTTCATCTGACTATGGCTCTCCAGGCAGTGTGTAACAGCTTTCATCTGACTATGGCTCTCCAGGCAGTGTGTAACAGCTTTCATCTGACTATGGCTCTCCAGGCAGTGTGTAACAGCTTTCATCTGACTATGGCTCTCCAGGCAGTGTGTAACAGTCTTCTCTTTACCATAGTTATTCAGGCTGTGAAACAGCCTTTACTTCGCTATGACAGTTCAGGCAGTGTGTAACAGCTTTTACTTCATTATGGCTGTTCAGGGTGTGAAACAGCCTTTACTTCGCTATGACAGTTCAGGCAGTGTGTAACAGCCTTTACTTCATTGTGGCTGTTCAGGCAGTGTGTAACAGCCTTTACTTCATTATGGCTGTTTAGGCAGTATATAACAGCCTTCACTTTACTGTGGCTGTGCAGGCAGTGTGTAACAGCATTTGCTTCATTATGGCTGTGCAGGCAGTGTGTAAACAAATCACAAAGATTGTAAAGCTTATTGTTAACCTAAATGCTACTAATAATTCACTTTATGCTTGAGTTTATTATTTGGTCAGTTCATGCACATCAAGAAAGGGTTATGATAAATCTTCCAAAATCATTCATTCTACTCCAAGAAACATTCCTGCTCTTATACTAGTATTAATCCTTTAACGTGTTTTGCTATGTTTTTTTCAATTTCTGGAATTCTGGAATTTTCTGATTTCATTCATTACTATTTTGAACAAAATCTTGTATAATCATTAAGGTCGTAAATGTTGACTTTTCTTATGAAAATGTACAATTTATAAATTAATCAGGTTTCTTTCTTTCTTCCTTACTTTCTTTATTTTGTAAATATTAGCTCATAACTTTTCAGTGACAGAGATTTAAGACAAAATTTCGACAGCCTGGGTAATATGACATACATCTACCCGAATATGCAACATCTTGCTGTAACAGCAACTACTACACCCACTTGAGTGGAGTCACTACGTAGTGTCCTTCATATACAAGATGTAAGACAAGTTGTTGCCAACCCTGAGAAGTCAAGTATTTATTCTGAAGAGAGAGAGAGAGAGAGAGAGAGAGAGAGAGAGAGAGAGAGAGAGAGAGAGAGAGAAAGAAAGAAAGAATGCCAAATTTATGAAAACATGAAAAATATGATGAAATGCTGCCACTTATTTGCACAGAACTGAATAAAAAGCTGATAGATTTTCCTGTTACTTTTATCTATGCTGACAATGTTAAGTCACTTGCTTATATTTACCAGTGCATTGCCACATAGCTTGGTGACCTTCAGGACGTACCCACTGAGAAGGGGGTACCAGGGAACAGGATATTCGTAAGGACTACACTGATGAAATGAAAAGATACATAATATCTGAACTGCAAAAGAAAAACCCAACAACAAGTCTTGCATTTGCCGAAGTTGCACTTGGCATGGGTTTGAATGCTTCCTCAGTATCCAGAATAATTTGTTTTCGTCCTCCTACAAAATTAGAGAAACACCTTCAGGAAGTTGGCAGGGCTGGGTGTTCAGGGCAGCGATCAGAAACTCTACTTTATTGTAATAACAGTGACATAGCAATTAGGTCTTGATTTGGAGGTGAAAAGTTATGTTAAGAATATCACATCCTGCTTAAGGAAGCATTTAATGGTATATTTTGGGTTCAGTGAAGTCCTGTATAATGGACCTCAATGATCAATGCTGTTCTAACCGCAGGAAAAAACATGTCACTAATTTATACATTTCGGAAGAAACAGCAGCCTTTTTATTGATTACGATGAATCATGGTTATCAAATCAAAACTTAAAATTTCAATAGTCATGTATTTTTAGAACTTGAATTAGGACCTTAAATAAAGGATCTTGCGTGTTACTAACATGTTATATTTATACCAATATGTGAGATGTGATTTCGGATTTAAAGTTTTTTTAAAAAAAAGTAGATTTACAGTATTTTTGTGAGTTCAATCGGTGGATTTTTATTGTATATGTAGGATAAGAAGACATGTTTTAATATTACAAAAGTATTAAAGTGGTTTACAATAAGTCATTGTATTCGCCCCTTTTTTTTCTTCAAAATATGTTGCTCGATAGGTTTAAATAAATTACACTTATCCAGTCTTAAATGCATTGCAAATACATTTTACCTTCTCAGATAATGATTAATTATGGAAGCACTGTGTTTTACAATTTATGTACCACAAACACATCTCTTACCTAAGAAAGTTCTGCTGTCCCTTTCATCTCAAATGCTAAGTGATATCATTTCATCGCAAAAGGAATAGATGATATTGTTACGACTCTAGGTCTTAAAATCATGTAACAGAAAGAAAATGAAATCAACAATGTATGTAAAATCAACAAACAATTTATTTCTCTGTAATTAAATTAAAAATTCAGAAGACATTTACAATTTGTGGATTAAATTCCAAATAATCCTAAATGTCCTAAACACAAGTCAGAAATTATAGAATGTTCCGTATTAATGAATAGTCTTGAATGTCCTGATATAACACAACGATACAATCCAGAATATCTTAGAGAATGTCCACACATATCCAGATGTCATATATATATATATATATATATATATATATATATATATATATATATATATATATATATATATATATATATATATATATATAAATCCAAAGGTTAATGATCACTTTATGGTAATTCCAATGAAGGTTCAAATAAATAATTCCTTTCGAATTGTGTCTACAGCACCACTAAAAACTCTGATCATAAACAGATTCCTATGGACTGATGTTAAAACAGGGTCGGCTTATTCCTGACTCAAAGCACAAGCAATTACAACGGTTGGTCTAGGTCTATGATGTAGAATGAATGTTATTGTGCAGAAACCATTTTCTTCTTTCAGTCAAGCGACCTTGATCCTTTGATCCCAAACTTGATAGGGTTTTTCCTTACCCCAAATGCAAGTGATCCACCAAGTTTAGTAATTGTAGACAGTGCACAACTCGAGTTATTGGGCGAAAATGACATTGACGACCGACTGACGGACAGAGATATGTGCAGAAGAATGGATAACATAACATAATACGTTCTGCCTTATGGCTGGTGTATAACAATGCACATAACTGCATACTTTTTTGGGCTGGACATGGTATAACCTGAATAAATTCGTTACAAGCGCTTAGATTGTGTAAACATTCTTTTTCCTTTCTTCCTAAAAAATGGCATACATAGGTAATATGTTGACAAACAAAAGAAAATAATTCTCAGATATATAAATGCAGATTCTTTGAAAAATCACATTTTGGTTTGATTTGGAATTTTTTGTAATGTAAAAAAAGTTAAATCTTATCCCCAGTGTCGAGTAAAGTCTAGCAATGTCTTTCTACCATGTTCAGTATTTGTTAAAAGCTCCAATATTGTGATTATCATTCACCAGAAGTATAATTCCTGAATGTCTTTTGACCATGATATGTGATTCTTACTTCATGATTTTGTTGAATCACATGTCAGTCAAATGAGTTCAGTACATTCAAATTTGGTTAATGTGCTTCTTAAATAGAATATGTTGAAACATCAAATGTTTGCACAATTATTCATCGTATTCATCATCAAAATCTGAACCTAAATCAGAATCATCATGTACAATTAGTACATTTCATTTAAGTCTATTCGGAATGGTCATTATGACATTATTAAAAATGGCCCCATGATAATAAAATGTATATGCCTGAACACTTGTAGCTAAGCTCTAAAGTCTTCTTCCTCTGACCTACTTTTTATGTAAAGTATAAACTTCACTGATATTCAATTGAACATTCAAATTGGAAACTATGTCATATATGACTGGTGCTCCTTTGGAGGCATTAACTATTGCTTTTTCAGACTTATTTGCTCCAATGCGCCTATTCAAATCCATTAACTCTTTGATTTAGTTTTCCTTTTATAGATCCATGGTTTTGTTCTTTCCCTCATCACCCCTTGTATTTACAAAGAAACTAGTTTGGGCGTCTAATGCTAACGTTGGGAAAGGAGAATCTGACTTCAGTATGTAGTCAATACATTTAACCAGATATTTAGATAGTGAGAAGTGGTATCATCGGTCACTGCAGTACACAGGCAGATCATCAGTCTCTACAGTACACACCCAGATCATCGATAGCTACAGTACACAAGCAGATCATTAGTCACTACACTACACAAGCAGATCATCAGTCTCTACAGTACACACGTAGATCCTCGGTCACTACAGTACACACCCAGATCATCGATAGCTACAGTACACAAGCAGATCATTAGTCACTACAGTACACAAGCAGATCATCGGTTACTACGGTATACAAGGAGATCATCGTTCTCTACAGTACACAAGCAGATCATCGGTTACTACAGTATACAAGGAGATCATCGGTCTCTACAGTACACACGCAGATCCTCGGTTACTACCGTACACAAGCAGATCATCGGTCACTACAGTACACAAGCAGATCATCGGTCACTACAGTTCACAAGCAGGTCATCGGTCACTACAGTACACACGCAGATCCCTGGTCACTGCAGTATACACCCAGCCAGATCATCGGTCACTACAGTACACACGCAGATCCTCGGTCACTGCAGTATACACCCAGACCATCGGTCACTACAATACAAAAACAGATCATCGGACACTACATTACAAAGCAGATCATCGGTCACTAAAGTACACAAGCAGATCATCGGACACTACATTACAAAGCAGATCATCAGTCACTACAGTACACAAGCAGATCATCGGTCATTAGAGTACACACGCATATCATCGGTCTCTACAGTACACAAACAGATATTCGGTCACTACAGTACGCACACAGATATTCGGTCACTAAAGTAAGGTAGGAGAAAATAACTTTCAGGTAGTTTTCATTTCACCTTCAATTTGAAGAAAAATCAAAAACTATTTTGAGGAAAAATAAAAAACTAATTTTTACTAGGGAATGTTCCAGTGTATGCAACTAATATGCTGTAGATGTCAGAAGCATTTTAATACATTGGCAAGATACATATTATAACGTGGACACTGACAATTATTTCACAGTAAGAAGATAAATGCTCAGTTTCTGTTGCAAATAAGTAAGCAGAGTGGGGTATTTCTATCTGAATGAATATGAAGTTCAAGAACAGGTTAAGCATCTTCAGCAAAGGAGATTTCTGATCTGAAAGAGTCGTCTTAATTAAGCAAGTTGCTTCATATTCACCACTTTTGCTTTCTGATTAAAGCTTAAAAAATAAACTTGTCCATAGTTAAGTTGATGCACAATGAATTTATACATATCACATCATTGCTGAAATTATATCGTCGTGATTACATTAATCATGGAGGGAAATTTCCAGTTCTACTTGATACGCTGTGTCTATTTATTTGTATTATAGCCGTCAGATATCCTGCCGCTCTTCTTCGAAACTGAATCCTTAATTTTTTTCTGGGATCCTAGACGATGTCGGCATGACCCACGAAGACCGCCAGTCAAAGGTGGACTATGGCTCTAGACGAGAGACCATTGATACTCGTTGCGTCCGTACTTTAGGTTTCGAGGGAACGAATTAACTGTCTGCATCCGTTCCGATAGTTTCGCTAAAAATGTTAAGTGCAGATTGTCATTCACTTTGATTGAGAGAAATATGGTCAGGATGTTCCATGACACAGATAACGGTATATTTACTGCTAAAAGTGATAAAGGCGCCCTTCATTAAACCAATTGTGGAAGATACGTTTTCCACATACCACTCTTAAGTCTGAATGTTTTTGGATGGCAGAGAGAGCCGAGCCGCAAATTTGGTCTTGTGTCTCCTCGGGTCTTAAACTTTATTTCAGTGAATATCATCAGGCAGTTGTCTAGACTACTTCTTACCTGTACATAAAATATTGATACAAAGTTTTATGGTTCTGCGCTTGCATTGGTCCACGGTTGTATTCGATCCGTGACTGGGAGGACAGTGCCTCTGCTATCAAAAACATCCCCGTGGACGACATCTGTGTAAGACTCGAACAAAACATGTGTCTTCCTCTGTAAAGAGAAAGACTGTAGAAGACGATACAAGAGAATGGAAAGTTTTGGAAAGTACACTTATTACTCGGAAAGTAATACTTCGGTCAATTCAAGACGGTGACGGAAATCATTTAAAGTTGTTAATGATGTTTAGATCCTTCGTTCATGGAAAGCATGCCATGGTCGTAAAAGCAGACCAGTTCTTTTCATTGAAATCAACTCAGAATTCTGTGATTTCAATAAAACATTAAGGCCATCTCACCAGAATGTTTTCCAAAGTTGTTCAAGTCATTTGTCAAAGAGTTAATATATGTCTGCAAGAAATCAGACGCAGCGGCTAAAACACTGAAACTTGTTGGTGCTCTCTTGGTCATTGGGGAATCTAAAAAGGCAATCCTGGTTTTGGCAGAGATCAAAGAAAAGTTACAGTCGTACAACTGCTTGTGTCATTGTGTCGTTTTAAAGTTGTTTTTTTTCTTTCCAAATAGAAGCGTGATCAAGAACACAAAGTTTGTAGATAAAGCTATTAAAGAGCAATGGTCGGCGAAAGATATACTGCAGAAATGTGCCGTACACTGTGTCATATGCACAACATTCGAAATCCAAATCGTTCCAAAAGCGATGAGGATGGAGTTTTTCAAGGTTGCGACGAATCCAGCAAATGTTACATTCCATTATAAATTCAGTATCTGGAACACGGCTATTGCAGATTCTGGTGCTTATGTCCATTACTTACAGTACGAACTATACTCCCAACAGAGGAAAGAAACAGAGAAGGCAGAAGCTCTTCAGAACATAATGAATTTCGTGGCGCATGATCTCGGTCAAGATTATAAAGAAACATCATATAATCTCCTTGGTTACCATTTGATCGATGGAGGATATTTGGAAAAGGCTTTCTGCTTCTTTGTCCGTTCGCTAGAGATAATGGCAATCCTTATCGCCGCCATGTGGCATATATGTACCATTCTATCGAAACTCGCCAAATAGTAAGAGGAAAACATATACATCCGGAAAACAACATGGTTTACAAACTAAATATTTTGATAGCTAGTATAATTACATGACTTCTATTTATAAGTTCTAATAACATTAATGATGAAATTTGTGATTTCTATTGTGCGAAAATCGCTGTGGGTTTTGAACGAATACGATTAAGAACCTGTGCACATGTGTAAATAAGGATTTAGATGACTTTAATGAGGCAAGAAACCTATAGCCTAATCCACGAACAAATAACTGACCTGTACGAAGGGTTCAGTAGTCTCCAGTAGCCTTTGTAAACACTAATTATCATGCATACAATAAATTCACACTAAAGGAACCTTGATAACGAAATTTTGGTCTTCTTCTGAAATAATGTTTTATTTTTTTATTTTTATCTATACATTGTAACTGTTAATCTTTATTAAATGTTAAAATATTAACTTCTAATTGGCACTATATAGCTGATAGTGTGCAGACATACAGATAAACCATACATACATACATACATACATACATACATACATACATACATACATACATACTGTGACAGAGCATAAGAAGACATTTAACAATATAAATAGAACATTGTTTTCCATAATATAAAAGTAGAGTGCTATAATAAGGAGATACAAAACAGAGATTAATGTATTTTGGTATTTATTCTTGAAATCGTTGTTTTTAAAATTTTATTCAGAAGCCTTTATTATTGTTCACCCCTAGATGCTAGATGTTACTACGTGAAAGTTACATGCTTGGAGTAACTGTGACAATCTGTATTCCAAGCATGATTCATACATTAGTATTTACTTTGATTTGCCACTACATCTGAGACTTACATGAAAAGCATGCAGCATGAAGTCGACTCATCCAGTTCATATACTCATGTACAAAAGATGTATTCCCTCACCAAGTGTCGTGATTTTAGATAGGATAATATGTAAATAACATACATAAACCTAAGCGGTCATGTGCTAAATCCAAGCACTTAACATAGGCCAGTAAAATGTGAAATGTAGGCCACAGTGACATCATTTTGTATGGGTGGTACCAAGAGAGATGTATATACTCATCTAGTTTAATGTTACAAGCATGAACTGATAGAACACGAAATTCGATCAAGTACGTGAGGTGTGAAATTTGATCAAGTGTGACCTACTTTTAAAATGACGGTGCAGGGCTCGTGAAAATGTATTCCCTAGCTAAATTTCATTATTCCAGTTGGAACATTGTGCGTGTAGGAGGTAGGAATAGAACAAAACAACTATGTAGTCATTAGCTGAATTTAAAACCTTAACACAAGCCAGTGGCATGAGAAATGTAGGTCACAGTGACTTCATTTGTTGTAAGGGTGTGGTACTAATAAAGACGCATTCAATCATTTGGTATGATGATACTTGCGTACAAGTGGTGTAGATTGAACACAGGCCAGTGAAGCGTGCAATATGAGTCACAGTGACCAGCTTTATGATAAAGATTTAGTACTTATGAGGATGCAATTCCCTCGGCATGTGTCGTGTTTCTAGGCATAACAATATAGATACAGATAGCAGAAAAAACACCATTTGACCATGGGCTAAACGTGAAAACATAACCAAAGCCAGTAAAATTATAAAAGTCGGCCACAGTGACCTTGTTTTGTTATTAGGTCATAGTACTTACAGAGATGCATAAAACATTCTAGTTTGATGTTTCTAACATGAACATAGCTTGGTAAAATTACTTACAACTTTTGTAACTAGAATGTATATTTCATCAAGATTCATTCTCACACGAAGTTTCATGAATCTAGGTACGAGAGTCTGTATACAATTAGTAAGACAGATAATGGCACGCGGCCACATTTTTCGGCTATTATGAAACCTTTATAATGGTGATACCTGCGTTGACAAATATGAAAGTATATCAACATGAAAAACCTGACCAGTAAAAATCAACCATCTTAGTACTTTTTGCAGACCGAGAAACACCATTAATATTACTAGTTACCAGTGGCGTACTAAGGGTAAATGGCGCTCGGGGCGACGATGATGGACCAAAGGGCCGGAATACGAGGCCCGAATTTTATCAGCTGTTTTGGCGCCCCAAGACCTCTGGCGCCCGGAGTAACCGCCCGGTCCCCCCCCCCCCCCCCCGCCCGTTAGTACGCTACTGCTAGTTAAAATTTTCAGCTATTTCGGCTATTGTAAGTTTAGTTCAGCAAATAAATGGAAACTGTAAAATGTAATAGCTACAAAAGAGAAAAACAGAAGACTGAAACAAGACAGCTTACAGTATGTGCAAGCAATGTGAGTACAAACATAAAAACACGTATATATTCAATGGCTTATTATATATTTTGTCAGAAGCCGTTGATGATGAAAGATTTACATATAAGTGTGGAACGATGATAAAATATATATCGTTTGGCAAATATTGCAAAACAATAATAAAAAATATACTAGGAAAAACAAACTTTGCGAACAAAAAGAAAACAGGAAAATAGAGAATCACAAGAATCATTTTGTGAAACAGAGAACTAAGGAATCTGGGCTGGAAACTAGACAGGAATTACACAAACAAGTAGAAGAGAAATATAAACAAGAAAACAAGAAAGATTGTTTTTATGGTTTACTTGAGGTATGAAACTACCATAGGTTATATCAATATTGTTTTTACAAATATTTCTCGAGTTTGGAAAATTCATTTCTGAAATTAGCACCGGACTCTTTGGTGCGGAATTGAAAGCACCTGTTTCAAACACATGTAGATCCAGAAAATACCGCGGCTCATATGGTTTTCTCTACACAGAAGCTTGCATCAAGGATATGTCTATACTGATAAATATAGATTTGATCATGAGCATTCAGAAATGTAAACTTATTGAATTTTTAATATGATGGTGTTTACATATGTTTACTATGGGAGCTGAATTAGTACCGTGAGTCCTACAGTATCCCTACCCCAGCAGTGTTCACTGTATCAATCCGCGCAAAAAATGTGTTAACGAAAATAAAAATCACTTCATTTTCATATGAAAACAGTCATTAATTTGACAAAATATATCATTTAAAGCATTATGTGAACAATCTAAACTTGTACAAAGTCGCTGTCCTAAATTGTTGTAAATTTTCAGAACTTCTTTTATCGATGTACTAATGCAGCCGTTAATCGCATTGACACAAAATGGAGAATAAATTCATGCAAATCGAAGATTTTTGCCTTAAAAATATTTAATAAAAAGAAAATCTACGTTTTTTTTAGTAGATATAAGGAACTATTTCACTCGTGAAGTGGAAATATAATCATTCCACTTTACTCGTGAAATATTTCCTTATATTCACTTAAAAACATAGATATCCTCTATATATTTTGACAATCAAAGTAAATATCCGTACTCTTTGCCTCAATACCAAGTAATTTTCGTGTTTTCTATATATAAACTATTGTTGATTATAAGAATTGGACAACTAAACTAACAAATGCCGTCCGGATCAAACAGTCCGTTGATACTATAGAGAGTTTACTTGTAAGCTGCTGGTGGTAAAAATTAACACACAATTTGACACATTTTGACCCATTTCTTTTAATAGAGTATACATGAAAATACTCTGGTTAGGTTTCTGCCTGAGGGAAACTTTATATTAAGATTTATTTGAAACATTCGTGTTATGTTCCCTCGATACCAAGTATTTTCAGAGGCAAAGTGAATCGAACAATGCGTGTGTTGTGCAAGAACAGTTTAAAAAAAAAAAATTATATATGGGAAAACATTTACCATTATTGCATATCTCCGTCTATTGCGTGTGATAGCACTGTGTGTACATTGTATCCTCATCGATATAAATACACTGGTAGAAAAATCAACATTGAAATGACTGTTTAATTGATTGTTATTTACTCTTCAGGAACTTGAGTACGTTATTGGATCATACTAATGTGAACAATATGTTACATTACTGGATCATACCAATGTGAACAATATGTTACATTACTGGATCATACAATTGTGAACAATATGTTACACATATTGAAAATAAAGAACGTAACATATAACTTAATACTTCTCCGCTGACCATACAAGTTTCATTTCGAAATGAAAAGCGTTCTGTTCTATATTATTTTGGTTTGTGTTAAAGATCTCGAACAGCACTGCAGATCCAGACATACATACATACATACATACATACATACATACATACATACATACATACATACATACATACATACATACAGAACAATAGTGCCTAAGATGACTATCATGGATTGAGTCGGTCCCTTGGTTTTTTACTTTTTTATATTTTTTTTTATAGAACTCCTAAAGCTTATGCACATTTGCAGATTTTCATTCAGGTCTGTCTGGTCATTTAAGATCTTGTAGACATTTATGGCTCGTTCTGACTTATATCCTGCTGTAAATATATATCTTGGAGTCTTTCACATCATGGATACAATGGCATTTAAAGCATGCAACAAGTTACTTCAGATTTTCTTCGCAATGCCGTGTTCGACATTAAAAAGGGAACTCCAACTCTTATTGGTAGATCGAGCAAACCAATTTTGTTGCGAACCATTATGCTTAATGCATACTTCGTGTTGTGAACCAATATGCTTAATGCATACTTCGTGTATATTTTCGTCCGCTCATCAGAAAACCTGATACTTTGTACTCGTCATATAATCTTTTCATTAAAACGTGTTGTGCATCAACATTTTCTGTATTTATCTTCATTCCTTAAGGTGCACTGTTATGCCCGTTACAATATCTTAGAGAATAAAGGCATAGACTCTGATGGTAAATAATTGCTCTGAAGTCCAATAGTTTACTGACTTGAGTCGTGCTCATTTTCTTCTCTCACGAAAGTCCTAACTTGCTTTTGTCCATTCCACTTTACAAAACAAGTCCTATTTATTATATATCAATGGTAATTATCAAATGGTAGACATAAAGAAAACGTTTGCATTTCTATTAAACCTAACAGTATATATTACTTCCAAAAAAAGATCGTCACATTGTCATAGACGCAGATGCCCGTGCATATATAATTTCCTCTTCCTCACTGATGAGTTTCGAGAGAATAGTGCATATATGCCATATGGCTGCGTTATGGATTGGTCGTATCTCTATCGACCGTACAAAACACCAAAAGGCTTCATCCAAATTTCCTTCCTCCATCAAACAATAGCCGAGGAGATTGTATGAAGTCTCCTTATGAGCTTGGTCGGGATCACGTATGATAAAGCACATAAGGTTCACAAGAGCTTCCTCCTTTTCCTTAAGTTTCCACGGGTGGGAAATTAGTTGGTACTGTAAAAAATGGACATAAGCGCCAGAATCTGCAACGGCCATGTGCCTCCAGGTGACCTCAGTGTTAGCTTTGACGCTTGCAGGAGTGGCCGAGATCCGAAAGAATTCCATTCTCATTGCCTTCGGAACGATTTGCATCTCCAAGTTTGTGTACATGACACAGTATACTGCACATTTCTGCAAGAGCTCCTCCGTTGACCAATTTTCCCTTATAACTTTCTCTGTAAAATCATTGTTTTTTCTTAATTTGTTTTCATAACAGCCGCATAATCGGATACAATGCGATTTCAATTCTTGCTTAATTTCCTCCATAAGCACATTGGCTTTTTCCGTTTCTCTGATACAGATTAGAGCTCCAACAAATTTCAGCTTTTCAGATATCACGTCTGTTTTCTTGCAGTCCTCCATCAACTTCGTAATCAATGACCGGAACGATTCTGGAGTATATCCTTGTATACTATTTTCTAATTTTTGAGCTATCGCATAGAATGCACAATTGACTTCAATAAATGGAAGCAGAAGTTTTGCAGTCCTAGCAGCCGTAGGCTGCGCCGACTGCATCATAGAACTTAATGTAGTCAGGACCTTGAAGTGATTTGTTTGACGCGTCTGGATCGAAAAAAGTGTTTTTTCTCGAGTAGTGGAGACATTTGACAAAATTGCTCTTTCTCTCAGATTTCTCTCCTCATTTCTTTTCTCTGCAGCCGTCGTATGCGGTACAAACATTCCTTTTTCTAGATTAAGCTTGAGTCTCTCTCCAATGTCATCTAGAAGGATCTGTTTGAGGCTCAACAGAACAGTCTTTTCGGTAATAGATCCAATAAAATCGCGCACAGTGGCAAGCACAGAGCCATATAGTTTTCTGTCATATAGGTTGTTTTCAGTTACAAAATAATCTGGGCAAAAGCCTGCGGACAGCCACTGGTACAGTGTTTTCAGGCACATCAAGACACACATGATCAAATTTTCCGGCATCCAGATCTGTGGATCAGTTTTCTCTACCATCCAGAAAACGCAGACTTTGCAGTGATACGTAGAAAACGTGTCTCCCACCATTGGCTTAATAAAGGCTGTCTTTATCATTTTGAGGATCACAAATACCTTCAACTGTGTGTCGTTGAACATCCTGACCAGATCTCTTTCACACTGAGTGAATGACAATCTCCATTCGACATTTCTAGACAGGCTGTGTGAGTAACCTATTGGCACAACAAAGCAACCATATTTCTTCATCTCTTGCAGCTGTGCACGCGGAGGCCAGTTGAAAGGTCGTCTTCTTAACAGCCAGTTATCAGCCAATTGTGGCCATTTAATACACCTCCTGCATGTGACATAATCTGAACTAATGATTCCCATATCCCAAGGTCGTGTTTCTGCGGGACCGGTCACGTTTTGGAATGTTCGTTTTACGAAATCCAGACTCAATCGCAGTACCCGACCTCGAGCATCGCGAATGCACAAAGGTAAATCAACTCCATACATGGGTTCTGGCTTGTCACGATGAACTTGTTGAATTTTGACGTAACCTGGGTGCGTGTCTTCTTCACTTATCATAAGCCCGTTCTCCCACTGCGGTATCCACTGAGACAGCTCTGTGATGACCGGTACATTTTCCCAACAGAACAAGTAATCTGTGTCTGAGTGCAGATCTGGCGTTGTGGCGCCCTCTGAGCGGCTACCGAAGAAATATACGGATCTGTCAAAGCCCTGAAAAACGCTGTGAAGATTGTGAATGGTCTCCAGGATGTTGGCAAAGTCGGTCATTTTCTGGCGGTCATCGGGAGTCAGCCCAACATCGTCCAGGATCTGAGAAAGAAGACAGGATTCGGGTACGAAGTAGGAGGGCACGTTATCCGACATGCTAGAAAAAAAGAAAATACAAATATGTATCTTGAAACCAGCCAGTTGTGGAATTTCGGAATTGCAAAGTTACATGCTAAACATAATTCAAGTCACCCGTGCATGAACTATAGGCCACAGTGACCTAGTTTTGTTCTGAACACAGATCGACTAATTATGCCGCTTCTACACTTTACATCGCATAGCAAACCTGTAGATTGACAATGATTTCTGAGAAACTAAGCAAAGCTAAATGCTGAAGTAAGTCACTCGATCAAAGAATATGCAACAGTGCCTGAGAAACTAATCTTAGCAAACAAATGGATAAACTGACGGAAGGACCGACACATGTAAAACATTCATTTGCTTCAGGTGCTTTGCAATAAATTCAAAACATTAATTTGTCTAAATTTTGTGAACAGACTCAGTAATTATGAGCCATTAACTTTAAACCAATCTAAATTATATAATTTGTTGAAGAAACCATTGATAAATGCCTTGTTTTATGTACCACTTATTTATAAATATTTTACTTTCTTGGGTATTTTGGAATTTTCAAAATTATTTTGTATTAATTCTTTTTATCGTCTATTATTTGTTTCAGTGGTAAGAAACCAAGCAACAAAAACAAAGTAACCAATATTCATTTTAATGAAAATTCTCGTACTACGACTTCGTTATGAATGGGGGGGGGGGGGGGGGTGACGGCGGGGCGGAAGTTGGTAACACATTTAGAAATATAGTCATGGACCAAAAAGAAAAAACCTCTAGCCCAAGTTATATCGGTGCGCAGACCAGTGTAAATTTCCTTGGGCGAGTAGGCGATACACTGACAGAGGCGTTTTGACAAACAATTAGTGTGTAATTCAAAAGCTTGGGACCGATCATTTAATTTTCGTGGAGGGGGGGGGGGAGAGAAATTCCGGCCCTCAAATAAGTTTTAAAAAATATTCTTGATCTGGTTTATACAAAAGAGAACCGATTATATCCATTATTTGACTTTAAAAGAAAAAAAAAGAAAAAAAAAAAAGAAGGAAAAATCTTGCGGTAAAAGAATTTAAATCTCTGCAACTGCCCACTCCCACCCCCCGAAAATTAAACCGTCAGCCCCTTAAAAAAAGAACCTGAACTCAAATTAAATGTTTAGTCATCTTTAAGCGTGAAATCAGGTCTCAACGACCTACTTTTTGAGGAGTGTTCCACTAAAAATGATGCATCCGGATATAAAATACGAGACCCTAACCAATGCATAGGGATCTGACCTTTAAACGCAAAAATTCGTTGAAGCATGAAAAGTACAAGGTCTCCAGGAGCTGCTTTTGATGAGATGCGTTTCATATTGAAATGGTGTTTATTTATTTATTTACTTACTTAAGTTGGCCTGATATTTCGAAACATTTTCGAATGAATCGGAGGTAATTTTTAACCGGCTATTTCGACAAAAGCGTACGAGTTGTCTCCCTTGCATTTTATTATCTGATCTCAAAATGAAACACACACACACACACACACACACACACACACACACACACACACACACACCTAACTTCATTTTCATCACTGCAATTTCATTGGTAAGTTGAGTGTTACCTATATGATATCGATCTTTATTGAAATTTTGTTAGAGTACAGATTTAAATTTTGTCCGTGAACTAGCCGTATTCATTATCGTCATCGTCATAATCATCAAATTATGATAATCATTATCGTAGAGGTCATTTTAACCCTCCCTTAAGTTGCAACGCAAACTGCTACCCAGATGGCGCTCTCGCTTCTAGAAACGCCACCGCCACTACAAGTTGGTTTCAGCTGCTTTCTTGCAGAAACGCATTTTTGTATTTTTTGGCAGTTTCGCAAAAAAGTAAAGAAAAATATATACATTATATCCTTGAGACAGGAACACTAGCATTCTTATTGTTACCGTTTCATTATTTTAGCCGCGGTTTAGCGATAAATGACTGTTGTGACAAATTAAAACGAGGCAGTGGCGTTGTTTACCTACCGTAACTGGAGAGCAGTTTGGTTCCAACACTTACCACGGTAATTTATCACATTCCCTCTCCACCCCACCCACCCCATTTCTCTTGAGTTTGATGAGATTTAAAAGATGAACGTGTACAACACTGCCAATATTGGATCTCTTTCAGTGTTATAAAGATGCAGTCATGTATTCTTTACTTATATATTTATTTAATTTTCCGTACATAATGAAATACATTTATTTACGTATGTGCGAAGGAATTAAAGAATTACATGCATCATTTCACAACTATCAACATCATAATCACCATCTTGATTTCCACCACCTCAACATTATTCCCACACATTTCGTCATATATGTGCTTGGATCTAACAAACGCTATAAGTTCATTGTTGTTGTTGTCGTTGTTGTTGTTGTTGTTGTTGTTATATCACTGTTGGATTTTAAGAGTAGTCATCATATGATCTGTATAATACATTGCACAGAGAGGACAACATTACTTGACTCATTGTAAGTAGGGGGAAAACTAAACTGTCCCAGAGAGAGAGAGAGAGAGAGAGAGAGAGAGAGAGAGAGAGAGAGAGAGAGAGAACTCTGGTAATAGGCAGTCTGTGCATACATATACTGCTCTTTGTTTAGAAAGACATAATATGTAGATTCATGAAAACAAGGTAACATACCTCTTTGTAGCTTCAATACTTTTGGTGATTGTGATACAAACAATCAACACTGACTATTCCATAATAAATAAATGTCATGTAGTTCAATTCAGCTTTCGATTTGTACTTATGGTATCGTCCATGTTGATCTACCTGGAATCTAAATGATCCCCAACTAACACAATTAGTCTGACGTAACGGTGATCTAAAACGTAGACAGTAGGAAGATCTGTGACGGATTGGCGTCGCGTTTTATTTCAGTAATGCTCGTTATATGGCATTTTAACGTCAATATATGGAATTTAAATGATTTACAAAATTTTAATATTATCCATATATTAATTTGTTTATACCCTTGTATACCCTTATGTTTATATTTTAGGTGAAATTTCTTGTTTAAAAAGTCTGTGTAATTTATTGTTGTACTGATAATTTTCCTTCATATTCTAATCAAACAAGTACACCATATGTAACTATAAAAAGGATGAAAAAGCAAGATAAAATAATATACACGAGAGTGTCATGAAGAGGTAATAGGTATTCGGTATTGTATATATCTGACAGTATATAGAAATTTAAAAGAATTACGGACTAATCAACCCAACAATAGATGTTTGACTGAGATAACGTTAAAATATATCTACAAAAATCTAGCATAAAAGTGTTTTACATTAGTCGCTCCACAAATATATATATATATATATATATATATATATATATATATATATATATATATATATATATATATATATATATATATATATATATATATACTCAAGAGGATGGCATAATCTTTGAGTTCAATATAATCTCTTGACATAGCGGATTTTATCACCATTTCGAATATTCTGTTTAATTATTACTTCCTTTTTTTTTTTTTTTTTGTTATGGTTTTATTTTTTTCATATATTTTTTTCCCTAACATAATCGAATTTGAGAGGATCAAACTTAGAAAACCAGGTCCTGTAGTCACGAAACTGAGTTTAAAAAAATAGTGCACAGACTCAAAATTCCATACTTAAGAATCATAACAGTGCATCTCTTAATATTTTGTTGAAATTGTACAATGGCGGTGGAGGGGAGGGGGTGTAACGTCGTGTCCTGGAGACAACCTGGGTCGGCTTCATAACTGTGTCCTTGGGACAACCCATGTCGACTTCCTCACTGTGTCCGAAAAGACATTTGTCTCGCATTCTTCGGCATTATGGAGACAAATAAGTTCTGATGGTATCTTTTTAAAAACCAACCAATGAACGAACCAACTGCTCTTCTCATTTTTCAGACCCTTCCTAATATTTTTAAAAAATTTCTCTAACGATAGCACTAGTATAGCTTTATTTATTTATTTATTTATTTATTTATTTATTATTATTATTATTATTATTATTATTATTATTATTATTATTATTATTATTATTATAAATGATTTATACCAAGCAAGCTTAGAACAACGAAACACATGTTGGACTGGACAAGTCTGCTAGCCGCCAATGGAATTTCAAATAAACAACAATTGACTAACATCTGGAGGGAGGCGTGTGAAGTTTAGGGATTCGTCAATTGAATTCAATACCACAAAGATGCACTGAAATAATAATAATAATAATAATAATAATAATAATAATAATAATAATATTATTATTATTATTATTATTATTATTATTATTGCATCAGTATTTATTGTCTTTTTTGTAAATGTTTTAATGCAAGAGGTGTGCATACGCTTTCCTTTCTTTCAGTGTTGCTCCATCATTATGACCAAACATATCAACATCCCTACCAACTTCGTCAACGTTCTTTCCATCAGCAAAGATACTATTGTAAATGTTATTCTTTGGAGACAAATCCAAACTGGTCCTAGTAAACCAGATTTCACATTTGTTCCCAATATTGAGATCTCCAGTCAAACGTGAAGTTAGCACTTGGAGCGGGAAAGATACTTTTCACTTGCAATAGATTCAAATCACCTTTCGCTCTTTCCGCAATAACTAACTCGTACATATATTCAGGTCCAATCATAGAGACCAGAGGGACTGCAATGTCCCGTGGGGCTCACGTTTTCTCCTAAATTATAATATTTAAAGCAGACAGGCAAAGCGTACCTTTGACAGTCATTTAACCATGTGTTTGGAACGTATTCCATGCAAAATTAGAGCGGATGTCTCGTGTAGTCATTGTATCTGCAACTTTAGGGTTATTCCCAGTGATGTAGCTATCAACATAACTCGCCCATCACGCTTGTCTGTTGTAACATGGCGTGAGTGTACTTCGCGGTTGAATGGCTGTCTGCTTAAGAAAGCTTGACTCATGAGCATTATTTCTTAAACATGGAACCAAATGAACCTTGGTCCATAGGGACTCAGTACACAATATTTTCCCCATCAGTTCCCGACATTTGCTTTTCAGTAACGAACATTCGATTGTATCCAAATCCAAGTAAATCATATCTTAATCAAACTTATATTACTAAGCAAGCTTACAGTGATGCTCTTGTCATAGGTTATCTGTCATTTTTATGAGGCTAAACTCAAAACAAAGCAACGTACCATGGGCCACAGATTTCACTTTCAGGACAGCATATATGCCTGAATACTCACTGTTATCTGTAGCCAAAAGCCAGACAGTTACTCACACAATAAACCCCCATATTCTAAACTCCACACAGTCAGTCATACAATAATCCTCATATTCTAAACACCACACAGTCAGCCATACAATAATCCTCATATTTAAACACCACACAGTCAGCCATAAAATAATCCTCATATTTAAACACCACACAGTCAGCCATACAATAATCCTCATATTTAAACACCACACAGTCAGCCATACAATAATCCTCATATTTAAACACCACACAGTCAGCCATACAATAATCCTCATATTTAAACACCACACAGTCAGCCATACAATAATCCTCATATTTAAACACCACACAGTCAGTCATACAATAATCCTCATATTTAAACACCACACAGTCAGCCATACAATAATCCTCATATTTAAACACCACACAGTCAGCCATACAATAATCCTCATATTTAAACACCACACAGTCAGCCATACAATAATCCTCATATTTTAAACTCCACACAGTCAGTCATACAATTTTCCACATATTTTAAAATCCACACAGTCAGTCATACAATTTTCCACATATTTTAAAATCCACAGTCACTCATACAATTATCCTCATATTTTAAACTCCACACAGTCAGTCATACAATAATAATCATATCTTAAAATGCACACAGTCTGTCATACAATAATCCTCATATTCTAAAGAAAAAAAAAATCCTTTAAATCAAAAATACCTACATTCAAGCCAAGGTAAAAATACTCTAAAAATAGATACGGACTACATTCGTGGGTTTTGACCCGGAAGTAATAAATGTGTCCACATTCGACGGCATCAATCAGTGGGTGAGTTCCATCGCACGAAAGAATATGATTTTAATATATATATATATATATATATATATATATATATATATATATATATATATATATATATATATATATATATATATATATATATATATATATATATATCCGAGTAAATAAAACTAGCTTCGAATGTTTAAAATATCAAGAGCTGGCGGCCTCTAACATAGCTGCCATGCCCCTTTCTGCTCTCCTCTTTTAGTAGGGACCGACCAATTAATTATGGGGAGGGGGAAGGGGGCTATCATTTTTTGGGAATGAACATTCCTTGCCAACAAATATCTTGAAAAATTTTCTTGTTCTGATTAAAGAAATAAAACAGAACTATAATACTCTTTATATTTCTTGATAAAACTTAATTATCTTGAGATGTAAATAGAAAAAATATCCCGGCTCGAAGGAAAATCCTAGCCCCTCCCCTTCCGAAGATTAATGCATATTTAAGAGCGTCGTGCATGATTCATAGAAAGCGTATTACAATCTACACTGGTGTGAATTTTCTATATCTCATGCTTTCGCATGTTAAGGGCTATCTTTCACTTATTTTCTGTGAAAAAATCTGTTGAAATTCATAATGATGACACCATTTTAATGTGCTGAAATGGCAATGAACATCCTTTAGGGATAGGCACGAGGATGTCCATTTTATGTCATGTGGTATACGTTTATGTCACATGGCTTTCTCATATCGCAAACTATGTCAAAAATGTATGTGTAGGAATGAGTTTCTTCTACATCCCCCATTTAATAATTTGCTTTTGGGTTTTTTTTTTTTTTTTTTTTTTTTTTTGGGGGGGGGGTTGTTTTGTTTTTTGATTGGTTTGTTTTGTTTTGCTACAAAGTCCATGCGAGCCTTCTCCAGACTTCATGACAATTTTTTCCTATTTGAATGGAAAATGTTTAAGTTTTCATCTGGTTTTTCTAATAAGTTTCCCTAATACCAATCTGTAATACATCGATATTAATGACAGTGTCTCGTCTGTAACTGAGGAATAAATACGTTTTACCAGTCGGTAAAAATAGCATAATTTAAAAGTGCACAGAGATTTTATTTTTAATTTTAGATATGACTTGTATAAGAATAATCCTAGTGATAATGGTGCTCGCGGTAAGTACTCTATCTCTCTCTCTGATAGCAGATATAGTGACATAAAAGTTCGTACAGATTTGTAATGTTTAATATATATCATGGATATATATATATATATATATATATATATATATATATATATATATATATATATATATATTCTTTTCACAGAGTCAGTAGTCATTAAAAAAATGGTACACACGAGAAGCTACCAACTTATTTGGTAGAACCCGTTTTGGGGAGTATAACACGTACTATCATTCTAGACGCTCAAAGTTCAAAAGTTATTTTACTATCACGCAAGCAATCTCTTACCGACTTTATCGAGTATGTTGTCAAAATATATGCTTGTTTACAACTACATCTGTCCATCTACACGAACCATTTATCATTCATAATTATCATTATTTGTAAGGGCCTTTATCTCTAACTTTTCCACAAAGATATACCGTAATACCTTAAGAAACCACTATCTAAACCCACCTTGAAATTTGATACTCATTGTTCAACACAAACCTGCATTAAAGGATTACCTGATTACATAGGCCATATTTTAGGTTTAACAAAGGACTCTCGTAAGGCAGTCATATGCTTTCATTCATTAATTATAATTGATCTCAACATGACAATGAATATACGAATAAATAATATCATTCTGGTTCGAGAATTTTAATTCATGCTCTACGGAGATTCGAACCCGGATCGGCGCCTTACGACACCCATCGCCTAGCCTGTAAGCACCAACCCCTGTACCATCTCACATATCACCCAAAAAATGATGCTACAGAGTCGGTGGTATATGCATTCGTGCGTAGCAGACATACCCTCATGTCGACCCAGTAAATAATTCTTATCTAAGTACACAGTCCATCTGAATTCCCACTAAAAAAACTTCTCTAACCTGTATGATAATATTATTTATTCGTATTTAAAAATTATGTTAATGTTATCAAGCATTTTCCTGTAGGATCCAGGGATAGCCCTTTCCGCTCTGTTTGGTGTATATTTGTAATTCTCTCTCTCCCTCTCCCTCTCTCTCTCTCTCTCTCTCTCTCTCTCTCTCGCTATATATATATATATATATATATATATATATATATATATACCTCAGTGTATTTATAAAACCTTGCTAACGTGACACATGTCTGACTTGAGAAAAAGTGGTCTTATTACCAGAATGGTTTTTCCTTGTTATTTATCATGAACTGCATGAAGAAACTTTTTGCTGATGTACCATCGAACTAAATCTAGGAATGTTTGAGAAAATACGGTTCATATAACAAATTCTTACCGTATGTTTTAAGGATGGGACATTTCTTACTTCTATTTATTATTTTATATACATCTTTCAGAATATTAACATCGTTACGTTTTATATTTTATATTTTATCTTGCTGAACTTCATATTTACATTTATTTGGAAGGGTTTATCTTCCTAAATATTTGTTCAATTCATTTTACATTTTTCGAACTGTACCTTTAGTGAACACCATATAGTCAATATTGTGCTGAGGTCCCATAAAACTATACTACATACATACTTTATTTTTCCTTTTTTTAATTATTGTTTTCTTCATCTTTTTCATTCCTGATTTTCTTCAATAAAGGAACAAACTAAAATATACATCTCCCCACATAAATAAGAGATTAAAAAAGAAAGAATGGAGAAAAAGTGAATAAAGCACGATAATCTCCTCTACTCTACAATCTCCAACTAACGCATTAAAAGATCACTTTTACCTTCACTAATTTGAATTAAAACAATGATTACAAAAGAGAAAGAAACACTGAAAAGTCAGAATAAGTTCACGACTCTGTACTCTCAAAGACTGTATAGAACAATATAAGTTTTAAACTTCCAAATGATTTGGACGTACATAGGGAATACCAGGGGTATTTGAAAGTTCTGAATATTTGGTTATAATTGTTTTGTTTCTTTAAACCTGTCAATAAATGTAATGCCGATCGATAAACAAAATAACTTTCTATAAAATTATCTGCAACTGCACGTGCAGAATGCCGTACACATGCAGATATATGCGTGTGACGTAACATAGGTCAACGACAGTGACGTAAAAATGTATATTGGATAACGTTTATGGATGTAATTCTCTGTCATGTCCTACAATTCTGAGATTGTTTCGTCGTTTAAAAATGGTCGATGATCCACGTCCTTAATACCGTTGTGTGCGATTGTTGAGCGGGAAGTGGCTGCTGTGAAAGGGGCAATTGATGAAGATGCATAATACACAGTGGAATATATTTCTATTATCACGGGCATTAATCAATTCGTCAGCTGTTTTTTATATACTGAAGAATCATTTGAACCTCAGAAATGTTTGTGCAAGATGGGTCCCTCATTTGTGGATGACCTATTAAAAGCATACTCGGGTTGAAATCGCTAAACAGCTACTCGCCAAATACGAAACGAGTGACTAGAAACGCTTGAATGAGATTGTCCCAGGTGATAAACACGGATTTCCTATTTTTAACCCGACTCAAGAGAAAATAATAAAGTTTGGATCGGATAAAACGAGCAGGGACCACAAATCGCTCGACGTAGCCGAACTGGCAAGAGAGTTTATACCTATAATATTTTGATTCAAAAGGATCGGTCGTCCAGGTACTTGTGCCTGACACTGCAAGTGTCACTGGTCAATTGTATGCCTCCAAATTCTTTCCAAATTTTGTGGAACACTACCAAACCTCCCGCCCGCACACCGGTACCTTCCATAACAACTCACCAGCGCATAAATCCGCCGTCGAGACAAACTTCCACATCCTCCATGCAACCCTGATATAGCTGAATCCCGTTATCAAAAAGAGTCGCTGAGAGGCCGACGATTTGAATGCCGCCATACGGTTGGAAGTGCATTTTTTTCAGTCTATCAACAACGTACCAAAAAGTGAATAAAAGATGACATTTAATAATTTGATAATCAGACTGAGAAAGTGCGAAGAGGTGCACGGGGAGTACTTTGAGGGGACACTGACGCACGGTTCATTAATAAACAATTTTTTTCTACAGCGCAGTAATATTCAGAACGTTTTAAATACAGGTCATAATGATATGACCCAGTACCTGAATATACCTTCTGACATTGCCTACAGAGCGCAAAAAAATATACAAGAAGTTTGCACATTTTCACACTGACTTTCATCTGATTACTTTTTGTCATTATCTTTTAACACAGATTTTTCCTGCCTTTAAAACATGTGAATGGTTCAGGTTTTCTCTCGACTTTTGTGTTGGGCGTTTGGTTTGTTTTTGTAAACTGTTTCTTACCCTGACGAAGTGCTTGATTAACTCGAAACGTTGGAAATCTATTTTGTCACTGCACCTCTGCCAGTTTTTGTTTCCATATACTCTCGAAATCAGCTAGTTAGCTACCTTAGTAAGCCATTCATCAGCACGTCCCATGAAAATGGGCACCTTTATCTATTTGACCAGTATGTATATGAAAAGGAAACATTTTATAAATATGGAAATCCTGATATAAAACCATGGCAGTGATAATTTTACAAGATGTGACACTTTGCGGAGTCAAAATATTTCTGGGAAGGAGTTCAAAACCAGCCTTAGACCTAGTCTGAAGGTTGGGGTTTGAGCTCACCATTAGGATGTCTGTTGTCCTTTCATTTTGCTCTTCATTTGAGGCCTATTCGTGTTTCGGACCAATCCTTGAAAATCTTGATCCCAACCAGCCATGTAAATGTATCGTAATTTTTTTTATCTGACTGAATTCAATTCGATATACTAAAATATAGAGTGACAACACCCTCGGGCAACTGGGACATTTTTCCCCTCGAGTTTGTGACAATGCAACTGGATTTCTTAGATAGGTTTCTTCAGCAATCGCGTCGGACACAAGTTAGTAAATCCACGTCTATATTCACACATATTCGTACATACAAATATCGCTATTGTGTTCTGTTGTAATCACTATATCTATATCAGTATACCTCTTTATGTTGACATACTCATCGTGGCATTAGCTTTACATTTCGCTCATATATATGCTCTACCTTTTCATCGTATTGAGTGAAATGTATGTAGAATGAATTTTCATTGACATGAATAAAATAAATTCTTATTAATTAAACATAGGTTTGTGCAATTTTTAATCAGTATATGTTACCCCTCGACCTCAGAGCAACTGATACGTTTTTTAAACGTTAGTCATTTAAAAAGTTAACTATCATATATAGTCTTCTATTTTTTTCTCAGGTCTATCCTGGACAGGAGGGGTGTGCGAGTTGGGTTTAAGAATTTCGGTCATCGAGGCAAATGATTATTGTTTGGACGGTGGGCACAGCAACATACGAACTTGGACACAGGTCAGCATCATCATCATCAATCTTTATTTCCTCTTTTCAGAGATAAGGATGCAGACAAATGAGAAAGAAAACAATGAAACGATATTGAAATGAATTGAATTAGTTATATACAATTAACAGAGGTATACATCAGAGGAATCTGTGAATTTTCCATATGAGGATTCTTATATGAGGACACTATACTTGTCAAAAGTATGGTGCACTCTTGCGCAATCCTTCAATGCTTAATTATTGTACACATCATCATTATTTTATAGAAAATAATATTGTATATGTAAGGGGAAGGGTGTGCGAGTTGGGTTTAAGAACTTCGGTCATCGAGGCAAGTGATTATTGTTTGGATGGTGGGCACAGCAACACACGAACTTGGACACAGGTAAGTCGACTCCTTGTGCCTTGTTTGTAAAAGAAAATTAAAGCTTTTCTAAAATGTGAACATCTGCAACAATAGAATTCACGCATTCAGAATTCTTCTAAAGGAATGACCTACATGATAATAAAAGATAAGTTTTCTATGGAAAAGTACTTATTAAAATTACCGGCTAGAGATCGTATAACGCTGTCTCAATTCAGGTGTACTAGTAGCAAATTACAGATTGAAACTGCTCGATATCTGAATGTTCCGAGAGAAGAAAGGTTACTTTTCCTTTGTGATACTAATATTAACAGAAGCGAGTATCATTTTTGTTCTCTATTGAATGTCTATATTTAGGATATATATTGAACCTAGGTTTTATAGAAATTGTAAGTTTTACGCTGTTTTTTTTTTCTTTCTTTTTTTCTTACTGTTCTGTAGTAGTAATATTGATGTAATAAGAAAGCTGTAAAAATGTATTCCATTTAGAATCCGATATGTTTAGCCTTGAAAACGATTTGACTATATAATCTTGTTTAATTACTGCCTCATGCAGTTTGATGAAATAAACTCATGTCCAATATATGATCTAAGTGTAAGAAAAGTTTTATTATGTTCTGTTCTTTTCAGGAAATTATATGAGGCAATAGTTGACTGATACTAGGTAGAGAGATCTATCGAAGTTCTGATTGGCAAAGCTGCGCTGTGTCTGTTGAATACTAATGTGCATTGCCTGTTGTTTTTTTTTTAGTCTTGGAGCAGTGCACGACGGCGTCGAGGACGCCAAGATTGTAAATCTGAGGATTTATTTATTATGACTAGCGTGCCGCCAGTATTCCACCCAGGCCAGTCATACTCCAGAAACCCCTGGTTGTTTTCTAATTGCTCCGTGGAAGCGTTCAAGAAGACACTACCGGACAGGTATGTACAATGTATATTGAGGCGTACAGCATTATATACTTGTATTCGTTTCACACTTCCTTAAATGGCTGTGACTGGCTTGACCAGTAGTGGCTCAGAAGGAAGAAAATCGTTTGGTACCGAATAAATTAGAAGTAATGTCGAAATAATAAATAAAACATACCCGTGGTGATACAAGAAACTTGTATTTCCAGGGATGTCTTTCTGTATGTATATACACCCATTTTATTCAACATGTACATATGCGCTTGTCTCTTTATCTGTGGGCAAACATGCAAGCGTATCTATGTAGGTACATACATGCATACGTACATACGTTTGCAGGTAGGTAGGAAGGTGAGTGGGTAGCTTGGTTGCTAGGTATCTTTCATATCTATATATCTATCTGTCACTGTAAAAAGTCAATTGTCATATTTCAGAGAGTGCGTGCACAATAAGGGTGTTATCTACGACCAGGAGGAATGGACAAAGTTTACGATGAAACTACCAGGACAGAAGTACACTAACAATGAGCAGTGTGAGTTCATTATGGGACCCAAATCCATGTACTGTGGGGTATGTACTTATTGTGTGTATTCGATTGTCTGAGTGTGAGTGCCTCCCCATCTCCCAGAAAGAAGATGAAATACCATAAGCGATGTCACCTACTCAATTGACTTAACTCATTTTCTTTCTTTACAATCCTATTTCACTAATGACTCCTCTTGGATGCATTCTGATTATCAAAGCAGTACAAAATAACGATAAATGAGCAGTACGTGTATATGTATAGGGTTTATCGGTACATCAGCACAGTTCTGGCTGTATTGTACCGAGTAAATATTAGGCAGTATAAATGGTAAAGTTAAAAAAAAAATAAATAAATAAATAAAATAATACTAAAACTGAAGCATGTTTCAGTCAGATAACTCAACGTCGTCCACGAAGCGAGATAGCATTTCGCTAGGCAATTGATTTTTGCAATGATTTTACAGAGACCCCCACAACTAACTGTGTCAAAAGTTTATCTCAGATCGAAGAATGTCGTGTGTATGTTGTAGTTCTGTTCCTGGCATTTCTCCTGGAGTTGACGAGATGTAAACACCATGTCTATGGTCCCTCGTCTTTTGCTGAAACTACACTGACTCTCAGACAGAAGTCCTTGCTCGATGTGATGCACAAGGCGATTCAGCAGAAGTATATCGAGGATTTTGCCGGTATTGACAGCAAGGGTATGCCCCAATGGTTGTCGTAGGACTTTTGGTTGCCTTTCCGCTTCCTCAAGTGAACGATGTGTACATCCTGGTACTCCTGGGGTATAGTTCCTTGAGTCTACATTAACTGGAAGCGTTCAGTCAGTTGCTGCGCCATGTGCGAGACTCCGGCTGTGCAGACTTCTGCTGGTATAGCATCTGCTCCAGGTGCTTTCCCATTTGACAACAGATTAATTGCTTTCTGAGTTTCAGTCAACGTTGGAGGATCAGTAAAAACGTTTGATTTTCACTAGGGGTTGTCGATCAATTGCTTCCTGACTGACTAATGATTGTTGATTGAGGATATTGTTGACGTGTTCTGCCCGTCTTTGTATTAAGATTTTCTTTGTGAGCGAGGAATGTGGTGCCGACAACACTCAGTATTTTAAATGTTCCTGATGACTGTGATGACCTCCAATCCTATATTGCCAGGCGTAATTTTCGGTCAGTTGTGGAAAGGTCACTTGTACTAAAAATCCAGTAATTTCATTCAAATATAACTATTTCGAGATAATACAACATAACCTACGCTGATTGTTTTATATGTTGTATCGACTTTAGTGCATTCGATAAGTACGATATTCTTGGTGCAGTTGAACGTCTAGTTAATGCATCGAACTTCCTTGAAACTGCAGAACAAATGAAAGAACCTAATTAGCCTAGTGATGCCTTGAGATTCCCCAAAACCACATCTGCACCTTTGAAAAGCTTTTCATATTCCTAGCGCCACCTGCAGTTAAGGGATGTTCGCGGAACCAAATGTAACAGGAAAAGGATACAGACTATATTTGTCACCATCGGGAATCGAACCCAGTTGGTCGGTTTCGCAGTCGTGCGCACATACCACTAGATAAAAAGATTGGACCTAGCGTGACTGGTCAGTTAAGTGACCTCGTATACCTCAAACTATACGTCATTTGTTTTTCTTTTAAGGATGTGCTTGCAAATAATTGTCACTTCATGCAGTGTACGGATCCAATAAACGGGCGAATGCCCGAAGAAATATTTTGGTGCAGCTAGAGGAACCAGTTGTGGACATAATATGGTAATCTCTCTCTCTCTCTCTCTCTCTCTCTCTCTCTCTCTCTCTCTCTCTCTCTCCAGAAATATGACTGGCTTTCAAGAGTTTTTTTTTTTTTCATTAATCAGATTGTACTTTCTGCTTTGTAACAACCGGATACGACCGAAACGATATAATTTCCTGCTTATACAAATTAATTAGATTAGGTGTGATAAGAAAACCTTTCGGTGTATTTTACAATAATTCACCCTTAAATGCTGTCAAATAGGCAAATATATGTACTTGCAGTACTTGCTTGCCAATGAATCAGATTAAAAACCAGTGGGGAGCTATGGGTGCAAAATAAAAAAGATGGCTTTTTCGCTTTTTTATCACAAATATACATAAAACATTTGTTCTTGTTGCAGTGGTGCATATAAGGAAGATGTGTTCTAAAACTTCCACAATAGGTAAGTGAATCCCTTATGTTTTGTAGCAACGTTGGCACATTGCTTCGCCTGCCAGACTCCCGATCATAAGGATGCGGATTCGAATCCTGCTGAGACCAGGCGTGGTTTTACGCCAGCGCATCTCTTGGCAATGCACTTCACGCCAATTG
The DNA here is from genome assembly GCA_029931535.1 of Margaritifera margaritifera. Taxonomy (NCBI): domain Eukaryota; kingdom Metazoa; phylum Mollusca; class Bivalvia; order Unionida; family Margaritiferidae; genus Margaritifera; species Margaritifera margaritifera. Next base: position 324,717 of record JAQPZY010001258.1, on the reverse strand, counting down.
CCTCTACACGATATAATCTTTCATGTGTTCATTTTTTGTTAACCTCAAAGCAAATGCAGAAACAGCACTTATGAATTATTTATTAACAAAACTTTAATTATTTATTCAGTTATTAATTAATGAAACTTTAAAATGTGAAGCATATTCGATAGTAATGTTTATTATAACTGTGATGATGATGATGATTACAAAGATAGTAATCATTTTACGCGTTTGGGTATTTAAAAGTCATGAAACGAAACTTCCAACAATTTATTCAAGAAATGGAGATGAAAGTAAATTAAAGCAGGTGTTGTATTTTGCAGGTCCACAACCGCAGTGAGCCACACTCAGCCAAGTATGAAATTAGAAAAGTTACTGAACTACCGATTTGGATGATAGCACACGAAACTGTCTTTATATTTTCCTCACTGAGAACTCATAACAAAACATATATTAATCCGGGATATCTATCCTTGTATACTAATTTACAAAACTCTCAAGCTTTTACATGATATATATTGCAATAAACAATATATTCTCAGTGAAATGTGCGGAAAGTTTTATATATTGTGTTTCTATGTTTGTGCACATTTGATATCTCAGTGACCTAATATCCTATGTAATTCTGACATTACGGTTGTTCCACAACAAGTGTGGAAGGTGCATATAGTGTTATCCTCGTTTGTCCGTATGTTTGTCTACCCGTTCTTCATCTGTCCATCTCACCTTGGTTACATTTTGCGTTACGTTAAGTCAGTTTCTCACGTAATCTTACTGATAAAGTCGTGTCGTCTAGTTTGATGGACCCAACTTGCTGATTCCGTTACCATCTCGCCAAAAGTATATAGCTTTTGATGGAGACGGTCGAACTTAATAGGCATTTATCCCAAAGAGACCATTTTTATACCATAAATTTAATTTCGAAAAGAGAAAATCCTTTGGAATAATTTGGAACAAATGGTTCTGAATTTTCGAAATATGTGAAACTGTGACAAGGCAGCTTTAATTGTAACTAAAATAGTCATCCAATAAGTCATTGTGATACAATTTTACTCCAAAGACTCTATTAGTTAAACATTTCTATTTTAAAGATTAAATTAGGGGTGTGCCTGACTATGCTTTACACGTATCTTTTCAAAGAAAATTAAAAAAAAAACCTTTTCAAACATAAAATGCTTTATGACGACTTATCAAATTGTTTCCTATACACTGTACAGTTTGTTAAAATTTTAGTAGAGATAGTGATTGCAAAAGTCAAATGTATCGAGTTTGAATCAAGCCAGATTGATCTATTTCTATTTAACATGTCCAAATAAACCTTTCATTAAAAAAATAAATCACTTGATTTGGAATCTTGCTCTGTTACATGAACAAAATTACACAGATAAAATGGCAGCGTCAGTTTTTGTCAAGAAACTCCACTGCCACCACAAGTTGGTTTCTACCGCCTTTTTGCAGAAAAACATATTCTTGCTTTTACATTATTTTTCATCGGATTCGCAAAAGATGTAACGGAAAATATAGGAATTATATCCCTTGAGCTAAGAACACAAGCACTCTTATTATTAATGTTTCATTGTTGTAGCTAAAAATCAACGATGATTGTAGTGCCAAATTAAAACGAGGCTGACCTCGGGGTCACACAGTCTGTGATGTACACAGCATTGTTAACTCGCGTAACTGGAGAGCAGTTTGTTTCCACCGCTTACATCGGTAATCTACACCACTCCCATTTTAGTAGGGTTTGATGGGATTTAAAAGATGAATGTATTCATCTGCACAGCACTGTCAATATTAGATTTCTAAGTTTTAAACACTAAAACGATGCAGACCTAATCATGTATTATTTATTTATTTATTGAATTTGCCCTACATAATGAAAGACATATTTATTTATGTTTGAGCGAAGGAATTAACGTATCGCCATATGTCACTTAAACACTAACATGTGCTGATACCTATGAACCGCCGACCAGTACTATCGCCGGTGTGAGCAACACGTGATTTACACTGGTAGCTTGAATGACTTTCTCGCCTATTGTCCGCCACCTAACCCACTGTCACTATATATCACATACAAATTCAAATAGTCATGACTGAGCCATTTTTAAAACATTCTTCATGAAATTTTCAGTATGCACTAAAAAGCTAAATTTAATTCATATGGTGTAAGTGTCAATGAAAAATATTTTCATTCTATATGATGTGCTATGCTAATGCATATGGCATGGCTATCTCTGCTTTGTCGATAGTTCAATTAAAAGATTACATGCATAATTTAAAAACAATCATCATCACCATCATCATCATCATCATCATTGCTCATCATCATCTTCACTTTCAACACGTCCACCTCAACGTTATCACCATGAAAATATTATTTTATCCTGCAACTAGAGCATGCATTCACTTGATAAATGTATGCAATAAACCAAAGGTTTAAAACGAATGAAGCCACGCGCGAACCCAGACGTCTAATGGCTTAGCACTGTTTTCACCAGTACACATTTCGACCACCTTTCCAGACATGTAAACAAACCCGGTTATACGTCATAATTACCGTAGAATCAAATTCCAACGAAATAAAATGCCCGTTTATACCTGAATACACGTTAAGTTATCTGTCATGCCAAATTCATCTGCAATGGTTGAAAATGGGAAAGAACGAGGAAAGAAAGCCGAATAAAGAAGGCAGTCGTTGATCTTTTCAGAACTTACAGGTAAATGTTGTGAATTTCCAATTTCAGTCTGAACTATGACGTTATGTTAGCAGTTAGGAAGGAAGGTGAGCTGAGTGAGCATTTTTCCATTAAGCATCAATCTAATGTCATGAAATCTGTGTGTTTATGACAATGAAAATGAAACCCAAACATTGAATCTCAGCTCACACCTACTTGGTGTGAAAATTCATGGAGATACGGTCGTAGAGTTGGAGAGGCACATTTCGAAAGTCCTTTTTCGTAAATTTTATTTATTTTATTGATTATATTTCAAGGTTTATCACAGAAGTATTTTTATTTTCACTTAGCGGCTTTACAAAAACACCGAACAACAATCATGACAAGCAGATTGTAGCTGACAGTGCGAGCGGACTCGTAAATTTAAATATAGTACTATCATTTTGGCGTTGCCTTAGCCTACATACAATAAATAAAGATACAAACTGATCCACTAAAACTTGAAAATTACCGCAATGTCCACAACTATACCTGATTTTTCTGGCTATATGTATATGACAGTGCAAGCGCACCAACCAGATTAAACCATATAAGTCGCGCAATCCACCTAGTTGTTGAATATCTACCCCCCCCCCCTTCCCCCGCACTTAAGGGTATTTATAAGCACACTAATTTGAACATCACATTATTTGCAAAAAGTACCTAACATCTCTACGAGGATTGATTTTGTTCACAGCGGTTGCTTGTTATTGAAATTTGTCTGGTCAAATAAGAGATGAAACAGACAGCTGTCGCAATCTCTTAGAGTCAAAATAACAATAGTGTAGCATTGTCAAAAGAGTTGACTTTTAAAAGCAAATACATACACACATTTTTAAAGATCTAGCTTTGCAAGATATTTTGCAGGATGTTTCAAACGTACTCGTGAATAAATATCATATTCCTCCGAATGATAAACTCGAATCGGCTTCAGAAATAGTTTACTACAATTTAATGATTTACAAAGCGAGTGCTGATGATGACATGTTTGAAAATGAAGGTTATGTGCCAATTTTAATGATTTACAAAGCGTGCGCTGATGACGACATGTTTGAAACTGAAGGTTATGTGACAATTTAATGATTTACAAAGCGTGCGCTGATGACGATATGTTTGAATATGAAGGTTATATGATGCTGACACCGAATAAAAGAAAGATTTCATATATACAAATAAAAGATTTAAAATCAGGTATGTGCAAGGCAACACTACTGCTGTGTACAAAGGTAATATTAAAATATCAAGACTATGATACATTCATTGAAAAACTTGAAAGGTTAAACTGAATTTCCGTCGTGAAGCGTACTTCATAAAAGACTACGATGTAACATAGGACTCAAAGAGAACTGTACATTTTGAGGACATTTTAAAAATATCTGAGAGTACTTGAGATCAAATCGTTTTCAGACACTTTCGTGAAAATTAAACTCGATAATGCGTGAGTTAAAATCTATAACAAGTTAGTGTGCAATTTCAAGTCATCGGAACTGATTAATGTTTCGTCTGAAACATTCTCAATTTTGTTTATTCCAGTGAAAAGAGGTTAAATAAATCATTCGAAGAGACTATTGATTAAGGCCTAGCACGAAAAACGGTTACAGTTGAAACATTCAAAACGCTGAAGAATTGCTGGTTCATTACAAAGAATTGCTAAAAACTGCATCGATCTATTACACTTTCGGCTATCTACAATTTAAAGTTCTGCGTGAAGGTGTTAAGGAAACTGTTATACTATTAAACTAGAACATACCGAATATATTATTACTGTTATTACGTTGACCTAAAATAAGACAAACTTAGGATACATGAGTAACAATTGTGACATTAACAACAACAGTCATTACTTACTTATGTCAATGCTTAACTTTAAAGACATCACCTGTAATTTTGTTTTTTTCAAAGTTATAGACATCTGCATCAACTTTGTTGAAACGAAATGCAAACAGTAATGATGAAAAGTACAAATCAGGCACTGATTATTCAGTACACAAATCAGGCACTGATTATTCAGTACACAAATCAGGCACTGATTATTCAGTACACAAATCAGGCACTGATTATTCAGTACTTCTTGCAAAAATTATCATTTTATTGGTAATCTATTAAAAACGTCAACACTACATTTTGAAATATTATTTTCAATCACAATAAAAGGTAAGCGCCCACTGGGTTCCTACCGTTATGGTCAGCTTTCGGATTGAAATCCTAAGCGATAGAAACAATGCTACTTTGCGCAGAAAGTTTGGACGAGTCCATCGGAAAGGATGTTTTAGTTGTTTACTTAGCAGGCTTTTCATATGAGCTCAGTATGACGTATGCTCTATCGATGATGTATCCTCACGCGCTTTGACGTAAAGACTAACTATTGCACTCCCGCGTTCTAATTCCAATGAAGCAATTGCCAGTAGTTGACCGCCGATCTTCTCTCGCCAAGGGTCGTCGATCCACATCGATCCATGTCGACTCTAGGCATATGTAGCTAGCGAAAACAGTATCTGCTGCCCCGCTATCTGATTGGATGTAGGTCAAAGAAACTGATCCAATCAGATAAATCGTTTCATTTACCTAGCAAGATAGTTGGGAACAGTCATAGAAGCCTCGGTAGACAACGACACATGTCGTGTGCAAATTTCACCAATCTGAACCTTTCAAATTAAGGCATGTGAATATCATGGAATTCACCATATCGAAAGCATAATAGGGTCAAGTAACGAGCCCTCTGATTAGTCAATTGATATTGCTTGTCATAGACAGTAACTTTTCATTCGCGAGACGGCACTTGTTCAAAACACTGCGATGTGGAACGAAGTGGATCCATGACCCTTGGCTAGCGTAAATCTGGCTGCCATGTTGGTGCCCAAAAGAATAGCTTAATCGTTTTGACTCAGTCGGTGGAAGTTCCAGATTCTTCCAAGCGTAATACGACCTGGACTGACAAATAATAACTAATTCATGAACCAAAATAATAAGGTCTCCAAAATTGTAAGCCTGATAGGATAAACAGGCTTTTTTTAAAGAAATAAAAAAAGCTGATCGTAACTCATAAGACGTATACTGTAGCCATTAGCATTTATATATTTACTCTTCATGTACATGCAAGTACCCTTATACTGACAAGAAAACACACTTGGTCAGTCGCAAAACAATCATGGTAAGGTTTTGCGAAAATGTGCAATTTTTGAATCCGATAATTTCTTTCAATCGAATTATTATCTGAAAATACGGACTAATTATTATGAGCTTATCGTGATTATTTATTACTTCCCGAGAAGGCTACACGGGTATTCTGAAAAAAGTCCATTCCTCCAACAATCTGTTCTCCGTTTTGACATTGCGTTTATCCATCATGTCTGTTTCTCCAACATCATCATGCAGGATCGCACAAAATGTGATAATATATTTCCCACGCTCTGATATAGTACAGAGATCATGCATGCTCCAAACATGTGTTAAACCCTAGACAAACCCCCCTCCTTCCATATCAATTGGCATCCCTTCCATTCTATCGGTCACTAGTGTCGACTTGACAGCAAAGTTACCTTAGAAGTTTTGATGGATGAATCTATATGTACAGTTTTTCGTGATTTCTTTTGGACAAATTTTTTTTAGTTACACATGAATAATTGTTGTAAATTACAAATTCTTTATCAAACAGAGTGGCTGTGTCCTTGGGTCCAGCAGAAGAAAACGAGTTCATATAAAGCGAAGCTACTCAGAAAACTTTATTATCTATATGAAACATATATAACTAGGAACCCAATTCCTAAGTTATGGTACCTCTCTCTCTCTTTCTCTCTCTCTCTTTCTCTCTCTCTCTCTCTCTCTCTCTCTCATCCACACAACTCTTTTTTTTTACCTCCAGTACGATCAATTTAAGACGGTTGTAAATATAAAGATTTTTCATTTCACATGTGATTCAGAGAATCACTCTTCTTAATATGCTTGTCAGGTTACTATTTTTACTAGTGTTTACTAACGTAGGCATACGGAATATAAATTAATTAAAAATTTGTCCAGGTATAAGACGATTTCTTATTTCACAAATTATTTGTGAAATGAGAAACAGGTACTAGGGTGAAAAAACACCAATAACGTTGTTGGATATTTTGAATTTGGATAGAGTCAAAGAAAAAACGCATTGAAGAAAATTATTGACTTTGAAATTGAGCTAATAAATATGCATTTTATGGCTATGTACATACATGAAATTGTAATAGTTTTTACAATTTGAGATCCTTTTCATCTTTCTTTAGAAAAAAAACTCAGCCTAGTGTGCGCTGTTATATGGTGTTAATGGAACTAGAAGTCCCAGGATGTTTTTAGCCTTTTGCATTGTTTATGCAGAGGAAACTTATTCGACAACCAGATTTCTAAATAGAATATCATAATTTAGTTTCCTTAAAATAGCTTAAATCAAACTGATGCACAAAAAACACCAGCGATTACCTCTCTCTCTCTCTCTCTCTCTCTCTCTCCTGAATTTGTGGAAATTGAGAATCAAACAGCTTGACACCACAGTCTTGGCAATTTTCGTCAGCCCGCAGTTACAAGAAAAAGAAAATCCGCATTCAGATAAAATCAGGGACATTATATAACACAGGTACGTGAGTCCTAGATAATATCAATAAGAAATCGATAGAAATAAAAAGAGAAAAATCCCACAGCTTGCAATATTTTCAGACACAAGAGAAATATTGAAAGCAAATGAGCGTTAAATACAGAAATTCAAAAGGAATGGTAAGTTTAGCAATGTAATTTCGACTAAAAAAAAACAAGTCCGCACTTCTGTAGTATTCGTCCGTATATTATCAACTATGATGGAAAATGCACATAATAGAGAAAGGGTAATAAATGCACAGACTGCAGCGCACGCGCCCACTTTTAACATACATTTCACCCTCTGAGATGTGAGTGTCGATTGAAGAGAGGAGTAAAGAACTGGTCTAAAATGAAGTATTAGTTTGACGATATGTCCGAGTAAAATCCACAGATATCGTACGGTGGGGAGATACTAAGGGTATTGGTAAGTACATAGAGGGCGTTTTAATGCTCGAGTTTTTTGTGCTAACATACCGTTTCAGTCCCCTACCCTACGATATCACTTGTATCGCACTTTCTTCCTGATTTGTATGTGATCAACTGTCTCTTTTTCTCCCATATTAAAAAAACTAATTCAAAGATCTACACAGAGCAAGAACAACAATAACAGATCGTGGTTCTCATATACCTACGTGGCTGGAAATAAACAGTTCGTACACGTGATCAGAGTGATAAAAGAATGTGTGATGTGAAATGAGCAAAACATACATTGTCTTATGGGGTGTCAAAGGCTGCAATATCCGATTAAATATATTTAAATGGAATAATATTCAATTATTTTTACTATTTCGCATTTGTACGTGTTATGGAATTATGTATAATTTTTAAAATTATAATATAGTTTCATTTGGTTTATGACCTTTGTATTATAATTTATATTATTCTTTTAGTAGCCGAAGCTATTATTGAGTTCATGAGTCATTGTATCTGTCCAAGGAAATCAATAATAATGTCGGTCAACTTAACACAACATGGTGAGTCACGTGAGTTAGCGCGTGGTGATTCGTGACCTGGATCCCATATTTCAATATGAAGTCAACATCTTGTTGATTTGCAATAAGATATGAAATCGCAGTGCGAAGGTACTTTTAGCGGTGACATGCGCAACCTAGTTTATGATAGGTTCAATAAAAGTTGTTTACAGGAAAGATTGAATTGTTTTAGAACGATTCCAGGGTTTAAATTCTCTTTTACGCAGTAAGAGACTGTAAAACTAGATTTTAGTCACTGCTTGGACATTATTTAACAGTTACTTTAGATAGTAAAGAGAGAGGAAGATTATTTATTGTTTGTGATTCAGCTTAGTGGAAAATCTTATTTCTAAATAGTAATTTTTGGAATTACGTACTAAGGATCTGAACATTATACAACTCCGTTGGAATTTACCTGGAATTAATAACATTTGAATTTAGAACTGAAAATTGTTGTCACATAAGCACATTAGTGTTCTCATTCGGAATACTTTTGATACTTTCCGGATTAGTGAATTCTATAAAACAATTTAGGACTATTTAAGGAATTTCTAAACTGTAAGTTATTTTTAATTCTTTCACTTTGTTTGTTTAAAATATTTTATATTTTAGGAAATTAAAGTAGTAGTTTAGAAATTGTGAAAGCTTGTTTGAGTCTTTCTTTCTTTTGTTACTTGCAACCCCTAGTCGTCACATATGTAATAACTATTCTACATATATTCAATTATTTCCATTTATATTCAAACATGTTCATTATTAATAGGCAATAAATGTAATTAATATTCAATCTATTTGACTTCGTCTGATTGATATTTAATATTCATTGTGCATGTTAAATGAATGTACTCATATGAAATATTTCCTACAACGTTTGACACTCCACATTAACTCGCTGCGAACAACTAAACATTCGAAATCTTAAATCACATGGAAATACGCAATCACTGTTCTCAGGAGTCAGGACTATACAAACGTTACACAAGCACCAGGTGGTATACGCGAAGATGACTCGTTCAAACTATCTACCGAATCTAATCTTAGCCCTCCCAATGATACATTCATAACTTCAATTCACTGGCGGACAGCCAATCTAGCATGTATAGATTTCCGGCCGATCAAGCAATTGAGTTTTTGTGTGTAAATCATATTATATTATATCAATTTCGTCAAAAGAAATCAGATCTTATCATTAAAAATCCATAGCAATATTATAGATCTATTAATGAGGTATAGTCAAACGTGTGTGCAAAATCTACTCTGTGGACAATCTCGAAGTGATCTTTAAAAGCAGGTTGTCTTTATATACATGTTTTAATTATATATAAATGGGACCTATGAACCTTTAACCTTATGCGCAGTTGATTCTTATATACAGTCATTATATAATGGTTACTGCAAAGGTTCTCTGTTTTATTTATTTATTTATTTATTTATGTTAGTACCTATATACATTATTTTATCATAAAAAGCTAAATATCAAAGTTCTTCCGATTACTAACATATTAAACTATGTTAAGATTCAGTTTTGATTAAGACCTTTGTTTCGGTACAGCTAGTAATTGCACATGGTTATCAGAACTTGTTAATGCATGGAAAAAGGTAGCAGTTTAATAAAGTTATGTTGCGAATTGTTAAATGAACCCTAGCTCTTATGTTTGCATAAATAGAAACTATAACGTCACTTATCCACAATTGGTTGGTGACATTGAATGTAATACCCGCCAGAATTTACACCTAAATTATTTCAGTCGACCATGTTTTGGGCATTAATGGTTCTAAAAGAGTTATGAAGATTTATGAACACATTTAAAACACCATCTGCAATATTACAATATGAACGTATGATGCCAAAAGACGTAACTTCGCGTTTGTGTTTAAAAAGGTATTTGATGCCCCAAAATAGTATATATCTTCGATGTGCTGATTTTGTAGACACTATTGTAATTTTTGAGAAAGTATTATGGAAGAAAATCACTTGCTTTAGACCTTAAGTTCCATTTGATCATTAAACTAAGACTTTAAAATTTAAAACTCAGAATTCATCAAATGTTATCAATGAGTCTTAAATTTAAATCAAGACTGCTTTTTCGAAGGATATATATGAATAATGCTGAGTTTTCATCAACACTACCCAACTGTATAAATATAACTTGCTGATTCAATAGCGCCATAAGGTCGTATATTACTTAAGTACCCATCGACGTTGAGAAGTTCTATTAAGGTCGTATATGACCTAAGTACTCATCGACGTTGATAAGTCCTATCAAGGTAGTATATGACCTAAGTACCCATCGACATTGATGAGTCCAATTAAGGTCGTATATGACCTAAGTACCCATCGACGTTGATATGTCCTATCAAATGATTTATCCACACATCAGTTTTGAGAGGTCTTAATGATTAACTTATTTAAGCATCTACATTGTGAGGTCCTATCGTATCACTTGTGTACACAGCAACGCAAAATATAACATAATTATCGTAAATTTAAAAATAAAATGCGTTTTATTTACTATTAGGTATATCTTCAACAGTCTGTCCAAAAGACAATCTTTAAACATTTATGGTTCTCCTAAGCCAGGTCTTACAGCAAAGACAAAATTTATTTGTCACACTTTCTTACCTATTATTGTATCCTTCAAAGATTTCAGCCCAACCTATTTAACCAAACAATTGTTACGATGCAACCTCAAGAATATCCGAAATTCTAATATTTAAATATCTTCCCATGTTACTCCATATGCATTAGGACGAGCCATTAGGAAGCCATCCTCCTAATGTCAAATGACCTCCTAATTGTGGTATGTAAACACGAGTTTTCCTCCTAATGTACGTAATGCGAGAGAGAGAGAGAGAGAGAGAGAGAGAGAGAGAAGTCTGGTAACACACAGCCTGTGAATGTACATGTAGCCCTTATTTTACGACAGACATAATTATATGTAGCTTCACGAAAACAAGGTAACATGCCACTTTGTAGCTTCAATATTTTTGTGACTTTGATACAAATAGTCAACATGGACGATCCAGGCCATACTAAATAAATGCCATGTTGTTGAATTCTTTATATTTGTACTTATAGTGTCGTCCATATTGGTCAACATGGAAACTAAATTATCCCCAATTAACATGGCAAGTCTGACGTAATGGTGATCTAAAAATAGACAAAAGGAAGATCTGTCTCTGTTTGGCATCGTGTTATATTTCAGTTATACTCGTTATATGACATTTAGAAGTCAATAAATGGAATTTAAACGATTTAAAGAAGTTTTACCCTTATATCTGTATTTTAGGTGAATTTTCTCTATAAAAATGCCTTATGTAAGTTCTTGCTGTACTGATAATTTTCCTTCATATTCGGTTACATATTTAGCAAGCAAGTAAACCATATAAATAGGTAGTAGGTGTTCTAGTGTATCTTGATTTGAAATAATTAAATACTTTTTCAAAACGATATTTGATATATCTGACAGTATATAGAGATTTACTAGGACTAAGGACTAATCTGCCTTAGCAAACAAATTGACTTGACTGAAACAGCGTTAACTATATCTACAAACATGAGCATGAACGTTTTCTACATCAGTTGCAAAACGTTCATACTTAAAAGACAACTTGGGTACAATCTTCAAGTTCAATGTAGTGTCTTGACAAAGCTTGTTTTTCTACCATACTGGCCATTCTATTAAGTCCTTTTTGCTCCGGATAAATGCATGCATCTGTGTTCTTGTGCACTGAGGTATTTAATATGTCTCATTGTTCCCAAAATAGATCATCTGAGATGCAAAGCAATAGCATTACGGACTGCCACAGTAGATCATCTGAGATGTAAAGCAATAGCATTACGGACCGCCAACAACTAACTGGAAAGAAAGAAAGAACTGTACCTACCTACCTTGTAGTTTTATATCCGGTTGTGTGTGTGTGTCTGTGTGTGTGTGTCTGTCTGTGTGTATCTGTCTCTGTGTATGTGTGTGCATAATTGTGAGTCCGGAGGCTTGGAAAATATGAGCTTCAAAAAATCAGAAGCTAATGGACAAAAAACCATAACAGTTCATTTAATAATTTTTGCATCACACACTTATATTTAACAATAAATAGTCATAGGTTCTAAATTTTCAATGACATGTATTATACATGGATACTAATTGCAAGGAGTTAGGCATTGGGAAATCGTGTTAATAATGCATTGCTGGCTACATACAAAGTGTCTCATTACAATCACCTTTGATTGCATATACCAGAATCATGCAAGCTTCACTTTCAGGATTCTGTCAGTGTACAGCGAAATTTAAAAGTCTTCCGCAAATTACCGGCAGAAATATAATTTGTACGGATTCTTTTCTTTTTGTTACTCGAAATCTGTTGTTGTCACCAAAATGATGAAAAAACAAAACATTGTCATTAAACCCACATTTGCACAGATATACTGGTATGCATCATGCCCGTCACTCTTAAATAGACCGCCCATGTGTGTTGCGGGAGTGTGCCCCCTCTAAGACAGTCAGGGTGTGGATCCGCCACTGTTATGCACGTAGGTCGAGACAGAACTAATAAGATAAGGCTGACATTTTCATGACCGTAACCTAAGCCTGAGCAAAGTTATAGTACATTATTGTTATTATTATTATTATTATTATTATTAGTCTGATCAGTTAAGTTTTTGTTTAGACAGTTTTGTGACTACATGGCCAGGTCTTGGCAAAACTGGTATTCTCACCATTTCGATCGTTCTGTTGCATCGCAAACTTTCTGTCTTTTATTTTAAATGCTTTTACAAAACTCTCATATTTTTCCATCTTTTCTTTTCAGTATTCTTCTTTTCTCAACAAGGTTTAATTAGAATTCAAATTATTACATCATGATTTACGTCATGATATAGTTAACAGTGTCACAATCCTGATTCTATCTGCTCGGATCGAAATTAGCAATAAAGAATTCTACATCAGAGGCATCGGACAACCCGTATATTTCAGATGCAGCATCGGCAAATCCTCGTAGTCCAATACGGTCAACAAACTGGTCTTCTTTTCATATTGGCTGTTCTATGAAGTCACGAACTTTTTGTTTCTGGTCATATTAAAATAATAAAAGTTTAGCTTATCATTTGTCCCAAATGTCCACTTCATTTGTTAAATATTGCTTTATTTGAAAAATACCAGTGCGAATCAAGTATTTTTCACATATAATTAAATATGATAGATTGTTTTGTATAATACTGAATTAGTATTAATATGATATATATCATTTACCTTGCTCGTAATCCAGGTATCTAAGTCAGATTTATTGTAGGAATTGGGATATAAAAGTGCTGGATTCAGCCACTAAATGTTATTTACGCATATAGCTGTACTGTAAGTCAAACAATACTGTTTAAACGTTTTACTAGAATGAGTCATAAAATGTCGTATGCACGTTTTACGCTTTTGGTCACCTTTTAGAAAAGAAATAAAGCAATAATTAGAAAATAATTTTACCTCAGTTTGATTTGAAATATTTCATTTTTGTATACGCCTCTGAAGTCGGGAGTATTATGTTATTGCGTTTTCTATCCGTCAACATTTGCTTCTCTGACCCATAACTTTGTAGGAGTTGGAGAGATTTTCTTGAAACTTGTATTCTTCTGTATAGACAGGGCGTTGCATACCATAACCACGCCCTCTGCTTCAAGGTCAAGGTCATGGCAAGGAAAAATGTAATTATCTAAATTGTATATATCTTGGGTATAACCTTTGAACTACTGAAGATATTTTAATGAAACTGTAACCGGTTGTATATCATGACCAGGCAGTGTGTCAAAAATATCATAGTTACACCTACTCCCTCAAGATCGAGGTCGTGGCAAGGAAAACTATAAGTGTGTGACCTCTACCCATGTGGAAGTATAACTTTTAAACTAATGAAGGTAATTTAATGAAGCTTAAACATTTTATACAGTAACTTAGCAGTGTCTCGAGTATTCATTGTCATATCAATTGACTCAAGGTCAAGGTGAAAACAATGGATAATGTAAGTCAGTGCCATGTTTCCTTGGCAAGGCTGTCGTATTTTTAACCCCTAAATATTATTTAATCATACCATGACCAGTTCTCAAGCTCAAAGTACAAGGTCATTTGTAGGGAACGGCCATGTTGATGGGGTATATTGTGCCATTTATGCTATTCTTGTTGTATTATATATCAGTACTGCAATAAAAGATTATCAACAAAATACAAGAAGCATTATCCTTTCCTACAAATTTGTTGTTATGTACCGCTTCAACGTCATTCGCGACCTCTGCCATCAGATTCCGATAGTTTGAAAATAAAGGCTTACTGTAAATGCCATATATCTGGTACTTCTTGTTGTTTTACATTTTTCCCGGATGATTTTCCTTTGTAATATTTTCTAATTGTATTTTGCAGCTTCGCTAATTTACGTTCATTGCTTTTGAAATAATGAAGGGACAATCTGCGATTCTAACATTTGCAGTCTCTTTTAGATAGCAACACAAGACTATAATTAGTCTACTGCAAAAAAGTGCTGGTTATACGGTACGACTCAAATTCTTTGCACCGGAGTTTTAAAACTTATGCCATAACTACTATTATATTTGGAATAAATTATTGGCAGAATAATTTTCATGTTGAATAAATTTAACTTTTAAGGTGTGATTTAATAGCTTCTACTTTGTATTTTTTTTAAAATTTTACTTTTTACATTATATTTAATATGTAAATATTGTAATACCAAGTAACCTTCAGCTATTTTCTTTATATTATTCCATTTTTTCAAAATGTCGGAGATACCAAACACTAATTAAAACTATAATATAAGTTTTATTAAGATATTAAGATATACATTGACCTTCCAAACGCCACTGTTTCGGTTTGTTTTATAACTACTGCAGAAAAAAATCTGACAATGGCACGTACAAAGCAGACGGCTCGAAAGTCTACCATATGAGAGTCTTCGCCCCCTGGATTCAAGGACGGAGGATTGACGGCTGTTTGCTTTAGTGAACACTATTTCACAAAGTATGTACAGAATCAATTATTCAAAAAATTGAACTGGATATAACATATGTGAATATTTATCTATTTACTTGTAACCTACTGTAATATATGTATTGAACTAAACATAAATTATTAATCAGTGAACAATAGTTTCGCAAGTCTTGAACTCTATACGGACAAGAAAGAACAATACCTACAAAAATGCCTATCCTACAGCACTACTTTAGAACAGAAGCAAAGATTATGGACAGCGGCACATACCACTAGAAAATAGACCCAAAGTTTATGATATCTTGACAGCCATAAAAGTAAAGGGAATAGATCTAGAAGAGATTAAAGCTCTGACACAAAACGGGAAAGGATGTTACACATTGTACCCGAGGAGAGAGAACAACTACTGGAAAAAGGTGACATCATATTAAGGGAAAGATAGTACATGTGACAGAACTGCCTGAAATAGAGAGAGAAATATCAAAAAAGTACATGGAGGCATACATAACCGGCATCACTATAGAAATACTTCTAGAGGTTACAGTCAAGAGACTGGAACAGAAAATTCGAGATGATAATAGATGACTCACAGATGGCAACATACGCATAATAACAAAGTATTCAGACTGGAGCAAGAATTATAAGGATAGACCAACAGCACCTGAAGAAAATAACAATCTTCTTCCATGTACACGGTTTCCTGGTGAAATCGTGGAACAGGGGCTGTATCTACCACAGGAAATGCCCGAAATGCGGAAACACAGGACATGACCCAAGGCACTACACTCCAAAGACAAAAGTAGCAACAACAACAACAACAACAACAGTAGCAACAAAAACAAGAACCATAACAAATAAAGAATTGCCAATCACCGCTGAGGCCGTACGCCCCTACAGAGAAGAATTACTAGATAGGAGTTCAAGGGCCACAGACAGGAACTAAAGAAACAACAACAAAAACAGCAAAAATAGCACAGACAACAAAGAAAACAGAGACACATAAAAGAGAAATTCAGATGTTTCCAAAGAAGTTTAAACCCACTAAGAACAACCCAGGAAAACCAGTAGAAAAGACGTTAAAGAGAATTACGACAAAAACGGAACAAAGGAGGAAAAGCCCAGACAGAGAGCAAATGGAGGTCGATAAACCCATAGAAAGAAGACAGAGAAAACAACATATGGAGTTTCAAAACAACTTGGATGAGGAATTCCAACCTAGACAACCTCAGACGAAAACAAAACAAGCTCTTTAATATGAACTGGAAAAATGACATGTATAATAATACCTAATATAAATAATATCTAATATATTTCTCTAACAGAACATGCATGAATACCTAACATTTCTGTAACAGTTGGCTATAAATATAGCAAATATAGAATATATGCTAAATAAAACCTAATACAATAGAATTCAAATATTACGGTAATAAAGCAAAACAGTAACATGTACTGATAGTAAAAGAGAAGAGAGAGAGAGAGAAAGAATGCCGAACACACATGCACGCAAAAACAAGATACAAACTCTTAGAAAAAGAACAACCAAAACTAAAAAAATTGGATTTATTCAGGGCCCGTCCCCGAACATATCTATATGAAACACAACAACAAATATACACATTCAAAGGAAAGAATTACAAGGGACCAGAAAAATTAGAGAAACAAGACCTTTAGGCCAAAGGTCGCTATTTTCAACAATTCACTTATGGGAGAAGGGAACGGAAACCCGACCGACAGGCAATACCTGAAAGGAGGTGAGTACGAACCTGGACCCCTAGAAAAAAACGTGGAAAGTATAGGAAAAACAAAAAGAGGAACATCACTCAAAAATTTGGAGACAAAAGGGAATGAAGGGAATTTTCCAGTGCTCTAACCAGCCATATATGCTGGGAAGGACTAGAATTAGATAACAAATAAAATCGCGGTAAAATGTAATTGCAATTTCTTCATTAATATAATGGTTTCTTTTATAAAGCATATTTAGGAGATAAATATAAACATTAAAAAGTGAAGCGATCAAAAAGAACAAAAGGCAGTCCTTACTCATATTCAAGAGTGGAAGACATCAGTTAAACCAGTATTTTGATCTCATTACCATATGGATATCACCCTGTAAAATATAACATAATAATGTATCACACTGTAAAATATAACATAATCTTGTATCACCCTGTAAAATGTAACATTATAATGTATTAGTGATTCATACTCTTAACAAATATACACTATTAATGGTATATAACTGACAAATAGAGAGAACACTTTACTCATAAGTAGCTGAGTCACATGATTTTCTTTACTCCATTTATAGTGAAAGACTAGAATTATGTCATCGATTTTCCACATACATGGTGAAATTGTACGATTCATGTCTTGCATTGGAGTTAAGCATCTGTTTTTAAAAGCACACTGGCTTAAAATATATGTGTTGTGTATGAACAGTTTTATCCATAAAAAGAATCACTGTGATTACTTTATCTCGTTATCTACGATGAAAATCTATATATAGACATAATGATTTGTAAAATGTTACCTGTTTATAGATACATATGCATTCATTGCTGCAATGCATCCCTATTGAAATATATATGGGAAGAAAATGAAACAACCAGAATGCTTGGTGTACCTACAAAACTATCTTTAATTGACACTTAAGGCAGTTGATTACACTTCTGGATTATATAATTCCGAAAAATATATTGCCCCTATTTAAAATAACACGCACTTTGCCATCTAACTCTATTCTACGATTACCACGAAAGTTTCATTTCGAAATAAAACTCAGTCACTTTCTTTATAATTTTGCACTTTGTTAAACATTTGATTTTGGGCAGAGATACCTAATAAACCGTTATCCTTCTACAACCAATGCCTATGAAAGTGTCTTTCCTGGCAACATTAAACTCATTCCTTCTTTATAGAGATTTGAAACAAGAATACATCTCCCATTCTTTAATATTCAATATTTATGTAAACAGCTAATGGGATTTGGATTGTTGTACCTCATCTTATTGGGTAATCATATACTATTCTCTATACTTGTCTGCTTTACCTCTTTTTTTTTTACTTCAGTTGTATAAAGGAGACCAGGGTATTTTAATCATTCACGTAATGTCCGTGATAATACTTTGTTTGATCCTCAATATGGACTATACCTTCCTTCATGGATACAAAGAAGCATTTTAGCTACGATACAATACCCCTAATGCAACTTCACACTATTTATCTCTGTTCTCTCATTCATCTGAAAGAGTGATATATTTTGCACTCGTCATATATCTTGTTACTAAATAGAATTCTGTATTTTTATTTCCATTCTTATCTTTATTCTTCAAGGTGTTCTCCTATACATTGCATGACATCTTACGAGATAAATACATGGAAATGTACCGTCCATTGATTTTAAGTTTAATCTTTTTACTCGTGATTATGTGCGTATCTCATAAAATAGCTTATCTCGTGCTCATGCTCCTTTCTTATTTGCATACTTTCTCAGAAGTATTCATTGTATACCCATGGTAATATGCAAATGGCAAAAATCACAGAATGCGTTTGCAATTCCATTCCAACCGAACTGTCATGTCGTATTGCCTCCTAATAATATCGACACATTGTGAATGATGTAGTTGTCCGTTTGTATATGATTGTCTCTTAATCATTGACAAGTCTTGATCGGACGGCACCTATGTGCCCCATGACAACGATATGTATTAGTCCTACTTCCTTCGACCGGACAAATCAACCAGAGGCTTCTTTCTTTTTTCCTTCCTCCATCCCACAGTTGTCGAAGAGATTGTATACTGCTTCTTTATGAGCTTGATTGAGATCATTTGCAATCAAGTTCCTCAGGTTTTCTAGGGCAGCTTCTCCTTTCTATCTCTTTTTCCCCAGCTGTGAGAACAGTTCATACTGTAAAAAATGGACATAAGCGCAGGAATCATTCACTGCCATGTGCCTCTAGCTAATGTAAGTGCTATCTTTCATGCCTGCAGGAATAGGCCAGATAAGGACGAATTTCATCCTCAAGGCTTTCGAGATGATTGGCATCTCCAATGTCGTGTTCATCACACTGTTCACTGCACATTTCTGTGGAGCCTCTGTGTTGACCAGACTTCTACGATAATTTCCTTCCCAAAATAGCTTGCATGTCTTTCACTGAATTCTCTAGGATTATGGCAGATACAAATATACCAGCAGTGAGTTTTAATTTCATTTTTTTTATTTCCGACAAAAACAGATTTGCTTTTAGCGTTTCTTCTACAAACATGAGAGCGCCGACAAGCTATAACATCTCTGACGCCACTTCCGTTTTCTTGCAGTCTTCCAGCAACCCTGCGACCAGTGATTCGAACAGATTTGGAGTTGATCCTGTCATGCAAGTCTAAAATTTTGAAGCTATTGCACAGAATTATACGTTGTCTCGAATAAGTGGAAAAATAATTTCTGCTGTTTTTGCGGACATTGCCAGAAATCACTGACTTTTTTAATATTAGTATCTTCATGATGCTGAAGTGATTCCTTTGACCCAACTGAATTATCTAAAGTATTTTTTCTTCGAGAATTCAGCATAGAAAACAAACTTCTAAATTTCCGCACAATATTTCTTTATTTTTTCTCTCCCGCTGATGTTTGGAGAAGAATCTTTCCTTCGTCTAGAAAAAGTTGGAGTATTTCACCAACATCATACACAGGGATCTGTTTCAGGTGCAGAAGAACGGTCCTGTCGGTGATGGATTCGATAAAACTGCCGAGGACTGTACACGCAGATTCATGGAACGTTGTATTAAAGAGATTATTTTCAGGCATAAAATAATATGGAAAATGACCATAATATAACTACTCAAATACAGTTCTGGGGCACATCAAGAAGCATGGAATCACATTTTCGTGCCTACAAATACACATATCTGTTTTTTCTGCGATCCAAATCGTGCAGACTTTGCAATGATATGTGCAAAATGTGTCTCCCAACATTGTCATAATTAGAGATGTCATTATTATTTTAAGAAGTATAAGTACCTTCATCCGAATGTCATTGAACAT
Organism: Margaritifera margaritifera; assembly: GCA_029931535.1. Classification (NCBI taxonomy): domain Eukaryota; kingdom Metazoa; phylum Mollusca; class Bivalvia; order Unionida; family Margaritiferidae; genus Margaritifera; species Margaritifera margaritifera. The sequence goes on along the minus strand of JAQPZY010001258.1, from coordinate 304,422 downwards.
TCTGACCGGATCTCGTTCAGACTGAGTGTGTGACAATCTCCGCTAGACATTCCTAGCCAGGCTGTATGGATGGCCTACTGGCAAAACGAAACAGCCATTACGTATTCATCAGTTGCAGCCGGGCTTGTGATGGTCAGTGAAAAGGTAGTTTCCTTGACACATAGTTTTTAGAAATCGGTGGCCAATGTATGCATCTTCTACACGAGACGTAATCTGTACCGGTGCCTCTCACACCCCATGGTCGTGTCTGCTGGACCATTCGCATCAGGGAATTTTTTTTGTATGAAATCTAGATTCAGTTCCATTACCCGTCGTCGTGAATCACGAAAACAGAGAGGAACATCTACTCCATACAATTGGTTCCGGCTCATTATTGTGCACCTTTTTTTTAATTTTGACTTACCCCGGGTGTGTATCTCCTACACTTATCATCAGCCCGTAACACTATTGTGGTTATAGGAATTTAAAATTAGTGCCATTTTACAGCCATAGCACAACACTATACTACTAAGGTAGGTGTAGCTGTGCGAGGTGATACTTTAGAAAAAAGATTCTCCGATGCATAATACGTGAAAGCAGACAAGCAGCTGGATAAGTTAGAAATGTAAAGTGCTACGACTAGGGGTAATGTAACAAAAGAAAAGACTCAACCAAGCTTTAAAGATTTAAAATACAAATATTTAATTTCTTAAAATATTAAAATATTTCAACTAACAATCAAAGTGAAAGAATTAAAAATAACTTACAGTATAGAATATCCTTAAAAGTCCTAAATTGTTCTAAAGGTCACTGATCCGGAAGTTAATCCAAATGTTCCGAATTAAGTAGGTTCTGAATGAAGCCTTCACTGTACTGATGTACTAACAAGAATCAGTTATATCCAAGTGTTATTAATTCCAAATAGTCCTTGTGAAAATGGAATATCACACAAGTTCTAGAAATGTTTCTGACAATTCCACGGAGCTGTATAATTTTTAAAGTTTAAGCAACGTACTGAATCCAGAATGTACTGTATAATAATAATAATATCACTGAAGCAGAATATCCACCCACAAAATGAACCAATCTCGTTTATGACCTCTCAGGCTGAACGAACTATGAAAGAATCCCAAACACAGCAATGCATCCTATTATATAGCTTCTGACTGCGCAGAACAGAATAAGGAAAACCAATTTAAACTGTATTGCGACTTAAAAACAATTTCATCCTTCTAGAAAACAACCTTCTCCGAACCAATCAGAAACTAGGTTACGTTGATTATTTATAGATGGGGCTTTTATTCAGCGTGACGACCATGAACATAATCGTTCGATTGTAACAGTAGAACGAAATAAAAACAAAAATTAAATAACACACTTAACGCTTAACACGTCTCAGCCGATGACGTGACGCTTTACATATGAGCATTACCTAAGGGTTTAACAGGTTGATAAGACATTGCCCAAAGTCGTTAAGTATTAGGAATTTAAACAATTAATGAATACGGTAGGCCATGTATTTGCTAGTACAGTAGGAAGATGCAACTGCTTCGTAAAGGAAATAAACACACAAATAACACAAGGATTAAATGTACAACATGGCGTACAAAACTCAGCGAAGGTGGTGAAGGCAGCAGATAGAGTTGAAATTGAAGAATCTTGATCCGAATGATTGGAATAGATTAACATAATCTGCTCATACGAATACTAAACTAGAATTGTAACATTCTTAACTGTTTTACTCATTGAAATAAACAACTTTACTTGTAAACTAGACGTTATGCGTTATGAAAATAATTTTGCCACAAACCGCGCACATTTATCGAGTCCTATATCACGGGGAAACAATTTAGTACCGGTGAAACGATGAATAGATAGTTTCTAGTACTAATATGGTAGGAACGATACAATTATACTACACGATATAACTATCATCAGACTAACTAATCAGGATTATTGATGATAAAGAAATAAACCCATCCCCGCCATATTTACACCTCATCTAGCGTTTCAATAAATTACTCTGGATATAATATAAAAAAAATATTAGATATTCCTGCATTCCTAATATTTTAATAGCAAACATTTGCCTCCCCAGCTTCACATGTAAGAATGATAGACTGCCATTGTTTCCCATAGGACCTCCGTATGCGAGAGCGGTAACCCGATGTGTTGTGTGCAACGTTACGCCATATTTTCTGATAACGGTGATATTTTTTTTTTTTTACCATATTTACAATTAAGGCTTTCTCACCGAGTCATTTACATGGGAGCAAAATCATCAATTGTAACGAGTGCTATATTTCTGCCGTTTGGGTCAAAGGATTTTGGCTACCTTTATAGGTTCCAGTAGCATCGATGGTCGCTATAGAGATGGTGCGAATGGATCCACGTATTTGTCTTATATCTGTGTATAAACATATATAGCTATTTTGACATTATATGGAGACAAATGTTCAACAGTCAACATGAAGTTAGGAGATTAATATTGACATATAAATCCGTAGTAACTCATACATAGGGGTTTGTGTGATATAGTCAATAAAACATTTTTGAACAAGATTATTTAATTGTTTCTTCGTTTATTTCGAAATTCTGCATTTGTATTATTGACAATTGTTTAACACTAGGAAGGTAAAAATATAAAGATTTGTGATGTTGGTTTTAGGTTTTCTACATCCACTACTTTTTAACATACATACACAAACATGCTAATTGTATGAGTTTAAGTCTGTAAATATTAACTGATGTTCTTTGTTTTCTTTCATCTATTGGCATTGCTTATACAACTGGATTATCTCTTATGGAAACACACGCAACCTTAGCGGTCAGAGCCCATACAGCAATATTTTGAGTGAAACAAATAGTTTTAACAATTAACAAATATACTTCTAAGCAAACCACACACTCGATCTTTTCAACGAATTAAGGATTAGTCTGAGACAAATTTCTTTTGCCAATATTGAATTATGGATCAGACGTTTGGGGTTTGGAATAAAAGTAATATACTGAAGAATGAGCGTGTACCTCGGCAAACAAGACATTTTTCGGGCAATGGAATGTTACAACTACACTTACTAACCAACACGCCGTTCTGACTGACCAACACTTGCTCATCTGCTATCCAACACCCAATACAAGGGTTCAAATTAGCGGCTATCTGCCTTCCGTTATGGACGAGAGACAGAGACAGACAACTTTTTTTACAGACAAATATCTAGAGGTTTGTTGGTCGTGATGGATTAGATGGAAAAATGATGGAATTTGCGCCCTCGTCCAGACTGAAGTCTTCTTTATTTAGTTGGAGGTGATTGTTGGCTTCTGGTAATTCATTTTCTAGTATGAAAGTCGATTGTGGAGTTGTCATGAGTCAAAACCGATCACATACACACACAAGCAGTTACCGTTATGTTATGTGTATTCTGAAGTACTTCTGGAATTCATAGTATTTAGTTTCGTCCCAGGAAGTAATTTAAACTCGTGTATTTCGATTGGTGGATGCGACAACCGCACAATTTACCGTAAGAAAGGAAATGAATTCTGTCCAGGATAGTCTAACTGCGTTCAGCAGAGGATAACTATCCTAGGACTGACAAATAGGGGCTAGCAGACACTCTTTTGCAAATATTTTATGGCATAAGAAAATCTCATCAAATCTCTTAAGTGGAGGGTGGGGTAAAACACCCCTTTTACATTTCGGATTAGTGGCAGAGGAGGGGGTTGTGAGATTGGAGGGGGTGATGCGGATGGTGGACAAAGCACCCCTTTTAAATCGGGGTAGGGGTGGGGTTGCTGGGTAGGGCAAACTACCCTTTTACATCTACTTAAGTTGTAACCAAAGTGCACGTCCTAAAAGCTTCACGAACGTTTTGGTACAAATTACTGAAGTTTTTGTCTCGCATATCTTAATGTAGAGGATGAACCTCTCTTCAAATGAACAATGAACGGAATTGTTTCGTGTTTTTGCTGTGAATATTTATCCTTCTTAATGTCTCAGATTTCATTGTCCTAAGTTTCTTGATTTTGTAACCTCTTACTCGTAGTCGTGCGAAAAGAATAAAGAACCGTCGTAAAAGTTTCGTTTACTGTTGCAAATCCGGCAGAATCTTGGTATTTGTGATCTAACAATGCTCCTGAACATATGCCTTAGATGAAAACGAATTAGCAATTGATGTGTGTCAGTTTTCTTGAAATATACCCTAGTATCCAGTTATCTCCTTCTGCAAAGTTATGTCACCTTGTAGATTGTTCCGGATAAGATAAAAAAAAAACCTATCATAGAAAATGGTAGCTTTAAGGATTTGGCAAATATTTATTTCTCCCATTCAGCTACATGTATGTTTGCATAATCCGCAGTAACCTTCTTCCTTAAAGCTGCATATTATTTTGGGAGGTAAATGTTTCCATGAAAAATAAAGTCGATCTTTTCATACACAAGGACAGATGCAGCTAGATTTATAGATACGTAAAGAAGACGATCTACAGAGCGATAAATGTGTGGCTAGATGAGTAGGTGGGTTCACAGATGGGGGAATGGAAGTATGTACAGACAAACGGATAGATACATAAGTAAATAGATAGATAGATGAATAGATAGAGTTCCTCCTCAGTTAACAGTCGATTTGACATAAATTGAGTGTACGTATCTAAGTAAGTTACCACTGTGTTATTTCGGGCGCTTTTGAGCCTACATAAATATTTCGACGAGTTACTATTCCACACATTACCCAAATAGATACGACCTTGTAATAGAGAAGGTTTACAGCAATTGTATGCTTACAACAGTTATTGTGTCACAGCGTTACTCAATATTATTTTAAAAGTGTTTACTAATAGGTTCAATGAGAAAATTGAAACTTGGCCGGAACAAACTAGCCCTCACCTGCACAGTCTAACCCCAACCAATTGTATATATTAGCTAGATTGCAATGGCTAAGCCGATCAGTATTTCCATAGACGCCAGCCAATCTCTGAGTTTAAAATGAAGAATGGTGTATTTATTTTTGTTGTCGGTGTCTTGGCATATGTTCGCTCAGGTACGTTTGTCCGTCTCACTGACGAGTGTATGTTTGTATATAGATAGATAGATGACATATGTTCTTTCTGTTCTTTTCCCTTGTCAGAGTCAGCATTTTTATGGAATTTTTTGGAAAATTCACCTACTAAAAACTCGCAAATAGCACTGAGATTGGAGCCAAGCTCAAACGAAATATCAATGCTATCCTGAAGAAATATTTGCTTACGTTTCTATGAAACGCCGGGTTGGGCCTACAATCAAGCACGAATTCACCATCATATAAATACGATATGTTACCTATCAGGTTTAAGTTACGATTAAGTTAATTATAGAAAAAGGGGCAACCTCTTTCATTGGAGGTCCATTTAAACAAAACAGTTGTTAAAACGTAAAGCTATGAAGGTCACATACAAGGTAAATGAACACCTTAGAGTTAATATTTAATCACAATTATTGACAATTTTACAGTTTTACCGGATATTCAGAATACGAAGACTTGTAATTGAAAAAAACAAAATTGGCAAACTCATGGTTTTGTTTTATATCACAGTTCCTAATGCAATTTAACTCATCATATCGAGCAGCATTTTAATAATCTATTTATTCGCTTATTACTCATTCACAGTATTTTTTAAAAATGAAACTAACATGGTTTCCTTATCAGCAGCACTGTGTTTGACGATTGTACATATTTTAAAATTGTACATATTTTACGATTGTACATATTTTACTATTGTACATATTTTACGATTGTACATATTTGCTCTGATACATATGCTTACTATTAAGCACGAATTTATTTATTCAGCATACATAAAAACAGTAGTAGTAGCAGCAGTAATCATGATCATCATTATCCAGAAATTATGAACCAATCGATATATAGAAAAACGTTAGAAAAACGAGCATTCATTGCTTGTGTATATCTCTTATCTTGAGTTATATTTTCTTTTCTGTTTAGGTAAAAGTATATTATTGAATATTCATAACCAATATGTCAGATTTTACAATCAGTATAATGGACACAAATGTTTTGTTAGCTTCGAGTTGTTGACAGAAAATACTAAACAGAATCAAATAAAGAAATTTCATAGTTACTTCTATTAAACACATTTTAAGACGTGATAAATTCATTTTACAATGTATCTTAAAATGGTATAAGATTAGCTCCACACTGCACCATCGCCACTAAGAACAGCGCCTCTACTATCTGGTCATCCGCTATACAACGCCAATCACCTCGGTGGACACATACGTAAATCAAGAGTCCAGTAGAATACTTTCACACACTTTACTTTGATGACTTACTAAAGTATGTATTAACAGTAATTTGAGCTAAATAATGTGTGAACATGTCTTTTGTAAAACATAAATTTGCCCATGCTCATTGGATACCTTTTGTTGCCAAACTCTTCAATCTCTGAGTTCAAGTAGTTCTCAAAGTTGTCAAACATTTGAATTTTGGAATTAGGTATTTCTTAGAAGTAGCTCAATCCCATATTGCCATAATAGAAGTGACTGGAACTTTTGAAGCTTAAGGTTAGGGCGACATTCAGACTAGCATGTTGTTTCCATACAAAAATATGTCGTTATGTTATCAGACGGAGGTAGTGTGTACTATTCTTTACTAAACGTTTTCGTTTCCAAAATGAAATGACTCATCAGGACACTTTCACTTATTGAAATTATGAGAATAGTTCGACATGCATCTTGGTACCTTTGTTTTAATGTTCAGTATACTTTTATTAACATGTTGCGTGAAAATGTAACCGTAGGTTTATTTGACCCATGAATTCACTTTCGTTTTTCAAAAGGGGATATCATTCGTTATGTCTATGCAAAGTACGTTCGAAATCTCTATGTAAGAAGTAGATGACATATTGTTACAAGTTGCATACAGAGGAAAACACCATTTGATTCCAATTGTTTCACTTTGTCGCACTTACTATAGACCAATTTTCAACTTCTTTCAATATTATTTAATTTCTGAATGAAAAATTTTTGAATAGTTTTATACATTAAAGGTACTACAAATTATATTTCTAGTTGGACTTACTCGGTTATTAGTTGTACGTGTAGATTTGTTCATCGAAAAATTAATTAATTTATTTTACTCGGCTTTTTTAGCTGTCATTATTGTCTACATAAGTCTAGTTAAATACAACAAATGTAATACACTTGCCTATGGAAATAACGGATTATTATTATTATTATTATTATTAGTAGTAGTAGTAATAGTAGTAGTAGTAGTAGTAGTAGTAGTAGTATAGCGTTATGAAACTTTATTGAATTATTAGGAAGATAACTGACAGATGTCCTTGGTTGTCAAAACTGCGAATCTCTTAAAGTTTGTTTATTTGTTTCCTTCTTGGTTTTTTTGTTTATTTCGTTTGTTTGCTTGTTTCCTTTGTTCGTTTCTTTCTTTCTTTATTCTTATATCAACTAATGGGAAGTCACTGACTGCTGAGTAGTCTATCTACCTATCCGCTTCGTTCCTTTGTTTGTTTGTATGATCGTTTCTTTACTTTGTATTCTCAATCCTAGCCTTATCTAATTTGTTTTGCTAGCACCTACCGACTCGGAAACGGTCTTGCTGAAAGATGTAACCACAAGATTCCAGACAGACAAACGGACACTCAGCGACCTTGGCCTCCCTGATGAGTTGACCTTTCACCTCATGCGCGGGTCCAATGCTCTTACCTTAAACTTGAAGAGGAATCATGGGATTGATCCAAATGCTGACGTGTATGTTGTGCGAAAATTGAAAAACGGTCGCTCCTTCCTTGAGAAAGCACGAAATTTGGAAAAGGAGGTAAGATTTCAACGGATTACAGCACATATATATATAACGTTTGGAGCTAAGCAAGCTCTTCGTCAGGAGAAGAAACAACTTACATCCACAAAACAAAGACTAAACATGAAAGCGAAGGGAAATTCTGGACTATTACATATCTGAATAAAGGGGAATCTACAAACAAGAGTTTTAACAATTAGAAGAAAGAAATAAGCAAAATAGTTGAAGAAAAAGAACGTTTCAACACGTGTAAACTACATGTCTATTTAGTGCTCCCGTCATCAAAACAAATTTGTATAACAAATATCAAAGAAGGTAGTATCGTGTCTATCGCACAAAGAAAAAAATGTTTTGACCTAATTCCAGGCTGGGGACAAAGGACAGAAACCAAGCGTGGAAAAATATCAGCGTCATCCACAGAATTTAATAAAGAAACTTTTATCCCGGTAAAGTTATGCGTGGAGGTTCAAAAGGAAATATATTATGAGAATGGTGTAGTGGGATAATGGACAAGAGCTTATAATAATAATAATAATAATAATAATAATAATAATAATACATGTAAAGAGTCACTTAATATTTACTTGGTTAAATAATATCGCAAGAACTACGTACGTGTCAAAAACTGATGCCAGGCTGTAATTTTCATAAACTTGCATTGGAAATGTTAAACCTTTTCATAAAGGCCGAATTCCCCGTGAGTTTGCAATTGTAGTATTCAGTATCGTTCCTTACGTGTACGCTCTATATCGGTCCACCCCGGCTTAGATTCAATCGGTAGCATCTCTATGGACTCGACTGCATGCCCATTTGATTGTAGTGGTTGGCAAGTATCGCTTTGATTTAATTGCGAATGTGTTTCTTATGCTTATTCATTCGTCTTCTGAAATCAACTGTTTCGCGAACATATTGAGTGGCACAGAACTTTCATGTCAGGATATAGATTACATTTTTGGCTCAACATTCTAACTTATGATTGATATTTTTGCATACTTACTACAGGCAGATCTTAATCTATGATGGTTCTTCTCTCTTATAGTTTGAAATAGTTCCTTTTTTCATCCGTACATGTTCTTACTTTAGTTCTCTTTCTAAGATTTTCCATTTTCTCGAACTTTTGAACGATTTTGCTTCGGGCATTTGTTTCCATATTAGGCCACTCTTGTCTTTGCAACAGTATGTGCCTGAACCTGTTGTCTTGTTTGAAGTTACATTAGCAAGTACCAGATGGTCCTTAAGATTGTTAGGTCTCCGGTACGCAGCCACAGAAACTTCTTGAAATATGCCGTTCTGACGTTTGGTAGATTCTATCTAGTGCCAAAGCTTCCATAAGATCTTTGTAAGTTTGGAGTATTGGGGTGGAAAGTAACCACGAAGGGGACGCGTTTGTTAGTTTTCTTGGGTTCATATTTGCAGAGGGCGCCTATATCCAGGAGTCTAGTTTTGTTAATAGCATTATCAATGTATTTCCTTCTGAATCCTCTCCTTCAAAGATGCCCCTTGAGTTCTCTGAATCTATTTTCAAAGGTGTGCAAATTAGAGCATATGCGTTTGGTCCGAACGCACATGCAGTAAGAAAGATTGTTTTATTAGGTGCTCTGGGTATCAGCTGGTCAGGAGTAGATACTAGAGAGAGCGAGTTGATTTAGAATACAGGTTAGTTTCTATATTCCCCTCAAGGAGGGTAGATTGAATAACCAAGAAGATGTCGGACCTGTTTGTGGATTATTGTCTAATTCAAACATTTTTCAAATTGTCGCCCGTCTCGATCGATTTTGATTATATATCGTCAATGAATTTGCACTAACTTAGAGGTCCATAGGGTACCTCACTGAGGAACTTTTGCTCGAGTGTTCCCATGAAAATATTGGCATACGAAGTTGCCATTTTAGTGCCCATTGCAGTTCCATTAATGTGTAGCAAGTGTTAGTTGTTTGAATACAAAGTTGTTGAGCTTAAGAACATGTGCGGAAAGTTTTACCACATAATACGTAGGAGGTGAAGGATCATGTCGGGCATCGCGTGCTTTCTTGTAGGCTGTGATACCTTCCTCGTGGTGTATAAGGAACTCATATCCATGGTGACGAGGAGAGTGTTATCTGGAAGGATGGTTTTCGGTGTTTTGTTGAGTCAGTAGTATCATGGATGTATGAAGGCAGTTTTTCTATGAAGGACAGAAGGTGATAATCAATGAATTCAGAATTTGTATCATTGGGACGGTTGTTTCCTGAAATAATTGGCGTCCGTGGGTTCCCTTCTTTATGTATTTCAGTGAGTAATACAATTGCTCTGGTCTAGGATAAATTGGTAGGAGGTAAGATAGTGTTTTGTCATCAATGTATCCTGCGTTATACATATCGTTCAGTGTCTGACACACGATTTCAGCGTGTTCAGCTGTTGGATCATGACTGAGTTTCTTATTAAATCTCTCGTCTGAAAGTTGTATGTTGGCCTCAGCGATATAGTCAGACGTATTCATGACAAAAACGCAGGATCCTTTGCCTGCTGGCTTGATGACAATATCTTCCCTCCCGCGCAGTGTTCTCTGTGACTGTCTTTCCTGTCGGGTTAAATTGTCCTTTTTAAAATGGCGCTGTTCGTGCGAATTAAGCCATTATCCACCGCGGACAAGAATGCCTCTAGAGCTGTAACTTTACTAGCTGGTGGAACATAATCGCTTTTTGGGCGGAATCTACGAGACTCAGCGTTACTGACATTGGATTCTCCGTCATCATCGCTAAACGTTTCCTTGAGTCTCATTCTCCGTGCAAAACTCGCGAAGTGTACTTTCAATGCAAGTACAATCTACGTTTTTGGCCGGGGACAAAAGTTGAGGCCCTTGGAAAGAAGACTTATACGGTTTCTGAAACACTTGCAAAATTTATAAAACAATCCGATAGTAAGGTGTTTAAGAAAGTCGTTTTCTTAAGCAGACGGAGTTGGAATTCCTGAAACACACGTAAAATGTATTCAAGACACGCCGTTAAGATTTCTGAAACACTTGTGAATTAACTCGAGGCCCATCATAGACTATCGTGCTAATGAAATGTTTTCGCTGATTCAAAAAATGGTCAAATGGAGATAAATTTATATTGTGATTTACTGCCTTTGTAACTGGGCATCAATTATTTTATGTTGATTTTTTTTTATCTTTGTCTACTTTTGTTTAAAGTAAGAGAAAGGGTTTGTATACTTTTAAGGATATCTGAGGAAGACAAAACTTCTATTTATCTGATTGAACCATTCTATTCATAATAACGGTAAGCCAGTACAGTGTTTAAGGAAATCAGAATCCTAAATATTTAAATTCACGTCAATAAATAAAGGAACTCAGAACAAGTTATGACAATAAAAAAAGATAAAAAATAAATTAAATGAATTATACGCGATGTCATAAATTACAATGTCTATACAAATAGGTGGCAATTGTTCCAATAAGTACCTTGGTGACAAACACTTAGTGCTCGTGACACAAAATAGAATGCACGGTTTCTTATAAATAAAATGAGCATATGAAAATTAGGCATGTAAACAATACATGTGCGCAAAGATCACAGAATGTAGAAACAGATCTGGGATAGCAAAGTGGCATGACCCTTGGAGTGGTAAAGTTTCAACATATCAGTATGTTACCATCCTAAGTATCGGATGAGTTAGATCCTGATGTAGTCAATTTCCATATATATAAAACGGAAAAAGAAACAAAAATGACAAACTTTAAAAAAAAAATTCTACAATTTACAAAAGGAAGAAAATTACATATATTTAAAAATATTAAAAGATTTTAAGTAAAAAATATTAAAAATCAATTAAAATATTGAACTAAATATAGAAAATACAATAAAGAAAAACAAAACAAAAAAATTAAAAATTTAAGAATTGTAAAGTTAAAACGTTAACGGCTAAAACAACAAATATACCACGAAAACTAAAAACAATACAAATAGTGAAATTCACATCGAATAAAATGCTATTTAAATAAATCAAAGATGAAGACTTGAATTACCGACTACCGATTTCAAAGCAAATGAGGAGAAAATTAAAGCTCCTTTAATACGAATTAAATCTGAAAAAAGAATTAAGATGTAAAAATAGGCAAAATGTACACAGAATCATAACGAAATACGCCATTTAACGCTTATTTGATACTTTACAAAGTAAATATGGACGCTAAATGAGCGAAATTACTAATGAGTGTTTGGCAGAATTGAATATAACATTGCACCTAGAAGGTATCAACCTCTCAGCGGAATATTCTATACAGATTTGCATGAAGCACAATAATGTTCGTAACAATGTACACAACACTAAACTATATTCTGTTTGCTATGCTGTAAAATATATTTTAAGTACGCGACTATAAAATCCACACAGACCATCAAAACACAGCTTTAATAAGTATTTAATCTGGTTTAATAGGTGCCCAATGAAAACTTAAGACAGAAGCAAATTTAAAAAAGATTTATGTTAATGTATTCGAAATACTGAAATGATAGTAAGCTGTATTGGGAGAAACCTTATTAACTCTCATTAAGTAATTCAGGCGGATACAGTTAGACACGTTGACATGCCGTTAATGTTCGATTCATGCGATGCCAATAAGCATAAAGATGGAAGATACAATGACGTTGAAATGAAAGTGTTATTAAGGCTAGTACTGATCCAAAATTAATGAGTACTAAAATAACAACTTCATATGTAACAAAAATTAAATACATCAGAAAAGTTATCAAAAAGACAAAAATAATTTGGTACAGCGTAGACATCGCAATAGAAATAATGCCCAAAAAGGGGTCAGTTGTAGAATTTTAGAAAATTATCATCATCAGTTTTAATCTCGATTTGTTGTACTCAGAGTCTCCATGATGTGCAACAGTAAATATGACACTTAATGACAGTTATATCTACTTTGCCAAAAGTTTACATATTCTAATTGATTAAATGCATGAGCATAAATATACAAATGAAAGAACTCCCCCTCCTACTCACCCAAATGTTCAGCTTATCATCAAACGTACCTATTTATCTACCTGTCTATCCAAAATACTCATAATCTACTCATCCGCATAGCTAAGCAATCCAAAACTGTATTAGCTACTCAGTTATCTACCAACCTACCTATCTCGCTAGCTACTTTCCTAAATATATATACAGGTTGTAATACATACGTACCCGTCTTCCTACCATCAAATCTAAATTTACACGTATTTATTTGAATAGGATGTGGCTTACTACCAAGATATTGAGAATGGGACATTCATGACCGTCAGATGTGTCATAAGATCAAATGGACCGTGCGACAGAGTCATCGTAAGTATATTATGAAATTAACACATGTACAGACTGTGTGCAGCACCTGCATCTACAATTAGAGATAAGAATTTCTTTCCTGTACAGTGTTTGATAAAGTGGTTTAGCGATTTAGAGCACTGGTGTGTTCGAGCCCACAAATAGGTGTAGAATAAACAAAACCTTACAGTCGAGAAATTTAAAACTACAGATTGGCGACACAGACACAAACGTTTGTTAGACCTACCAACTGACGACCTCTATTGTTCTCAGGATCAAAAGTCCAGAAATACAACTTTAGACCCATTCCTCCAATCTGATGTCTACTGTATTCTTTTGTATTGCAATAATTGCTTCATTGTCCAAGTCCTAGGTTGGAATGCTTTACACACACACACACACACACACACACACACACACACACACACACACACACACACACACACACAACACACACACACACACACACACACACACACACACATTGTGTCAAGCTCTGTGTGCAGCTGCTAAGTCATTAATAAGATAACACAGATGTGCTCTCGCTGCCGTGTAATTGCAGTGTCAAAGTTATTCTGGAGTTTGCCTAAGGCGATGAACTCTAAATCCAGAAGTCGCGGGTTCATTACCATCACCATAACTTCAACAATAAGAAGAATAACTACCACAGCGTGGCTGCAGGTAAAAATAGCGCTCCAAAATCCACAGCAACAACAATCCTTGGTTTTCGTAGACCTACGAAGTGGCAGGTAATAACTACTGGCAACATAGTAGCGAAGAATATATAAGTCAACGGATTGGTGAACGTTTGGGCAGATTTAAATTCTACTTGACAACGTTGATTGATTTTCTACTTACGTAAACCCGGACTTAAGTTTTTATGTAGAAGCCATGCCAACATGCTGTTCCTAAAAAAAAAAAAAAAAAAAAAACCAACAACAAAAAAACAAAACAACAACAACAAAAAAATGTCATCCAAGAGAGATTGTCCAGCTTTACCCAAATAACAAACGTGTTTGTGTTGTGCTGTTCCATTTAGGATGGCCCATATTTTGAACTGAAGCTCTAAATTTCGGACACTAAGTTTAACATCCGAAATCTCTAATGCAAAACAAATAAAACGTTTTTCATATATAACAGTAACACTTCTGAGAGCAAATCATTCTTGCCACTCAATTTTAAGTTTCAGGTACGCTTAAATATTATCAAAGTATTGTAAAGACCAGGGTATTTGAACTATTTTTTATTTCTATCTTCATCTACAAATTCGTGAAATAGTGGTGATTATTTATTGTATATTTCATAATGAGATATTGAGAAGTATCAGTATTAGAAAAATTTATTTCGCCACACTGATAATATCACTTCTGCAACTACTTTCTTTTCATATTTGGGATGTTTATCTGGCCTTATATATGTCATATCTCGTAACACATTTTTCTTCTTCTTCTCTCACCCCCTACCTCCCTTTCTCTCCTTCCATCAGGATGAACAGATCTTAAATATACCAACATTGTACACACATTGAGCAATGAGGTTCCATCACAAATGCCTAAGAAACAAGCTTCAAACAACAACAAAATATATTTCATAGGTTAAGCACTATATGTAGGATTCAAATCTGTACAAATTGACTGTCCTAAATTAGTGTAAAACTAATCTTATCGATGCACTAATACCGCCGTTAACCACATTATCACAGATTGGAAAAACAAATCCATGCACGTCGACGGATGTTTCTTATATATATATATATATATATATATATATATATATATATATATATATATATATATATATATATATATATATGAGCAGCTAGAAGGATATATACATCACTCGTAAAGTTAAAACATTTAGCATTCTCTTTCGTGGTTCGCCACTAGTGGCAATACGATGTTTTTAATTTTTTTTCATGAAATATTTCCTAATATCTACTACAGAAAATTACTTATCATCTACCTTTTTGATTATGAATGCTTGATGGTGAGAAAATATTTCTCAAACCGAATAATCATCAAGTTAGGATATACCAGTCGTCGTAGTTAGTCAATTTTGATAATACTGAGCCCAACCAAACCAAAATGGTGTGCGTCTCTGATGAAGAGTAATAAAAAAAATGAACTGTAAACAGTATGTATTCGTAAAATGAAAAAGTATTATGTATCGTTGAGCAGCCGGGAACGCGCAGAGAATATTCTTCCTCCCTTAAAATAAATAACGTGTCAAAGACACACCTCTCCATGGGAGACAACTGAAGAAGAGTGCATAAATGACAGGAACAAGAAACACAGAAATCTGAGCTTTTGATGATGATTTTCTAGAATGTGGCAGTTATTGTGTACCTGTCAACATTGTTACTCTATGAATGTTTTGCAAAGCAAACCTACTCGAAATTTATAAAAACAGCCTTTAGCGCTCTATAAGGCTTATGTTGTTAGATAAATGAAGGAAAAAGAATGAAGTATAATACAGTTTGATTATACACTTTCTGCTCCGCAGCTACGTCTGCAGAAAAGTTGAAGAGATTAAAGAAGATTTTGTCATGGAGATCAAACAGCTAAAGTCGTGAGAAAGAAATATAAAATAGCATATAATGTTTTGAAGTGGTTAGAGATAGGTATGGAAACAGTTTTAACTGGTATTGTTTTTTCTTCATCTGGGTTGTGTTCAGCGGGAAACGTTACAGGCATAGTTTTTCCTTTAACTTTTAATGGTGTTAATATAATACTAGTAGGTATTGTTGCAAACGTCATTTGTGAAACAATGATTTGCAACAAAGTATTAATCTATGATATATTAACATCGGTCATTACAAAACTGAACAGTATCAATAATATTAGAAACAAAGAGATCAACTACAGTGAAATTAACCATAAGGAGTTTACAATGATCATCAACGAGTGCAACAAAATAATAAGAAGAAAAAAAAACAATTAAAAAAAAAAGGGAAAATTGAAAGAGAAAAATATTTGCGAGAAACTTACAGGAAAGAACAATACAAGTTGAAAAGAAGTAATTTAACTCTTTACTGTTTATGCGTTGACTGTGCTAATTTAAGCTATCAAAATGGAAAGCAATATTATAATTGAAGGATTCGCTGAGAAATAAATCTATTTTTTCAAGTTTATTGTCCACATAAATGAAAAATTGTCCATTACATTGCAGAGAATAGATTTTGTGTATTATTTGTACTACATTAATGACATAATTAGAGCTCAAGAATAATAGGATAAATAGCCAGAGATCTAGACAGGCATCTGCTGAATCTGACTGAGTTTGCGGGTTTTTTAAACCAGAAAATGTATATATTTTCCACATGCAAATCAATAACACCTAATCTTACTATAATGACTATTATTCCTGATAAAATAGTTTTCGCCTAGGCTTTGTTTCGTACAATGATAATGATCATTACAAGCAGTTAACAAAAGGTACAATTAAGATATTTCATATCATTATCAGAGATAAAGATGAATAATATTAGATTTTGACGGCATGCCTGTAGCATATGTTTTCCATGTAAAGAAAACACCTATGATTGCGTGCGCCGAAGGTGTTCTTTCTCTATGAGAGAACGCCTTCTGTGCAGTAGGCTTTCTCTCAAGATAAACCGAGATTTATCTCTTAGAGATCCTGGCTAATTTAGGTTACATTTAAATATTGCGACAAAAACAGATGGAAACAACACAGCCCTAGGTGAAATAATCAATAGTGACGCAAACCTCAACAATAACCGTATTACCAATATAACAAATCTAACACAGCCAATATAAACTATGTGCAAAAGCGAGTTAAAACTCAAATACGTAAGGCTCTAGAGGATAACAATTTGGAGTATATTTCGTAATGGAGGAAACAATTTCAGAATACATTTACTTCTATCAAACAGAGTGACAATAAATTAGCTAGCATAATCTAAGAGCTACAAAATCAGATTGATTATGGCACAATACAGAATTTAGATGTCCATGAATTGTTCGTAGAGAGACAGATTAAATTCCTTCTATGCTGCTATTTATGATCTGCAAAACAGTAAGGGAAAGTGTAAGTTGCCCAACCTAACACTTAACTGATACAACCGCTATCTATAATTAGGTACAGCCAATCAAGCAGATGATAAACAGTGACGTTATTGCTTTGGACAGTGGCATGGGGGAAATAACCAATAAATTATTTTTTTAAAAATCAATGGAAAACTATGGTAGAACGGGTACAGAAAGAACCTAATACTGATATCAAACTGAACTATCAAGATATAGCAAAACAAAAACTAATGAATTACTTCATGACAACAATTACTGACTTGTACACTAATATATTGTCAGATTTGTTGAAAAAATGATTAAACAGCTATCGACCAAAAGCCAGAGCACGCCAAAAACAAAACGAATGTGAATGAAACGACGATTAAATGTACACACATGTGAGTGATAATATAAAAACTATGAAATATGTTACATTCACCACATTTTGCAAGAAATTAATTTAAACAATCTAAAACATGTGCAGAAGAATATGTTGAATGGTCAATAATATCAGTGTGATGTCAGGTATTATATACAAATAGACAAAGGGTCTAATTTTTCAAAAAAAGATTAACTAATTGGGAGCAAACGTGTACAACAGATACATATGCATGAAAACTATATAAGGACTCTAACATTAAATAGTATAATGTATACAGCTAAAACCCAAATAATCAAGAAAAAGTAGATAGTCAAAACTGAATTGAACGAGGAAGTTGATTAATATTATGTGTATTTAATTGATAGAAATGAAACATTGAAAAAGGAAATCGATAATATCAAAAAGAATTTTGATGAGAAGACAAATTTTGCCAGGGTCTTTATTAGTTTCAATTTTTGCATTGTTTCCAGTCAGGGGCATCCTAATGGTATTGATCTCTGTGACATTATTGGTAAAATTTTAATTATTGCCCTAGATGAAAACTTTCAAGAAACAGAAGGGTTGTTGGATATTTTTAAAGCTGACACTACATCCGACTTAGTTAACAGTTGTGGATTTAACTATGTTCCGTCACTTTTTACTAGATGCAAGTTACACACAATAAACGTGTTAAAGCAATATGTTATTCAAATAAGACAATCAGGCTTGCAAACAATCTCTATCAACTTCAGTACGTATTATCCAAGGACTTCACCTGACAAAAATATTGACTTTGTATTTGATTCGAGGTAAACATTCAGCGTATCCTTACTCATTAGAGCTAAAAAAAAAGATATGAAGATGAACTTTATAGTGTTAAATACGATGTACATACGGTATGGAAGAAAACAATATTTTAATCACCGGAATGAAACGTATAACAGGACATAATAATTTTAGTTCAGCATGTAAAATAAAAACTGACGCAGTATCAAAAAGTGTTACTCATAAATAAAACAAAATAGATATGGCTACAGCTGTGGTTATGATTGAAAGAGGTTTGATTCTCTTTTATTTAACTTATTATATTTCAATGTGTATGTTAGCAGTACCGACTGCTTCAATATGTATATAAGATAATATGTTAACTTTTTTCATATTTGTGTGCACAATGTCCACCTCAGCGTCTCAAGCTTATGCTCCTGATGATACTTATATCAGAACCCTACCACTTACCACCCCCAGGGGGAGACGACATTTTCTATAGCAGATCCTTATCGGCACTCTGCAATCATACATTTATAGCTTTCTTGCGTAATAATAATAATTATAACAAAATAATAATAGCAATACTTAAACAGCAGTATCTTAGGTTTTGGTAGCAATAGATCTATAACTTCTACAGAGCGTAGTGCACAAATAGATTATATCTGGCTAAATATGTCTTCTAGATATTATGGTGCAGCTCTGTGTAGAGCTTAATACTAAAACAGGTTTACTGAAATCAGTTCTTTTGTCAATTTCCATCCAACCTAATTTTTTTTAAACAAGGAGTCTTGAGGTGAATAAAATGGCTTCTTGAGAATGTAATATATGTGTTGCTTTTTAGTAAGTTTCAAACTCTATCAAAGTCTTGTCATGGTACAGTTTTCCAATATATTAGACAATAATCTTGCAATGGTTCAATATATGCAAAAAAATATAGGATTCTGACATCAGGAGTGATTTTCTCATCAACTTTTGGCGAGCAGTGCGATATTAGAAGAAAGAGATTTACTTACATTATTAACCTGTACACCCCAAAGAATAAAACTGTCAACGTAATTAGAAACATTTTAAACTGTGCATTCTTAAGTTTTAAATCAAAATGCTTCTGTCCCATGAAAGAGACTTTCTGTGCTGTGATTATTAGCACGTACTTTGTCTTTTTTATTTAGAAGCATTTTTTAAGTATTTTACCCGAAGTTAAATATTCTTCAAATCTTCGTTTAACTTGGATTTGAATGGCATTTAATAATGGATCAAAAACATGTAATGCGGTGTCATCTGCAAAAAGGTCTCTGTTGAAGTTGTTAGTAGTAAGTGAGAGGTCATTAACAAAGATTAAAAATAGCAAAGGTTCCATAATTGGCCGTTGAGGAACACCCGTTTTAAAAACTGCTGAAGAAGATTTAGTGCTACCTATACATTCAGGCTGTCTACTTCGTTAAAGACAAGACGTTACCCTTTGTGCGTCGTCGTAATCAAAATTATAGTACATGTATTGTAATTTTGAGAGACGGATATTGCGATCTACCAAATCACAACTATATTTTTAGAATCAATATAAACTACTCCTGTTCATTTTTCTTTATTCATTTCATCGAAGAAATTGTTAGCTATATTTCTGAGGTTCCGTTTGACGGGAATGGAAATTCCTAAAGCCTAACTGCTTAATGTGGAAAGATAATTATCATTCAAGTATAAGTAAATAAGGTTAGCGACACGTTTTTTCAAAAGACTTTGAACAGTGACGGTAGGATGAAATGTGTCTTTATTTACTGGAATCATTCTTTATCCTACAAATGGGTGTTACATTAACACATTTTAAAAGGTCTGGGTATTCATTTGTTTTAGCACATAATTTAATTATGTGCTACAGACTTGGAAATTACTGGTGCTGAAAGTTTCGACAACTCTGGTACGGTACCATCTAGTTTTGTAGCTTTATTGACATTACACTAAGTAATGTTTCATGTACATCTGCATAAGATATAAACTACAGTGATAAATAAGGTTTGTCATATATCTTGACATTCAAGTGTTCCTTCAGATTTTCAGGATTAAAGTTTTCATTTTTCCTCACAAAACTTATATGAAAGTTAACTAAATTATTTGCTAAAAACATCTCTAATGTATTACATTGATCGTACAGTCCAATAGTACTTTCGTACTGTAGTTTAGTCAAGCGGTTAATGGTTTTCTTAGCATTTACAATCATTTCTATGTTACCACATTTCAACACTATCATTGCTTTCTTCTTTTAATTGCTTGTAATAATTATTTCTTGGCTTCTAACACTTGTGTTTTACCTTGTTCCTCCTGTGTTTATGATTTGAAAACACAAGAGATTACGTAACGCTTCTTGTGTGTTGGGCATATGATTAAATTTGATTATTATTTACTTGCCTTTTTATTTCTACATGTTTCCCGCACACTAGAGACTGGGTAGCGTTTCTTATACGTTATCCTTACAATGCATTTCTATTTATTTATTTATTTACATGTCTAATTGTTAAGGCTAACATAGTTTTTTTTCTTTTCCGAAGTAAATATTTTGAGCTACCTTTTTGTAGCCAAGGCATAATATTGGTTCATTTACGTATAACACCTTTCGACTGGGCAGTGAGAAAACCACAAGTCGAGTGAATGAGTACCATATAGGAAACTCAAGCTAAAGTATAGCGAAACGTGTGGTCTTATCTTATAACAGAAATATCGCCGTCTTCATAAGACAGTGTACATATACATTTTAAGATAGGATAAAACCCCTCATGTGATAGCAACTGCTATCTAGGGACACCGGATTTATAAAAGGCGACCGGAAACCAACTCATGTACGATTAACACAATTTCTTTGCTTGGTTCGGATATTAATCAGGAGTCCTCTTTCCCCATTGCTGGCCGTCTGCATATTCTGATCAGACCCTTATCTAGTAACGATGTCGACGCTAGCCACTCCCTGACCCTGCACAAGGGACTTGGTTATTTATTATATCTCAGGATCGAGAGCATTTCTCCAAACGTTTAAGCAAGTGTGCCGATTATTACAGACAAAACTAAGGAACAGCTGTCCATATTCATTGCGTGCCATAACCACTGGAGTTAGATATGATAAGATAAATTATTAAAGGTATAAATAGAGACAGGGGAAACCGAATTTGACTGATATCCTTGTATTATAAGCACATATATGTATATTATCTTCCACCATAACCTAGACTGGAAACATACGAATAGGAGACAGCAATTACGATCTTCGACCAACGGAGACTGACGTCACATCAAGAAACGGTTTGGAAGTTCCAGGTCTTCTAGGCACACGATATGTTCTACTTGACCAAGCAAACATACATATAGAAAAGTCAGTCGGAAACAAAGGTTTGCAATACCTTATTTAATCTGGAGCATAAAATACGCAGACATAATCTTTGTATTTTTTATTGCAAAGCCACGAAAGTAAAATTTCCTTCTGAACACAATTACACTATTACAGCGGATAAAGTATGGCGTGTACATATGACCAATGATTTTTTTTGGCAATATAGTTTATCTGTTATAATTCTAAATATATAACGATTAATATCGCTATTTGTATCAACTACAGTGTAATGTCATTTTTCCTCTCTTGCTTTTAAAGGAAAACGATATCGTTAGAAAGTAAGGAAACAAATCCCTATTCAATTTTTTTGACGATAGAGGACAGTTACAACATGCAGAAAAATAAGTTCATCTTACCTCAAAATCATATTACGTGATAAAGAATATCTCATCTTGCAGATGCAGCAAACGTTAATAAAAAAAAAGTTAAACAAGAACTTATAGATCTTCTCCGACGTTTCCCACGTGAACAAGACAAACCAAACCATTTTCCTAACGCAGGTTCCCATAATAAAAGGACAACAGGTGAGAACAGTTATAGTGGAACAAACAACGAGGATGGTATGATGCTTATCACATACGAGGATAGTAAGATATAATACATACGAGGATAGTAAGATATTATCACATATTAGGATGGTAAGAATTATCACATATGAGGAAGGTAAGATATAATCACATACGAGGATGGTAAGATATTATCACATATGAGGATGAAATGGTAAAGCAGTCACAATTCAATTCAGTTCTTTTATAATATATCCATTTACTGTCTGTAAGCATTACATGCCCACTGAGAATATACCTTAGTATGGAAGAATATAACATTTTACATGGAAAATATTGTGAATACAAATACATTAATGTATTCTAGGTTAAAAATATAACAAATATACAGCTTTGTATTAATCATTATTTTTAAAGACTGTGACAATACAACATAAATATGTTTTCTCATTTCAAATTCCATCCACAGTTAAAAAGGATAATTCAGTTAATGTCTATGATGTGGAGGTCACCGTACTGATAGATTCAGGAATATGGGATTTGTAAGTTCTCTCTTTCCATAAATGCATATTTATCTATCCGTCTATCTATCTATCTATCTATCTATCTATCTATCTATCTATCTATCTATCTATCTATCTATCTATCTATCATTACTCTCATTACATACAAATACAAACTGATATCTATCTATATATCGACCTACATACATATATCCCTACGATCTATTTATCTACCTACTTACTGCCTATTTAACACCAACTTATAGTTAATTATATATCTATCTTTAAGAAATATCTTTGCACAGCAAATGCAAATTTATATATATATATCCATCTCTATACCTACCTATATACCCACAAATTGTAGATAATTATCTCTTTCTCGATACACACACACACACACACACACATATATATATATATATATATATATATATATATATATATATATATATCCCTAATTGTAGTTATCTGTCTATCTATCGAACTACAAACATACATAATGCATCGCTACCTATATCTATCCATATATCTATCTACCTACCGACCCGCAAAACGCAAGAAATAATTACGTTCATTATTTGCTTCAGCAGACTTTCAGCCTCTGCATCAAATTATGCTAGACAAATTTTAGCAATATGCTACAAAAACTTCCTGATACTTTTGGAACATTCACTTTGGTTACAGCTTACAAAGGAAATGAGAACATATGGGATATTTTCATGAGATCCAAACTACTGAGCATCGATAAACCTGGTTGTTTAAGTGTGAACTTAACAGTTGTAAGCTGTGTAATTTTCTAATTAATTCAAACGTAGTGAAAATCTTGAAAATAGTTAGACATTTTAATATTAGACATATGATTTCACATGATACACAAAATGTGATATACGTAGTGTAGTGTTTCAACTGTAAAATGCAGTATAGATGAAACAAAGAAATTTACGCTTTAGGATGGAGGCTGCAAAGACATATAAAACACATATCTAGTAAACATTTTAGTACAGACTGTGGTATATAAAACACATGTCTAGTAAACATTTTAGTACAGACTGTAGTAAAGCTCATGAGAGAGTGATTGAAATTGAGCTCATCATCTGCTGGTCAAAAGTGGATGCAAGAAAAGGAGATGATTCTGGGTTAACTCTTTAGTAGCAGAAATTAATTTTTAAATTCCATCTAAGATGTAACTTCGAGCGTAGTCCTATGCAAGTGTATGCGATTTTCTAGTCCAAGCTTTTATTTTATTTTATTTTTGTTTTGCAGTAAACATGGAGATAGATTTAATCGCATCTATCTATCTATCTATCCCTGCCAGTGCTGCAAAACAAAGTTTGCTCAAATTTTTTATCGAGTTATGAGATTAGCTGAAAACAAGACAATATCGCATTGATAACGTGTTATGAGTGCCCTTGTCGAAATGTTGTCCTGATTATGAATCAGTTGATAGCCCAGGTAGTAACGAGGGTCCGATGTTCGAGTATCTGTTTATACTCGCATACAGTATTAGATGATATTTCTGATTCATCGTAATTTGTTGAATTTCTAGTGTTGGAAACTTAAAGTGCTCTTTTTTCGAATTCGCAATATGAGTAGAAGTCTTGATTCTTGATGAAACCAATGTGATAATTTAAATCCTATATTTTTGCGAATTTGAAATTCTCGCGATATCGAGTCGCGTAGAAAAAGTCATGAAAGTCGCAAGCAAGATGCAGACAAAGGTCATCACATTAATTTCTTATGCCAGTAAATTACTACTGTTATTTCATTCCTGAGAAATAAAACATTTGTCAAGTTCACGTCTGTATACACGCATTCACGCACACATAGATAAAACATATATTTCATCTCTACTTGCAGCTTTTGGGCGCTGGTCAAACCCTCGAATGACAAACCTCAAGAGGAGAAAGTGCAAAGATCGATACGAAAATTTTACTCACACATTTTTAACGGTGTAAGTAATGAACACATTAACATTCCTTTAATTTACATACTGCATACCTTGTTTGAAACAAAAAGATGATTTTGAATAGAACAGTGAGTGATCCAGCAGGACCTAAAACATCTCTTTCTGATCAACTACACAGGGAAGATTTTTGGCTTACTTGGATACATCTGATTTCTTCAAAAAGAGTCAGAAAATTAGCGTTAATGTATTTTTTAAATATGTAATTGCAGTGAAACGTTCCTAAATAGGCCCTTCTGTAACCCTGTAAGCAGGTTCTCTCTGTAACTTGGTATCCTCTGTAACAAGTCCGTCTTTAAGACTGGAAAAAGAGTTTTGATTCAAAAAGGTAGTTATAATCCTAAGCAGACCTTCGTATATTTGTCTCTTTGTGAAACGGCTAAAAGGTGCCTTTTAATAGCGTCCTGTTTAAAGAAACTTAACTGTGCCATCTTATTTTTCAAACGTAATACTTCCATTGATAGTAAATATGGATAATTATGTTTCCTTCCTTATCCTTTCAGATTGTAAAAGAGGTCACATGTCTTTTTTTTGTTGTTGTTATCAATAAGGTATGTTATACTTGTACATACACTGAGAAGATTGTTTTAAAATCATTATTTTGTACCTATTCCGGTCAGAATCGTAAATTATATTTACTTTGAAAGAATTTATTTGTATTTTTTCACAGGTACACCTGCGCTATAAAGAAATAGAAGATCCTAGTATAGAAATCAGTGTCACTCTTCGTCATTTTGTAATATTCCAGGTAAGAAAGTGTGTGAACTCGGAATTCCTGCACTTACTTCAGTGTGCGGTTTGATCGTGAAACCATGATTGAGTTCTAATCCTCAGTTACAACAGTTATAACATTCTAATTTACTGTCTAAGTTGGGAGGTGATGATTAAAGAGCTGTAAAGTTCTAGTTTAAATATAAGCAATCCTTCAGATAATCTAGGACCAAGTCTACAGCATACAGGAATCCCTCTCGTCTGCAAAAGGAAATATGATGCTTTCAGACGATTTATTACAATTGATAATTCTTAAATAATCTTCACCAGTGCTAGAACATTGAACAGAACATTTTCATCTCAACAACGGAAATCGGTATTGTGCTGGTGTTTAAATGGCAAAGGCCGAGTGGCAAAGTTTAAAAACGCAATATTTTATTCTTTAATATCCTTAGGAATTTATAATACGAGTTATAAATTTTTAACTGAATATAATTTCCCTTATTGAAAAAAGAGGTGGGGGAAAAAAAAGTATAATGGAATAATACTACAAGACAAATTTTCGATTTCTGATCGGTCATTTGGGTTGAGTTTGAAAAAGCGTTCGATTCAGTAATCTGGGCATTTTTGTTTAAAAAGACTTGAACTTTTTAGTTTAATAGTTCAATTAAAATGATGGGTTACTCTATTTTATCATGATATATTGATCTTATATCTTGTGTTATTGTGACTGAACACGTATTTCCATTGCTTAACATTCATCATCAACGTAGATAATGGGATCTGTTGTCTCCTTATATATTTCTACTCTGTGCTATCATATTACCAATAATGACAAAACATAATAGTAGTATTTAGGGTCCTGAGTAAACGACATAGACGTTCTCATTTCACAATATGCTGATTAGACCGCAATATTTTTTTTAAACAACTCAGGCGAGTTTTTAAGCACTACATTGCATGTATAAAAGTTCCATGATCAAATCTCCGGTGCCGTTACATTAATATAGATAAGAAAAATGTTGTTCAGTTTGAGAGCATAAAACACAACAGACAAATACCATTTAGAGTTTTTAATCTCAGTTCGGAAAACAGATCCTTTTACAATTTTGTGTATATATGTTT
Source organism: Margaritifera margaritifera (assembly GCA_029931535.1). Taxonomy (NCBI): domain Eukaryota; kingdom Metazoa; phylum Mollusca; class Bivalvia; order Unionida; family Margaritiferidae; genus Margaritifera; species Margaritifera margaritifera. Next base: position 278,002 of record JAQPZY010001258.1, on the reverse strand, counting down.
GTGCATATCTAATCCAGATGCAGAGCATAAATTATGAAATAAATTCCCTCCGAAAATAAAAACAAAGACTGTTGAGTCAATGGCCGTAAAGAATTCTTGCAACTTATGGAAAAATAGCAGTATTAAAAACTCTCGTATTGTGAAAACCAATGTACCAATTACAGACCTTCAATCTCAGTCCATCTTGTACCTATACTAAAAGATGCCACATGCACCTAAAACATGTATCAAATTGTGATTGATTAAGGACAGAATCATGTAAATCTTCCAGTTTCTTTTTCTTGGAAAATGGTTTTCATTCGCATTCAGAAAATTACTAAAGATAATAATCTATGGTAATAAGTTCACCTTTGCAAACACAATCCGGGAATACCCTCCTGTATTTGTCTTTTAGAAATGCAAAAAAAAAAAAAACGCATTTGTTTAGCAAGATATTAAATGTGTACACATATTACCAAATTAAAAATATGTAATTTTTGGTTTTATTGAGTCAAGAAATGTATAATTTATATTCGATCCCATATTATTACAAAACAGATCTAGTTTGTATAAATATATCTGAAAGAAAAGAAAATATTTCATATCATTTTAGAAGATATCTTAAACACAATATGGGATTGGCATTGTTTTACACCATGTCAATTTAGAAGATCCTCTTGGTTTAATTGAACCATACAAAATCCGTCTTGAAACACACATATATTATCAAAATTAAAAATGTTGAAAAGTACCCCTCTGGCTATCCTAACTCTACTACCAGCCAAAAGAGGTTACTTCAAAACTTAACGAGATGAGTAACTTCTGGTGTTTCTGAAAACTTCAGGCCCTGAAAATACCAGAATTCCCAATGATTCACTAATCCAAATAAATAATTACTGCGTCATGATAGAGTAACATGTTAGCCACAATTTAAAGAAATCACTCATTCGAGCGCAGCGAGAACTAAAAGCCCCTATATTTCATAATTCAAATAAACAATGCAATAATGTTGTTTGTCCGTTGTCTTAGCGAACAAAATAAAACTTTTAGACAAGCATCGATCAATGAATTTTAAATTGCGTAGAATAATTTATAAAGATGGTCGCAGTTCTAGTTGTTACAAATGTATCTATATAAAAATGAGATTTTTCATTTTTTTTACCCTATTTCATACGATGCTGATGGAGATTACAAAATATTACAAAGAGGTACAATAAACAGATGAAATATCTGCATTAACGATAAAGATAAAAAGTAATAGATTTTCATGGATTGCCTGTGAGCTACGTATTTCATATTAAGTAAATAGTTATATCAAACCAACCAGTTGTTGGTGAGATCCCATTAAGAGGTTCAACTGAGGGACTTTCGAACTTGTTCACTAGTTTTGAATCTGAGAGCAAAGAAATTTCACTAGGTCAATCAATAAACAATGAATTAAACTTGAACGACAACCGTATTCAAAATTTAGGTGATCCTGAAACATTAAGCAATGCAAGTAATCGGTGATTTGTAAAAAACTGTGTTGATAGTTATCTACATATGGTTTACAAGATAGTAATCTTAGTGATACAAAATATGGTAAGAAGCTGATAGTAAATCAAAATTAGTGGATAAGGGAAGAGTTCAGCAACCTCGAGCAAGTTCTTACTAAAATAGATGAGATGCAAAACAAATTGATGATGCAAAGGAATATTTTAGATGTGAAGAACTTATTTAAAGAGAGATTAAATAGCATGTCTTAATTATAAAAATATTACAAACTGTAAGAAAACAAGTTCCTTGTGGATTCAAAATATTTAGCAAAACTTAGAACCTATAGAACAAAGGATAAACTCTGAGATAGATGCATTAGAGAGTGACACGAAATTAGTGAAGAAGTAACTAGAATCGCATAGTACTTTACAATCACAATTAATTAAATAATTTGATAAAAAAAATACTAATGCCCCAGATATTAGAAACGCAGTTAATGATTTTAAAGTGGAGTAGTATAAATAAAAGAAAGATTACTGTTATCACTAATGCTTTATCGCAATCAATGATTTTAAAGTGGAGTAGTATAAATAGAAGAAAGATTACTGTTATCACTAATGCTTTATTGCAGTCAATGATTTTAAAGTGGAGTAGTATAAATAGAAGAAAGATTACTGTTATCACTAATGCTTTCTCGCAATCAATGATTTTAAAGTGGAGTAGTATAAATAAAAGAAAGATTACTGTTATCACTAATGCTTTATCGCAGTCAATGATTTTAAAGTGGAGTAGTATAAATATAAGAAAGATTACTGTTATCACTAATGCTTTATCGCATAAACAGAAATAACCAGAAAGATAGATGACAACAAAAACAAAATAAATGTTGTTGAAGGTATGATAAGATGTGCTTGGACAGCCTACGATTGTTCTATTACTAACTTAAGGAATAACATTATAATGATGAATGTGCAGACTTTACTAACTTTAAAAAATGAACTTACTGCTGGAATAGAAAAACATCACAGAGTAAAAGTTTCATAAACATATTATCTTGAAGAAGGTAATAATATACATTTTTACATAGAAATAGTTGATTAAATTACGTAAACATTTACATTTTCATTTGATATCTTTGATATCGGAGACAGTATTCAAATGTGTTACCATGGGCAAAAGCGAAAACGTTTTAAGTTATGGTAGAAGCACTCTAGTTGTTGGAGCAATTGCAAATTGGTTAGCATTTGGAGGAAGCAATGTTTTGTTTTCAATATTTGGCTAAATTTGTGCAAATGATGAAAGAATAAGATATGATACATAATGCAAGAGTGTCAAAAGAGAAATCAATGAGTTTGATAAGAACAGAACAGCATCACTCCATAATATTAATGAAATATTATGCAAACATGGTTTTATTACTCACAACTTAAATCACTTTAATAATGAATTTTGTTTATTCTTCTACTCGCCATGATGCTGTTCTAGACAAATCTAGGGAACCTAACTTCAATAATTTTTACCAACTTTCTAATCAACAGATAACTAATGAGTATATATTTATTGCTGCTGTAATGGCATTTAGTGTTTATATTGGCTATATATTTCTTCGCAATTTAGGCATTGGTATTTATAAGTGAAAGCAAAGCGAGTAAATTCTGAACAAATTGTAATAATTCAAGAAAATAATTATCTGACAGAATGCTCGAAAGTACTCACCAAATAAATAGCTAACAAGATCCTAAATAAATAATGAAATATGTCTACATTTGTGAAATATATGATTCCCAACAAACTGGACAAATACCACAAGGTGTTAAGCATATTAATTTAATGCATCACTGGATTACATACAATCAATGCAGTGTTAAACCGAACATTCTTTACATGCTATAAAAGTATGATCTTGTGTTGTAATACCGAAACAAAAAACTAAGTGACCAAATTTTGAGCAAGAAAGTATAAATATTTCAATTAAATAATTAGGAAAATTCATAATTCTATGTTTTTAAAAGGTGATCAATTACAATTATGCTATTTTGTAGAAATTTATATGGAATTTAATTCACACAATCTTAATCAACTGTTTTTAGTCTCTATCTGATACGACATTTTAGCTTTCTGTAAATCCCTAGGTGGGTGGGTGGGACGTGGGATTAAGAAGAAAAGAAAACGATATAAATTATTGAATGTTAGAGTAATAACAGATATCGATTACTCTGGGCTTCTAATATAACACAGTCTATTGATAATAGTTAGATATTTAATATTTGCATTCCATTTAAATAATGGGGCTTTTTTAAACTCTAGAACTATTATACTTGTTCACCTGCTCCTGATTTTAGAAAGTATTCCCCATAATTTAAAATTTATTGCTGGATGTTTGACTAAATCTTATTTGTTAAGACATCTGACAAACTACATTATTGTATAGTTTTTTTTTTTAAATTCTGAATTAAAGGAGGCTTCTGGTTCTCGCTGCACTGAAAGGTTTCAGGAAACGCCAGGAATGATTGCTTTCTTAAATTTGTAGTAAACATGTAAAAAATATCGGGGATGTTGATTATTTGGGTGACTTATATGATTTGTTTGGATTACTGGATGATAGGGGTAAATCTGGTATCTTCAGAGCCCGAAGTTTCTAGGAATGCAAAAATCACTAATCTCTGCAATTGTTAATATATTATTATTATTATTATTATTATTATTATTATATATATATATATATATATATATATATATATATATAGAGAGAGAGAGAGAGAGAGAGAGAGAGAGAGAGAGAGACAGACAGACAGACAGACAGAGAGAGAGAGAGAGAGAGAAAGAGAGAGAGTTAACAATTCTTAACTTTCTTTTACTTGTTTGGACATACGTATATGTGATATATATTTCGTGCGCAAAGTATAACTTATATACTGAAAGAGTCCTTCCTGCATAGATAGTGGTCTGAAAAGGCAATGATCTCTCTCTCTCTCTCTCTCTCTCTCTCTCTCTCCGTATATCAGATGTGAATGTTGCATTTATATTTGTAGTAATCATTATACCGAAGACCACGTTATATAAGCTAACCTGTAGGATGATCCCTGTCATATAGCTGCACATTTGCATGAAAAATAAATTTTAAAAAAAAAGGTCCCTTCACCTGTATCGCTGTTCCACTAAATTAGGAAATGAATCGAAATAATTATTACATCTTTTTCAATTGTTTCCATTATTTGTTTTTAGAGGGACACTCACATTCAGAAGTTCCATGATCGTTTTTTATTTGTGTCCTATTTTGTTTAAAGCGGGAAACGGACTTTCCACATGCGGGTTCTAAAGTGAACATAGTTAAAGGAAAAAATTGTATCGAGGTCTCGAAGTATCTGGACGATCTTTGTGAATGGGATCTTATGACCCACCGGGGACTGCCAGAGTACGACCACGCAATGCTTGTTACGAGGTAAGTATATGTAAACCGGGTATAACCGTACATATTCAGGATACAATGACTACTCGCAGAGTACCCCAAATTACTATCGGAATGCATTTCAAACACGTGGCTAAATGATCAACAAAGAAAAATGTTCACTATTTTCAACATTAAAAATTAATTTTTTGTATAAACCTTTTAGCCCACGTAATACTACAGTCACTCTTGTCTCTTCAAGTTCAATTTCTTGTGACAAATACGTTGTGGTGTTTTCAATTACTTAACACAATGCGCCTAAGGTATGTTTCTTGAAATGATTCAAATTTGTATTGAATCTACTCCTCGTTTTCCAATATTACTCCTATTTTAAATACCAAAACAAAAACAAAAAACAAATAAATGTAATATAATTATGCTGCCCAGGCGTACCCAGGTCGGCTGCCTCTCTGTATCATTGGGAATGGCATCTGTCTTGCATCTCTTCGGCATCACATATCCAAATAAAGTTTTGAAACTGCCGTTTTTAAAACCAACCAATGAACGAACCAGAGTTTTTTCTATATTTAAAAAAAAAATTCTCTAACAATGGCGCTAGTCCATCTTTATTTATTTATTGATGATTATTATTATTATTATTATTATTATTATTATTATTATTGTTCTTGTTCTTGTTTACAACCATTGTCCAACAAGAACTAACAACTTATTTAAAGTGTCCATGACGGTTCAGATGTTGGCTTGCTTAGTTGTCAAGGTCGAGGAAGGCGAGAAAAATCGTCTTTTGGATGCGTGCGCACGCACATTTCTAATCCTGAAACCTCATTAGAATCATCTTCTAATAATAAACCGAAGTTTTTCTTTTGAAAGTTTTTGCCAGATTATTATATATATATTTTTTCTGTTGATAGTGCAACTTTGATGAAAAATGATGGAGTTTTTAAATATTGAACTTATGCCAATTATGCAGTGCAAACTGTCTAGGTGTCTAAACTTTTGTGCAGGAGATATGCTCTTTGCCAAACAAGCTTGGAATAAAATATCAGGCATTGGACTGGACAAGTTTGCTAGACGCCAATGGAATTTCGAATAAACAACAATCGACTAACTGCTGGTGGGAGGCTTCTGCAATTTGGGTATTCGTCAGTTTAATTTTATACCACAAAGATGCAATGAAATAATAATAATAATAATAATAATAATAATAATAATAATAATCATCATCATCATCATCCCATTTCTCTTGTCTGATTTGTACTTTGGGACTCATTCTTAGACTGACTATCCGTTTGAGAAGGCTTGGCTCATGAGCAATGTTTTAAAACATGAATCAAAAAGATCGTTAGTTCACATGGACTCAGTACATATTTATTTTCCCCATATATTCTCGACATTTGCTTTTCAGTAATGAACTTTCCATTTTGTCCAAATCCAAGTAAACAATATTTTAATCGAATGTATCTCCCTAGACAAACTTACAGTTAAGCTCTTGTCATAGGTTATCAGTGATTGTGGTGAGGCTGAACTGTAAACAAAGCAACGTCCCATGGGTCACAGATTTCACTTTGGGGACTGCATACATGCCTGATTACTCACATAGCCCACATAGTCAGACACACAATAATCCGCATATTCTTAACTCCACAGAGTGAATCACACAATAATCCTCATAGTCGTATCTATCTATCAATCTATATATCAATCTCTTTCTCTCTCTCTCTCTCTCTCTCTCTCTCATCGCAAAACTGTGCTATAAAAGTTTATATATATATATATATATATATATATATATATATATATATATATATATATATATATATATATATATATATATATATATATCGCTAAGTCTCTCTATCTCCCAGCATTCAAATATACTACTTCAATACTTCAATTAGCGGAGTAAATAAAACTAATTTCGAATGTTAACATTGCAAGGGCTGGTGGCCTCTTACGTAAACGTCATACCCTTTTCTGTTCTCCACTTTTAGGGACCAACCACTTCTTCATTTTTTGTTTTGTTTGGGAAAGGCCTGGGATTTGTTTTTATAAAAAAATTCGGCCTACAAATAGATTGAAAAAAAATTCTTGCTTTAATTTATATATAAAAAATGATTATATCGATTATATTAGTTGGAGAAAATAAATTGTCTTGAGGTTTAAAGAGAGAAAATATTTCGACTTGAAAGAGATTGATTGCCGCCCCCTCCCCCCTCCAGAAGATTGAATGGTCGGCCTCATGTATTGAAAGATGCATATTTTATGAGAGTCGTGCATGATTCATATTACAGTCTATACACTGGTGTGAATGTTTCATGTTTCATACTAACACATGTTAAGGACTATCTTTCCCTTATTTTTCTATCAAATAATGTGGTGAAATTCATAATGACGGATCTATTTTTCATGTGCTGCAATTGCAATGGACATCCTTTAGGAAACGTCACGAGGATATTAATTTCTTGTCATGTGGGATATGTTTATGCCACATGGTTTTCTTATAGAGCAAGCTATATCACAAATGGATAGGAATGATTTTATTCTACCTCCACCGTTAATCTTTTTTTTTAAAAGTCCATACGAGTCTTCTAAAGAGGCTTCTAAAGATTTAATGACAATGTCTTCCATTTTAAAGGAAAATGTTTTTGTTTTCATCCGGTTTTTAAAGTAAGTTTAATGCCAGTCTGTAATACTTCCATATGGATGCAAGGTTCTCACATGTAATTGAGGAATAAATATATTTGCCAGTCTGTACAAATAGCATATTGTACAAGTACACAGAGCGACTATTTTTATTTTTAGACATGACTTGTATGAGAACTCCACTAGTAATAACGTCGTTCGTGGTAAGTGCTCTCTCTCTCTCTCTCTCTCTCTCTCTCTCTCTCATCGCAAAAACTGTGCTGTAAAAGTTTATACAAATTTGTAACATTTTATATATTCCAGGGATATATTTTCTATTCTTGAAGTCAATATTCATTTTTAAAAAATACAAAATACAAAATTTAAAAAAAACATGGTACACTTAAGGAGCTTCCAACTTATTTGGTAGTACATCTTTTCAGGGAGTATAACATATTCTATCGTTCTAGACGCTCAAAGCTCAAAGTGTTATTTTCCTACACGCAATCAATCCTTTATCGAGTTTATCGGTTATGTTTTCAAAATATATGCTCGTTTACAACTACTTGTGTCTGTCTACTCGAAGAACCATTTATAGGTCATAATTATCATTATTTGTAAGGGCTTTTATCTCTAACTTTTCCACAAATATATATATAGAAGATATCTACGTTTTTTGAGTAGATATACGGATTTATTTCACGAGTGAATTGGAAACATTTTATTGTCGCCACGAGCGACAAAACGAAATGTTTCCACTTCACGAGTGAAATATTTCCGTATATCTACTAAAAAAACGTAGATTTTCTTTTTATTATATATTTTTTAAAGGAAAAGTCGTCGATTTCCATGGATTATCTCTATTTTGTGTCAATACGATTAATAGCCGCATTACTACATCGATAACAAAAGTTCATACATTTTACAATAATTTTAGGACAGCGAATTTTTACAAACTTAGCTTGTACGTATCATGCTTGAAATTGTGTATTTTGTCACAATAATGACTGAATTCGTACGGAAATGAAGACATTTTTATTTTTGTTAACACATTTCATACGCGGATTGATACTGTTGGGGTGGGGTAACAAGAAATATAACAGAGAAGCTGTATCAGACAGACCTCAGAGCGTAACATCTTTAAACAATTTTTTTTAATGATTGTGAGTTTACTTGTAAGGATTTTCGTTCTTCATTTTGTTTATTTCTACATTCAAGCTTACATTTTTGTGTCCTTGGCAAACTTGCAGTCTACCTTGGTAGCAGACGCTGTATCCAATTTTCGATTGTCACTTAATTTCGGTTTGCAATCAACACTAATCAACACCTGATTCATCCATCATTTTCAAACACGATTGTGATGCGAGTTAAAATTGCTGCTTAAAAAATTATATTTGTATGTTTAATCACGATTTTTTTTTTACTAAGAAATGTGTACCGTTTGTTCTAGAGTACTACAGGTATACAATACTGTATGAGTGACACATAGCAGTAAGTCATGCAAGTTCAGTCACTGACAGTTTCCATGATTCATATAGAAAACTAATTATAAAAAAAGTTGATACTTGAAGTCTACTTTTTGCTGTTTGGAGTTCGTTTTTAGGCATTTCTTGATACCGCCTCAATAATTGCATAAATGTACATTAGAGGGCCTACAGTGGACACATTTTAAGATCTGTACATCCTGGTGTGTAGGGAAAGAGAGAGGAAAGGAGGGAGAAAGAGAGAAGGAGCAGAAGAAGTAGAAAAGGGAAATAGGCCTAAATATGGAAATATGGGTCTGAATAATGGGCAGATATACTTCCTAAATGAAATGGAAAAAGAAAGTAGTTCCAAAAGTGGTATCGCCACCGTGGCGATATCATTTTTCTCTCACTGATATATTTCAATATCTCACTATCAAATATATAATAAAGAGAGGATATTTGCTTGCTCCGAGTGAATAACGGATATATTTCATCGAGTGAGTGAAAAACTCAGTATTTTTACGAATGGCGAATTTTACGAATTTTACTCGGAAGATCCAGTAATTCACTGCCTAGCAGAACATAAATAGTAATACCTTAAGAGACCACTTGCTAAACTTTCAGTGAAATTTGATACTTATTTGATTCTTAATAAGTTCAACAAAAACCTGCATTAAAGGACAAACTAACTCTAGAGACCATATTTTAGAATTAACAAAGGACTCTCTTAAGACTGCCATATGCCTTCATTCCTTAATTCTAATCCATCTACACGTAACAATGAATGTATATATATATATATATATATATATATATATATATATATATATATATATATATTATAACCTCACTATGTACTTTTAAAACCTTGCTAACGTGACCGAACTTGACAAAAAGAGATCTTATGATCAGAGTTTTTATTTAGTTTTTCGTGAACCGCATGAAGAAATTGTTTGTTGATGTACCACCCGAGACAATTTTGGAATTTTTGAGAAAATAAGGCTTATATAACAAATTCTGATCATATGTTTTAAGAATGCTAGTAGCAATGGGGGATACCCCAGCCTCAAATTGGATCGTCTGGCCTCAGTGGAAATTAACACTAGGCCGCCATTTTGAAATTGGACAGCCTGGCCTCAATAGGAATTCCCTGTTATAAAGTCCGTACGTTTAACATTATGAGATTGTCTGGCCTCAATGGGAAATTAACATTATGAGGGCAGAGTGTCCTATTTGTATTGGGGAATCTGGGACTGTGGGGTCTCAAACGTGAAATGTAATGTTTAAAATGTTCATAAGTGTAATACCTAGTTATCTGTTATTGAATAACCTGTTATCTGTTATCTACTAGCCAGCATCCACACCCACTATCCAATACCTAGTTATCTACGATCCACCACCCCGTCATTTACTATCCAACAACCAATTATCTACAATCATACACCCCACCAAATACTATCCAATACCCCGTTATATATTACCAAACACCCGTCATCTCTATCCAATACCCCGTTATCTATTTTCCAACACCCGTCATCTTTTATCCAACAAACCGTTATCTACTCTCCAACACCTAGCCGTCTACTATCCAATACCCCGTTATCAGCTATCCGACACCCCGTCATCTACTATCCAATACCTAGTTATCTATTATCCAACACATCGTCATCTATTCTCAAAAACCCCATTATCTACTATCCAATATCCCCGTCATCTACTATTCAATACCCCGTTTTATTATGTACCTAAATATTATCTACCCAAGAAAGAGCCAGAAGTTTACCCTCATTTTCCAGAAGTAGGAAAACGATACTGTCGTTTTCTGATTCCATATTACCATACTCTCAAATGAGGCTTGAGCTACCTTTTCCTCGAGTTTTCCTGGTTACAACTAAACAATCGTGAACAACTATGCCGTAGCCTTACTTGATATACAAAAAGAAATGATTAGCATTCTCTGTAACAAATGTGTATCATCAGGCTCCAAACATTTGTCCGATTCCGCTGTGAATAGCTGTCAAAAATAATGGTGCCATTTCCATGCCAAGTCCCCATCGGCATCTCATAATGTTCCGGTAGAAATAGTTCAAACGCTATCAGCCTCGCCTCGGATGGAAACTTTCGTAATTGTTCAGCTGGTGAAATTTTCCGTAATGCAAAGTTTGACAACTGCACAGTAACTGTAAATCACATATATTGGTCTGCTGCCCCAGTGCGTCGAATAATTGGTGTTATTGACTGTGAGAGTAGTGAAAATGAGTGACTGTTGCTACACACACTTCATTCATAAAACTGATATTCATGCGCATATAAGCTGATCAGAATGAAATTTGGTTTAGGACATAAGTCGTGATTCGTATCTGAAAGGTTGAATTGTTAGGTAATTTCTTTGTTTTTCAGTTTTCGTAATGAACCAGGTTTTCTGCTGCTGACAACTCTACGTCATTGAGAAATCAAAAGCGCATTACTATGATAATAATAATAATAATAATACTACTAATAATAATAATAATATATCTTCTATCCAACACCCCATCATCTAATATCCAATACCCCGTTATCTAATATCCAACATCCCTGCATCAACTTTCACGTAAGCTATTTGAACGACCAACACACACTCATGCACTATCCAACCCCCACACCTACTATCCCACACGTCGTGTGAGTGACCAACACCCCTACATGTACCATCCAATACCCAACCCAACCTACTAACCCAGACAGAGCAGGGATATGATGTAACAGAAGGGGGATAAAATATACACGTACTATACCCACAAACATACTTATATACTATCACACACAAGAGGGTAGGAAGTGTTCATGCACACACTATACCTACACACTTCACACAAATATAAAATGTAGGAGGGGTTTTAAGCTTTAGTTGACAAAGACAAAGAGATACGCAAACACGTAAAACACATATTACATTGGCAATGATTTGAGTTGTATCTCTTTTGTACAGAACCGTGTGGCCCTGAAAAGAGACGTTGGGGTAATAATGGTTAACAACTACCACACCACCTGCATACCATACCGTCCGGAGCGTGTTATGCATTCTGCACATTTACCATCCAATCTAGAGGGATTGATGATTTCTTGGGCCTCGTCCACTTTTCCTACCCTGGCACGTAGTCTCCTCTGTACTTTTTCCATCTTTCGTTGAGGAGTTATTTTTTCCTCTCCTTTATCTGTCTTTCCCTTTCCTTGGACTCCATTGCATAGGCCCCTTAATTTTAGACGTCTCCTGATTACTTCGCTAACGAGTTCTTTCTCCATTCGCAAAGAGATGATTTTCCTCTCGAGATGGCTTGAGTGAGATGGCCGCTACACTCATCTGCTCCAAGAGGAGCTTTGTTCTCCCAAACATGGCTACAGCTTCGCAGAGTTTTTCAAATTTGGCAGTGTTGGCTGGTCATTCTTCCTTTATCTTGTCACCTTGTCAACGAGGAATGGTAAAATTGATGTCCTTGTTTGATTTGTATTGTTTGGCGGCAATTAAACCAACATTGTGAGGATTGTCTGCTTCTGCCAACTCTGTGTCGCTAAAGGCACCCAAGGTGGAATATTTCCACACCCCAAACGCATCCAGATATGTGTTTTTGTCTTCTTGTTATTACGTCACAAGATTCTCAAGGCCAGCTCGATAAGGGTAACTGTCCATGCTGCTACTGACGAGCTTGTTGTTCAAGTACTTCTTGTGACATTCGCAAGAATCTACGTGCATCATTTTTAGTTAGTAATCAAACACTTCCAAACCTTGCAGACGTCCAAACTTGCAGACGTAGACCCTTCAATTTGGTTTTTGGTGCACGATAAAAAATTTTAATTCATGAGCGGGATTGTAGCAAATGCTGGCTGAAAGTGTATCCATGTTGCTGCTGCTGCTACTACTCAATAAGTTAATCAACTACCAATGCTATTTTATTCCTGTGGTGTCTTTTTGGATTGCAAGACTTTACGTGTCTGACGAGCAATAGTTGTAAAGGATGATGCTTGAAAAGGGGTGATTAGTTCTTGTTTGACTTCTTTCTTCACTTCTGTCTTCACTTTTTTCTTTTTTCTTCTGCTGGCAAGGGTGTTGACATCATCAACCAAAAATATGATATCAACACCCTTCCGGAGTAGCCAACAATGTATTTGCAAACTTTGGCTTTTAGCAATTTGAGTTTGAAACTTCATCCCAGTAGCCGTATCTATTTCCGTCTTTGGAATTGCTGCGACATTTCCTCTCAGAATAGGTCTAGCCGTCTCATCTAAAGCGTTTGGATGAAACAGTTAAAGACGTTGCAATAATTGTCCATACCGTTGCGATTTTCATGTTTCTAACAAATCTGTTCGGTCCATCAACGAGTGTAATTGTTGTTGTAAATGTGACATCTCGTAAGATCAGGATTAGGAGTTCGTACCAGTGATAGAGTTCCATCCACCGTTTCTAACTAACTAAAGTTAATTTTCTTCCTTCCATAAGGTCCATGGGTGTAAATGTGATGTCTTTCCAGAAAGGTTTGTCTATTTTATCTTTACGTTATGACTCCTCGAGCAAGTCCAGCAGTCGGTCCTAAGAAAGGAGCAGCCACATTTAACAACGGTCCTATTGGAAAGGTAATAAACCCTCCTCCTCGAAGCAGCATTTTATTTCTTTGACTGGTTGGAATTTTCTTTTTCACCACATGGCGAAGAACGTGACGATGTCGTCCTAATCGTTGTTTCTGTATGTTGGTCAAAAGAACCGTTCTTTTCAAGATTCACGCACTGTATCGAATGATTTCTTTTTGCATAGGAACATTGGCTTTCGTCAGTACTGAAAAGACATCCCAATGTTTAGCTAAGCGAGACGGTGTAGCTTTGTTTTTTCCTTTCATGGAAGAAGACATGCAAGAATGGAAAAAAACAAAGCTATACCGTCTCGCTTAGCTAAACATTGGGATGTCTTTTCAGGGTGTTCGTTAACACTAGTTTATTGTATGTGGCGAAGTCCAGGAGCTTGAGTCCTCTCTCATTGGTCTGCTTATTACAGTATGGACAACAGGCTTCTCGCCAGTCTGCTTGTGCGTCTTCTCCTACCTTAGCATTCCAGTCTCCTTAAATAACCAGAATATCCTTCTTGGGTGTCTGGTCTATGAGAGTTTGAAGCTGGTCGTAGAACTCATCCAGTTCCTCGTCATCATGGTCAGATGTTGGGGCATAGACCTGTATGATAGTGATGTTAAAGGGAGATGCCCTTACGCGGATTGTAATCATCCTGTTCGACACTGGTCGACAACCCATGACTGCACTCACAATGTCCTTGTGTACCATAAACCCGACTCCATGTTCATGCTTGTTCTCATGCCCACTGAAGTAGATCACGTGTCCGTGATCTGTTGATCTCTCTCCGAAATTTTTCCAGCGCATCTCGCAGAGTCCAAGGATATGCCATTGGTATCTTCCCATTAGCTCCTCGAGTTTCCCTGCTGGTCTTAATGTCCTGACATTCCATGTTCCAATGGTGATGTTATCTCTTGCCCGTACTTTGATGGTAGTTGCTCCAATAGTCCAGTAGTTAGAGCGTCGGCCTCGTATGCAAGAGGCCCCAGGTTTGAATCCCGGCCAGGCCATTGTAATTAAAAAAAAAAGTAAGTGAAAAATGGCACCAAGAGCTACCTCGTTTGACGCTCATCACTAAAAACTTTCTTGGGATGGACAGGCAGTGGGCAAGATAAAAAACTTGCAAGGAAAGGTTTAAGACACTCACGCCTCCACGAGTCTTCCTACCTATGGGAGAAATAGGGTGGTGGTAAAACTTTCATCACTGAGCGAAAGTCTTCCAAGTGGAAGTCAACGGCCAGGGCGGAAGGGTTCCAAAGACGAACTCAACGGCCACATGTTCGAGACCAGGACGAACCATATAGTAACATGGATATCGGCTGTGGTCTACAGCCTGGAGAGGGATGGGCGCCGCCAGGTTGAAACGGCGCATTTTTAATCAGTATATCTTTCCCAGCCACCTCATAGCAACTGATAAGTTTTGAACGTTAGCCTTTACAATTATGATATCTAGCCTTCTTTTGTTCTTTTCAGGTCTTTCCAGGAGAGGAATGGTATGTGAGTTTGGTAACAGAACTTCGGTTATCAAGGCAGGTGATTATTTTGAGACGGTGGGCACAGCAACACACGAACTTGCACACAGGTAAGTCGACTCATGGCGTCCAATTTGTCTCGCTTAGCACCTCTGGTGCCCTGATTCCTGATTTCCACGTGTGCATCTGTTAGTGACTGCACATCTAACGTCGATGGTTTCCTCTTGGTTCTTCGGTTTTCTATATCAAACACTAGACGACAGTATCATCCGAACCGTTGAGAATACTTACTATACGATCGACTTAAAATACATAAAGTTCACTAATCAACTGACTTCATGGATTTGCGGCCGATACTCAACCAACTCGTTATCATAGCTATTTTCATTAAATATGTTATTTTGTTTCTTGTGTCTTTTCTTTGTAAGAAAATATAATGTTGATTAAAAGAGGACTGTGACATGAGTTCTGAAATATTCACTAAATTTTCTTGAGAGATGCTGAAGTTGTAAAGCCTTTATATTGTATATATTATACAGTATAGGAGGCAGAAGTGACCTGTTGAAGTCCCTTACAGACCGCTTGATCGACACTGTGATATAGTATAAGCATCAGAACTGACCTACTGAGGCCCCTAACAGACCGCTTGACTTACCCTGTGATATAACGTAAGCCGTAAAGGTAACCTGCTAATTATTCAGGACGGACTATGTGAACAAAAACCCTGTTATATAGTATAACCTACAGAAGTGACCAACTGAGGCACTTGACACATCAATTGACCGATCCAGCACACGCAGAAACAAAAATGAGATTAGATGAAAATTCCCACCTAAGCAGAATGATTAGATTAGTCAGCGGGTCTGTAAGTCCATTGTTGCTTTCTGAAACGGGAATATATGGCAAATGGCGGCAAGAGAAAGAGAGTATATATATATATATTAAACCTTGGTTTTATAGGAATTGTAACACTAATAGCTTTTATTAATGTTTTGTAGTTGTAATATTAATGTAATAAGAAACCTGTGCAAATTTATTCGATTTGTAATTTGTTGTTTACTTACCACTTCACGCAGTTTGATGAAATAACCTCATGTGAAATATGTGACCTGTGTGTATGAAAAGTTCTTTATGCTCTGTTCTTTTCTGGAAATTATATTAGGCAAAAGTGGACTGAAACGCACCAACGCAGGGTAGAAAGATCAATGGAAATTCTGATTATCAAAGCTACGCTGTATCTGGTGTATAGTTATGTGCATTGCTGTTTGTTATTTCCAGTCTTGGAGCGGAGCACGACGGCGACGGGGACGCCAAAGATTGTAAATCTGAGGATTTTTTTATTATGTCAAAGGAGCCACCAGTATTCCACCATGTCAAGCCATACTCCAGAAACCCCTGGATTTTCTCTAAATGCTCAGTGGAAGCGTTCAAGAAGACATTAAAGGACAAGTATGTATGATGTATATCGAGGCATGCAATAGTATAAACTTGTCTTCTTTTCAGACTTCCTTTGATAGGGATGACTGACATAACCAGTAGTGGCTCAGGAGGAACATAATGGTTTGGTATCTCAGCAATTAAGAAGTAATATGGAAATTATGAATAAAAAAGATCTCTTGGGCACGAAAGAAACGTCTATTTTCAGGGACTTCGTTCTGTATGTATATGCACCTATTTTATTCAGCAAATATATGTTCGCCTATCTTTCTGTCTGTTCGCAAACATGAAAACGCATGTGTGTATAGGTATGTTGGTACATATGTAGGTAGGATGGTGAGTGGTAGGTAGATTGCTAGGTGTCCTTCCTGTCTATATATCTATCTATCAAATGAACCTATTTATCTATCTATCTATTTATCTGTCTGTCTGTCCCTGTAAACAGTCAATTTTCATATTTCAGAGACTGCGTAAAAAATAAGGGTGCTATCTACAACGAGACCGAATGGAAAAAGTTTACGAAGAAACTACCAGGAGAGGTGTATTCCAACAAAAAACAGTGTGAGCTCATTTTTGGACACAAATCCTACTACTGTGGGGTAT
Organism: Margaritifera margaritifera; assembly: GCA_029931535.1. Classification (NCBI taxonomy): domain Eukaryota; kingdom Metazoa; phylum Mollusca; class Bivalvia; order Unionida; family Margaritiferidae; genus Margaritifera; species Margaritifera margaritifera. The sequence continues at coordinate 260,942 of JAQPZY010001258.1, read as the reverse complement.
GTACATATTGTTTGTGTTCCTTTGCCTTTGCGCGATTGGGTTCCCATCTCTCGGAAAGAGTTAGCAATACCATAAGCGATGTCAACATCTAAATTGATTTGATTTGTTTTCTCTCTTTGCAATCCTATTTTACTCAAGAGTTCTCTTTGAGGTATTGTATTATCAAATCATCACAAATGAACAATAAATGAGCAATACGTGTATATGTAAAAGATCTAATGGTACATCAGCACAATTCTGGTGGTATAGTACCGAGTAAATATTAGGCCATATAAATGGTAAAGTTAAAATACATTAAAAAATTATACAAAGTAAACGATAAAGGTGAAATGGTCAAATTCTTATAATGCCTTTATATATATATATATATATATATATATATATATATATATATATATATATATATATATATATATATATATATATTATTTCTTATGAAAGGCCCTGGGTGGTCAAGTGGTCTAAGGAACTTGTCTTTACCGATTCACTGACATCTCAACTCTTTCAACCGTAGGTTTTATTCAAAGCATCATATAAGATTGTCATGTAATTCCTGTCTACATAGGACTGAATCTCATCTGCATTGTTGCTCAGTCATGAGTCTTGCAACTCTCTCAGTTTATATTAGACAGTCGTCTTGATGTTGTTGAAGGATGCCTTCAAAGACGATGTGCTGTCTTTTAAACATGCTTTTGGAGCCAATGTTTCTCGTTCAGTAGTTTCCGTATATCGGCATCGTTCTCGTCAAACTAATATTGGTGTTCATGTGTGGAGGGACCAAGGGTATTGAATGCAACTGAGTACACAGCGTCTCTGAAGGATGTCTGGTTTTCCTCGACGTTCTTGGAGTTCGAGTCAATTGCTTCTAGTTGGCTAATTTTTGTAATATAGCCATGTTCTGGCGCAATAAATATATTTTGCCATTCATCCTATCTGATAATTTCTAGCGCAGCTGCATTTGTTGTAACCAAACAATTCACCATAACATCGAATCTTTGCTGCAGTAGCGATTGTAATCATTCAAACATAGTAGTATAGGACTGGCTGCATGGCGACTCGGGAGTTGGAAGTTATTCAGTTTTTGTTTTATTCAGTTAATAATTTTTTCTCATTTTGTCATTTCTATTTTGAATTCCAAAGTTAGGTTATTTACTAACCTGCTAGCTTTGCTGATAGCTGTGTTTTGAATTATAGAAATTGACCATTTTTAGCATATTGTAAAAAAAATTAAACATTGAACGAATCTGACCCCTCGAGGCTCCAGAAACCGCCACACCCATACTTTCAGGCATGATTTGTGGTCGGTAGCACTTGCACTAAAAACTCCAGCCCTTTCACTATTTCAAGATAATGTAACATACCTATGCATATTTTGTTATGTTTTGTCCACGTTAGTGCATAATATAAGAACAATAACCTTGGTGCAGTTGGGCTTGTAATTAATGCATTGGACTTCATTGAAAACGTAGAAAAAAAGAAAGGAAATATATAAAGAACCTAATTAGCGTATTGATGCCTTGAGATTGGCAACTGCCACGTGTACACCTCTGAAAAGCTTTCTCATAATACTAGCGCTATCAGCAGCTATGTGTTTTTCGCAGAAACAAATGTAACAGGAAAAGGGTTCAAAATATAACTGTCGCCATCTTGAATCGAACCCGGCTCTTCGGATTCTCAGTCGAGAGCTCACATACCACGACATGAAAAGATTCAACCTAGCGTAGCTGGTTAGATGACCTCATATACCTTGAGTTATACGTCATTTGTTTTTCTTTTAAGGATGTACTTGCAGATATTTGTCTCTTCATGGAATGTGTGGATCCAAAAACGTGGCGATGCCAAAAGAAATTTTTCAGCGCAGCTAGAGGAACCATGTGTGGACATAATATGGTAATCTCTCTCTCTCTCTCTCTCTCTCTCTCTCTCTCTCTCTCTCTCTCTCTCTCTCTCTCTCTCTCTCACTAAATATTTTACTGGATTTCAATAGTTAACAAAAACTCATTTATCAGATGTAAATTTCTACTTTCTAACAAAAAGACATGACAGAAGCCGTATAATTTCTTACTATTACACATTAATTCTGATTAGCTCTGAAAGGAAAAACCATTCAGTGTGTTTTACAATAATTCATGCAGTCAATTAGGCAAATGCATGTTATAGAAGGTACTTGTTTACAAATCAGTCAAATTAATAACGAGTGGGGAGCTGTGGGTGCAGAATGTGCATTTTGCTTTTTATATACATACATACGTACTGACCACTAGATGAAAATAATCCTATATTTCATTTGCAGTGGTGCATAGAAGGAAGATGTGTTCCTAAGCCTACAAAAACAGGTGAGTAGATCCATTAGATATGGAGCGACGTTGGCACAGTGTTTAGCCTGGCAGACTCGCAATCATAAGGATGCGAGTTCGAATCCTGCTGAGACCATGCGGAATCTTTTGCCATGGTGTTTTCCTTGGCAATGCACTTCACGCCAATTGCCTCTGCACGATATAAGCTTTCATGCGTTGATGTTTCGTTAGACACCAAGCAAATACAAAAACACCGCTTATTTATTTATAAATTCTCAATTATTAATTCAGTTATTAATTAATGAAACTTTAAATATTTAAGTATATTCAATAGTTATTATGATTATAACTTTAATCATGATGATAATATTAATTATTTTACGCGCATGGTTATTTAAAATGTATGAAACTTCGCTCAACTCATTCAAAAAATCGAGATGACAGCAAATTAAAGAAGTCCTTGTATGTTGCAGGACCAACCACAGTGAGCTGCACGCAGACAAGTAAATTTCTGGATTACCGATTTGGATGATAGCATACGAAAACCGCCGTTATATTTTCTTCACTGACAACTCATATCAAAACACATTTATCAATTCAGTATATCTATCCTTGTATACTAATTTACAATATGCACAAGTTTTTACACGTGATACATTGAGCTTATGGTTGTTAGACAACAAGTGTGGAAGGGGTATTGTGTTACCCTCGCTTATTCGTCTTTTTGGCTACTTATTCTTCATCAGTATGTAGCTTGACTTGGCTCTTGGCGGATAAGATTGAACTTGATTGGCATTTGTTGCAAAGAGACCATGTTGTTACCATTTATTAAATTTCGAAAACAGAAACTCCTTTCGGATATTTTGCATCAAGTGTTTCTGAATTTTCAAAATATGACAAACAGTGAGAAGGCAGCTTTAATCGTAACCTAAATAAACATAGAATAAGTCATTGTGGTACCTTTTTTTTGTAGGTGGATTTCTCGAACTTAAATTTATATTTACTATAAAGCGCATATAAATAACTTCGCGAATTTACTCAAAAGATTCTAATAGTAAATCATGCTTATTTTATAGATCAGTTACGGATATAATTGACTATGTTCTACAACTGAACATATCTTTTCAAGAAAATATTAAAATAATCCCTTTTCAAGCGTTGTTGATGATTTATCAAATTGCTTCCTGTACACTGTACGGTGTGTTCCAATTAGTTTAGTAGATACAGTGAATGAAAAAGTCAGGGGTATCGAGTTCGAATCCAGTCAGATTAATTTTTTTTATATCTAACCGGTCTAAATAAAGTTTCCATTTGGTATCTCACTTTTGTTATCTAATAAAATTATACAGATAAAATTGCAGCGGCTGTTTTGTCTAGAAATGCCACTGCCACTACAAGTTGATTTCAATCGCTTTCTTCCAGAAAAGCATCTTCTTGTTTTTGCATTAATTTTCATCGGATTTAGCAACAATTTAACGGAAAATATAGACATGATAACCATTGAACTAGGAACACTGGCACCATTGTTGTTAACATTTCATTATTTTAGCCAAAATTTAACATTGAAATGATTGTAGTAACAAATTAAAATGAATCTGACCGTGGGGTCACATGGTCTGTGCAGACAGAGGCGTTGTTTTTTACACGCATAACTGGAGAACAGTTTGTTTCCACCGCTTACCACGGTAATCTACCTCACTCCCCACCACCCGACCCATTTCCATAGGACCTGACGGGAGTTAGAATATGAACGTTCATCTACACACCACTGTCAGTAGTAGATCTCTAAGTTTAAACGTTAAAACGATGTAACTGTAACATTGCATTTTTTTTCTCTTTTATTTAATTCGCCTACATAATGAAAGACACATTTATTTGTGTATTTGGGAAGGAATTTAAATATTACATGCATAATTTCGTAACAATCATCATCACCATTATCATTGATCATCATCATTTTTACTTCCACAACCTCCACCACCTTCTCAACATTATCACGATGAAAGCCTTCTTGTATCCTGCAACAAGAGCTTGCATTCACGCGATACATCATTGCAATAAACCAAAGGTTTAAAAACAATAAAGTCACGTGCGAGATCAGACGTCTAACGACTTCGCACTATTTTCAGTAGTACAGATGTTGACCTCTTTTCCAAGCAAGTAAATAAAACCGGCTATATGTCGTAATTATCGTAAAATTTGATTCATGTAAAGGAAAATGCCTGTTTAAATTTTTCGAAAGCTTCTAAAATCCATTTTTAATAAATGTAAAAAAAAAATATTTGTACTTGGTAACAGTTAAAGAAAAAGTATTTTAATATAACCAAAGAAATAATAAAGCCGAATGCACGCTAACTTATGTCAAGCCAAAGCAATTCATCTGCGATCGTTGAAAATGAGAAAGAACGAGAAAAGAAAGCCAAATAAATAAGGCAGCCCTTGATCTTATGAGAAATTACATGTGAATGTTGTGATTTCCCCAATTTCAATCTACATAATGACATTATGTTAGCATTTAAGGAAGAAACTGAGCTGAATGAACATTTGTCCATTAAGCATCAATCTATTGTCATTAAATTTGGGTTTGTCTGATAATGAGAAAAAAACTCAAGCAATGAAAATCAGCTCACACCTACGTGATGTGGAACTCACTGGAGATGAATTATCTGACAATGATGAAAATGTATAACCCTTGAGATGGGAACAATATCACTCTTATTATTACCGTTTCATTATTTTAGTCAAAAATCAACGATAAAATGACTAGTAACAAATTAAAAAGAGGGTGACCTCAGGGTCACTCGGTCTGTGTAGGCAGTGGTGTTGTTTGCCTACGTGACTGAAGAGCAGTTTGGTTCCAGCGCTTTCAGTGGTAATTTACCCCATCCCGACCCGATGCATTTCCATAAGGTTTAATGGGATTTAGACAATGCATGTGTACATCTACACACCACTGTCAATATTAGATCTATAAATAGCAAACGTTGAAATGATGTAGATCTAGTTATATAGTATATTGCTTTTATTTTTATTTTTCCCGATATAGTGAAAATGAAAGCTATGTCTATTAAGATATGTGTGAAGCAATTGAATGATTACTTGCATCATTTCACAACAATCACCATCATCACCATCACTGTTCACCATCATCATCTTCACTTCCACTACCAGCGCAACATTACTCTCTGAAATGTTTCTCTGTTATCCTGCTTCTGCTTACATTCTCTCGATTCATGTGTCCGGATGGCCGAGTAGTCTAAGGTGCTCACCTTTACAGATCACAGTGGGTGTGTGAGAAATCTTGCCAGTAGCTTACCGTGGATCGGTTGTTTTTCCCGGGGTCTTCTCGGGTTCTTCCTCTATTAAATATACTGGCCTCAATGTATAGCCTATCATGTGCTGAAAAATGACGTCAAACAGCACAAAAACCAAACCAAACCTCTTGATTCAATGTATCCAATAAGCCAAAGCTTTATAGTCTTAGTACCTACGGTAAAGTCACGCCCGAGTTCAGACGTCTGATAGCCTCTCACTGTTTGCAACAATATAACACATTTTAACCTCTCCAGATATCTAAACAAACCCGGCTTTCTGTCGTAATTACTATAAAATCTAAGTCACTTGATAAAACAATGCATGTGTATATTTTCGGAAAAGCTGCTAACGTCTATTTTCAATAAATGTATTAAGAAAATAATCATTCTCTGAAACAGCTAAACAAAACCTTGTTTAATATAAGAAAATCAATAGCCATGCCGATTACACGTATATGTCATCCACAAAACAAATTCGTCAGCAAAATTGTTGAAGAATGAGAAAGAACGAAGAAAGAATGCCAAGTAAAAAAGCATATTTTGATCTTGTGAGAAATTGATGGTGAAAGTTGTCAATTTCCCAATTTCAATATAGACTATGACATTATGTAGGCAGTTAGGGATGAAAATAAGCTGAATGAATATTTTTACATTAAGCATCAGTCTAATGTCGTTAAATTTGGGTGTGTCTGACAATGAAAATGAAATCCAAACATTGAATCTCAGCTCACACCGACGTGGTGTCGAATATCATGGAGATGAATTATCTGACTTGGATACAAACCTAATGGATGTAATCGTGGAGTTGGAGACACAAATTTCGGCAGATAATTCCAACAAGAGCAATAAACAAAGCGATGAAATAATGAACCACCTGGTCCGTCCAATCAAACTGTGAAAATATAAGTTGATAATGTCCGTCAGTTAATTCACAACCAGGAAAAACAAATTGCGAAAAACACTTTGACAGATGTAAACTTAGTTCGAAAATTTCTGTAAGTGAACTCCACCACACCTCAGACCTACCCTAAGGTTTGATGGGATTCAAAAGATGCATGTGTACATCTACACAACACTGTCAACATTAAAGCATTCAGTTTTCGACTAAAACAACGATCTAATAGTGCATTATTCATTAATTTATTATATTTACCCAGTATAAGGAAAGACATTTATTAACGTATGCGCGAAGGAATTAAAAGAGTACATGCATCATCTCACAATAAACAACACCATCATCATATTCATCATCATCATCATCATCATCATCATCATCATCATCAATATCATCATCATCATTGTTCATCATCTTTACTTTCAATACCACCTCAACATTATCACCATATATTTCTTCTTAATTTTACTGTAATCTAACAAGCACAATACATTCAGAGTTGTTGTTGTTATTATTATTATCATCATCATCATCATCACCATCAGTATCATATCATCATCATCATTTTGCTAACGAATTACAACACATATACCAATGTGAACATGGCACATATATCTCTGTTAGATTTTTAGAGCATGCATATTCAAATTCATATAATACTAGTATCCTATATAGAGAGGCCTACATTACTTGTTTCAATGTTGGTTGGGTCGAAAACTTAACTGTCCCTAAAACACACACACACACACACACACACACACACACATATATATACATATATATATATATATATATATATATATATATATATATATATATATATATATATATATATATAAGCATCATCTGCATTAGGATGACTTATTAAATTACTTACATTAGGAGGTCCACCTCAGTTAAAGCATTGATACACTCCCCTTAAAGTGGATTTTGTATACATGCAGACATGTCTCCTGGGTCTAAATTTCATGAAGGTTCAATTTATATTTGATTCACCCTCATTGTCCAAGGCAAAATGTCAAAAGTCCTTATATTTTGTAAAAATATTTATTTTATTTATTATATTTTATGTTTTATCGCCGAAGTATATATTTTCACTTGACAGCTTTAAGAAAACACCGAGCAACAATCATGAAAAGCAGATTGTAACTGACAGTGCAAGCGCACTAGTAAATTTAAAAATGGTACCATCATTTTGGCCTGGGTTTAGCAAAATCACAACAAACAAAAATACAAAATATTGCACTGAAAACTTGAAATTACCCGACTGTCAACAACTATACTTGCTTGTCCTAGCTATGCATTTGACAGTGCAAGCTCACCAATCAGATTAAACCATATAAGCCGCGCGATTCACCTACTAAAATTCTACTGCCACCCCCACCCCACCCCCACATTAAAAAGTATTTGTTTCTTAAAAAACCCGCTAATTTAAACATCACATTAATTACAACCAAATACCTAGCATGTCAATGTGAATTTATCTTACTATTGAAATTTGTCTGATCAAATAAAAGATGAACATACAGCTGTCGCAATCTCTCTTGGAGTAAAAGTAACACAAGCATAGCATTGTCAACAGAATTGAATTTCAAAAGCAAATACATTTTAATAGATCTAGCTTGTATGACTTATACTCTAGACAGTATCACTTATACATTTACTCTCCATGTATATGCTAGTACCAGTAGACGGATACGAAAACCTGCTTACTCAGTAGCACAACAATAATGGTAAGGCTTTGGGAAAATATGCAATTTTGGATCCGATACTTCCTTGCAATCGAATCATTATCTGTAAATACGGAATAATTATTATGGTGTTTGTCCTAATTATTTATTACTTCCTGAGGACGACACAATGGTATTTTGAAGAACTCCGTTCCTCGAACCATCTCTCCTCCGTTTTGCTATTGCGTCCATCCATCATGCATACTTCTCAAACATCATCATGCAAAATTATATAAAACTTGATAATATATTTCTCACGTTCAGATATAGTATAGATATCATGCATACACCAAACATTTTTCAAATCCTTGACCAACCTCCCAATTTCCATCACAGTTTGTATCCCCTCATTCCATCAGCAAAGTTACCCAAGAAGCTTTTACGGATGAATCTAAAAGTACAGTTGTTCATGCTTTTGGAATAAAATAGTTGCACATGAATAATTGTTGCACGTTACAAATACTTTACCAAACAGAGGGGATGTATCCCTGGATTCAGCAGAAGAAAACATGTTCATGTTAAGTGAAGCTGCTACTTAGAAGAATACTTTATTATCTATATGAAGCATATATAACCAAGAACCCAAACCCCAAGTTATACTCTTCCTCTCTCTCTCTCTCTCTCTCATGCATATACCTATATAGCATCTCTGTCTCTCATGCACACACCTCTGTATACCTCCACTACGATTAATTTCACTCGGTTGTAAATATAAAGATTGTTATGTTAGAGGTGATTCAGAGAATCAACATTATTAATATACTCGTATTTTACCTATTTTTACGAGTGTTTACTCACTTAGGCATACGGAGTAAATATTTATTACAAATTTCTGCACGAAAATAAGATTTATCATTTCGTAAATAATTTTTGAAATAAGAAACAGGTCATAAGATGGAAAAGAAACAAGAAAAAAAAAAACAATAATAACATTGTTAGGTATTTTGAACCGAGATAGAGTCAAAGAAGGAAAGGCATTGAAGAAAATCGTTCACTGTGAAATTAAGCTGATAAATATGCATTGGATGGCTATGGAAAGAACTTTAACAGCTTTTAGAATCTGAAAATCTTGTGCATCTTTCTTAAGATGAAAACTCAGCCTAATGTGCACTATTATATGGTGTTTCTGGAACTAGAAGTTCCAGTTCTAGGATGTGTTTAGCCTTTTACATTGTTTATGCAGAGATAACTTATTCGACAACCAGGGTTTTGACCTGATATATGTTGGTAATTTCTGAATAGTTTATCATAATTTAGTCTCCTTAAAAATGTTTATATCAAACTGATGCTCAAACACCTGCGATTAACACACACACTCTCTCTCTCTCTCTCCCCCCCCCCCCGAATTTGTGCAAATTCAGAATCAAACAGTTTGACATCACAGACTTTGTTATGAATCTTTCATTCAGTCCACAGTTACAAGAATTAGAAAGTCCGTATTAAGAAAAAATCAATGACAGTATATAACACATGCATGTTAGTCTCAGATAAAATCACAAAGGAATCGGTGGAAATAAAAAAAAGTAAAATTCCCTCAGCTTGCAATATTTTCAATTATACAAGAAATATTGCAATACAATGAGCATTAAATACAGATATTTTAAAGGAATTGTAAGTTTAGCAATGTAATTTCGACTCTAAAGAAAAAATTCCGCATTTCCTCATCGATGATGGAAAATCCAGACTGTAGAACAAGCGGCCACTATAACTGTAACATAAATTTCTCTCTCTGAGATGTGAGTGTTAATTGAAGAGTCGGGTAAAGGGTTGGTCTGAAATGAAGACGATATGCTAGAGTGGGATCATGAGATATTGTTGCGTGGGGAGACTACAAAAAGGTAACGGTAGACAAATCGAGGGCCTTATTAACGCTCGAGTTGTTTTTGCCAATATATCCTTCAATTTCACTGGTATCGCACGAGAGAAAATTGTCTAACTACTTTACTCTTTGACCGCGACTTTCCGACTTTTATGCGATCAACACTCTTTTTTTTCATCATTGTTAAAAAAGAAAAAGAACTAAAAAAACAATAAGAACAACAACAACGACAAGAACAACCTATGGTTTTCATATACCTGTTTGACCGGAAGTAAGCAATCTGCTCACGTGGTCAGCGTGATAAAAATATGCATAATGTGAAATGAACAAAGCATACATTGTCGTGTCAAAAGTTGCAATATCCTATTAAATATATTTAAATAGAAAAAAATCTGTTTATTTATTTATTTTATTTACGTTTTTATTTACATACATTTTTTTCTGATGAAAAGCTAAATATCGGATTTCTTTCCGATTACCGTATATACTCGCTAGTACCAACTGTTAACTGCATAGACACAGATCTGCCGTCGCATAATGCGACGGCAGATCAGGGTCTATGTTTTTTGCTTTTGGACCCGATTTATACGCGAGTAATGACTAATCAGTCGAACAAACAACATAGACCCAGATCTGCCGGCGCATTATGCGACGGCAGATCAGGGTCTATGTTGTTTGCATTTGGATTAGGCGACGTTGAGAGGTCCTATCATCTGACTTGCTTACACATCAACTAATTTATATATGCATTCTCTCATTTATAAAATAATTTTCGTAAATCTTGGAAACATAAGAAATGAGTCTTACTCTTAGGTATATCTTTAACACGTCTCTCCAATGACAATCTTTAAACATTTATGGTCCTCCGAAGTCAGATCTTAAAACAAAAGCAAAATCTGCTTCTCACACTATACTCACTTGTTATCATATCATTCCAAGATAATTGTTACTATCTAACCCCAAGAATCTCGGCAACTCTAATATTTAAATATTTTCCAAATGACTCCACATTCATTGGGACAAAACATAAGGAAGACATCCTCTTAATGTCAGGCATCCTCCTAATTTTGGTATGTAAACATGGGATTCTCCTCCTTATGTAACTAATGTATACACACAGAGACAGAGAGAGAATGAGAGAGAGAGAGAGAGAGAGAGAGAGAGAGAGAGCAAACCAAAAAACAAAACATCTGGTAACAGACAGCCTGTTCATACACATGTACCCTTTAGTTTACGACAGTAAGAATTATGGCTAACTTCATGAAAACAAGGTAACATACATCTTTGTAGCTTCAATAGTTTTTGTGATTTTGATACAAATAGTCAACACTGACGATTCAGGCCATAATACATAAATGCCAAGTCGTTGAAATCTTCCTTCGATTCGTGCTTATGGTGTCGTCCATACTGATGTACAATGAAACTAAATTTATCCCCAACTACCACAGCAAATCGGACGCAATGGGGATCTAAAAGTAGACAAAAGGACCATGAAAGTTTTATTTCAAATAAAAATCAGTAACTTTCTTTATAACTTTGCGCTATGTTAAACGTTGAAAAAATGTCTATTTTGGGCAGAGATATCCAATAAACCGTTATCCTTCTACAATCAATGCCTATGAAAGTTTCTTTTATAGCAACATACAACTCATTCCTTCTTTAAAACTTTCTTCTTTGTAGAGATTTGGAACAAGACAACATCTCCTTTTCTCTCAGATTCAATATGCATGTAGAGTTAGTATCACTCCGGGGAAATGTAGTATCTGCTGCAGGAGCACCCTAATCTATTGTCTTCATATAAGTCATGGCATACTTGCATTGGAAATATAAATATTTTGTGCAGATATACCTAATAAACCGTTATCCTTCTACAACCAATGCCTATGAAATCGTCTTTCCTGGCAACATTAAAGTCATTCCTTCTTTATAAAGATTTGGAACAAGAATACATCTCCTTTTCTCTCAAATTCAATATGCATATAAACAGTTAATGGCATTTGCGTTGTTGTACCTCATCTTATTGGGTATTCGTAGGCTTTTTTCTATACGAGTCTGTTGTGCCTTTTTTTACTTCACTTGTATAAAGGAGACATAAGTACTTTAAGCATTCACATAATGTCAGTGATAATACCTATGTTTGATCCTCAATATGGACTCAACCATCATTTAGGAATATAACGAAGCATTTTAGTTGTTATACAATACACATAATGCATACTTACACATGTATCTCTTTTCTCTCAGTCATCTGAAAGAGTGATATTTTTCACTTCTCAATATCTTCTGAAAAACAGATGCTGTATTTTTGTTTTCATTCTTTTTTTTATCCATAAAGATGTTCACTTATAGGTTGCATGACATTTTACAAGATAAATACACAAGGATGTATCGTCCATTGTTGATTTAATTAATCCTTTTACTCGTGATTATGTGCGTATCTCATAAAATTGCTTATCTCGTGCCCATGTTCCTTTCTTCTTTGTACACTTTCTAAAAAGTATTTAGTGTATACCCATGGTAATATGCAAATGGTAGAAATCACAAAATGATTTTGCAATTCCCTTCCAACCGAACTGTAAAGTTTAATTGCCTCCTAATAAAATAGACATATTGCGAAGAATGTAATGGTCCGTTGCATATGATTTCCTCTTCCTCATTCACGTGTTTTGATAGAATGGTACCCATATGCCACATAGCGACGTTATTTATTGGTCTTATCTCCTGAAGGCCTCTTCCATCTTTTCTTCCTCCATCCGTCAGTAGTCGAGGAGATTGTATGATGTTTCTTTATGAACTTGGTCAAGACCATTGTAATAAAGTTCCTCAGATTCCCAAGGGCTTCATCCCCTTCCTCTTCATTTTCCCCAGCTGTGAGAACAGTTGATAATGTAAGAAACGGACATAAGCGCAAGAATCAGCCACGGCAATATGTCTCTGGTTAATGTAAGCGTTAGCTTTAATGCATGCAAGAGTGGCCGAGATCCGGAAGAATTCCACCATTAAGGTTTTCGGAATGATTGGCATCTCCAACGTTCTGTTCATCACACAGTACACTGCACATTTCTGTAGAAGATTCTGTGTTGACTAGACATCTACATTAATTTTCGTCCCCAAAACAATACTGCGCGCTTCGTTGAAATCACTGGGATTACGGTAGTTACAAGTAGTCAAGCATTGAGGTTTGATTCCATTTTGATTTCCGCCAAAGTCTGATTTGTTTATTGCTTATTTTTGATAAACATGAGAGGGCCGAGAAGCTTAAATCCTGTCACGCTGTTCACAACTTTTAAGCTATTGCACAGAATTATGCGTTGCCTCAAATACGTGGAAACTGTTTTGGCGGACATTGCCGGCAATCCCTGATTTGTTTAATCTTAGCATCTTCATTACGCTGAAGTGATTTCTTTGGGGCAACTGAATTATCTAAAGTATTTTTCTTCGAATATTCAGCACACTAAACAAAATTCAAAATTCCCTTACAACTGTTTCTTAAGTTTTTCTCTCTCCAGTTGTTGTGTGGAAAAAGAAAACTTTCCTTCGTCTAGACAAAGTTGGAGTCTTTCACCAACATCATCCATGGGGATATTTTTCAAGTACAGATGAACGGTCCTCTCGGTGATTGATTTCATGTACGACTATTAAAGAGAGTATTTTCAGGTATAAAGTAATCTGGACAATAGTCAGAAGATGACCAGTGAAGCACATCCTGAGGCATGTGATCAAATTTGCGTGCCTCCAAACACACGGATCTGTTTTCATCCCTATCAAAACATTTAGACTTTGAAGTGATATGTGTAAAACTTGTCTTCCACCATTGGCCTAATTAGAGATGTCTTTATCATTTTAAGAAGTACAAGTACCTTCATCCGAGTGTCATTGAACATTCTGACCAGATCTCTTCCAGACTGAGTGTATGACAATCTTCACTCGACATCTCTAGCAATGCTGTATGGATGACCCACTGCCACAACGAAAACAGCCATTAAGTCATCATCTGTTGAAGCAATGCACTTGACGGCCAGTGAAAAGGTCGTTTTATTCTGTTTTCGGTACAAATAGTCGTTTCAGTTCTTCCCCCACTGACTCCAATAAGTCAATATGAAGACAGCTGCTATCTCTGCTGGAACTTGGGACTTGAACACTTTAAATTTCTCCGTGTACATGTAGGTTGTCGGTTTCAATGTCATTTTTGTGGCTTTTTCGAATGTAGAGTTAATTTTGAGGAGCTACAGAACGACTTTCTTTCTTAACTGATGTTGACATTCGGGATGCAGTCGAGGAATAGGAAGGTGGTATTGGCTCAAGTTTGACCGTGTCCTACTCAAAATCACTTGCGTGGGCTTTTGCTAACACTTCTTGGAGAGATGTAATCTTGTCATGACAGACAAATTCGATTTGATTTGACTTGAGTACACGCTCTCTTATTATATATAGACATAGACTCTCTCACTCTCTCTCTCAAAGAATACCTTCAATCATTCAGTTGCAATCTGTGAAGATGGAAGAGTCACAACAGATCACACTTCTTGGCAGAGATTTACAGAGAGTCATTCGAAAAAGCATCAAGACTTCCGACTACTCCTTTTGAGATAAAAGTCAAGATACGTGTTACGTCTGTCAGGAGAATGAACATTATCCCCTAGATTGTTCACAACTTCAGAAAACTTCTAAGACAGGAGAAAAGAGAGACATTCGTCAAGATCCTTTTATCTTTGTCAAGAAAGGAACAAAAAGTATGAGCGTTCAAAAGCAGAAACAGAGGAAGAAGGACCCGTGCCTGTGAAGAAATTTGAAAAGGTCATACATACAGAAGAAATTGAAGCAGACAACCCCAAGCCAGTGAAGAAAATCAGAAAAGAAAGAGAGTAACAAAGAAGAGGAAACAAAATTGACTTTGTGGTGTGTGTTTTTGAAACTTTCACTCTGAATCTTATGAATGAGGATATACCAGAAACGCAAGAGGATTGCTGTATTTGATTTGTTTTTATTTCTTCTTTAGTTTTGATAACATATTCACTCACTCACACACGCACACATTTTATAATGGAAGTGACATTTTTATTTTGATTTGACAGTTATTTGAATACTATGTCTTTTCTAAGAGATATAAATGACTCTGAAAAGGACCGCTGGATTTTGAATTTTAAACGTATGGCGCTGCTAGTGTTTTCGTCGTGGTAGTCTTCGCTGTAGTCATGGAAAGGTTTGCATTGCGAATGTCTCTTTCCCTCAATATTAGCTTAATCATTTTGATACATTTCTCTCACGTGTTTTAACTCAACCAAAGAATCATATAACACACTAACCGTTTTGTTTTAATTTCATTCCTTCTGTTCACTGTTCAAAATTTTAATTTTTTCTTGTTGCTTTCTCTTCCTTTCCTCTTGTTTATGATGTTGTTGAACAAATATATGTTCTTCTTCTCGCTGGCGTTTCAACAACGTCTCTAGCTCTTCCTTCTGTTTTATTTTAAACACATCATAAGTTGGTACTGATGGAGAAGGGGATATTGCCGGCAAAAATTCTTGCGAAAACGATAAGAAATCGCACAAATCCAAATCCAAATTGAAGTCATTCTCCTCTGGAAGAATGCTCGCTACAGCTGCTGTAGAGTTAGTATCACTCCGGGGAAATGAGGTATCTGCTGCAGGAGCACTCTAATCTATTGTCTTCATATAAGTCATGGCAAACTTGCACTGACACTATTACAATGTTACTATCATTTACTCAGAAGTATGATATATGATCTAAAGATAGAAAGAGAGAAATGAAGGGGAAGAGCCTTCAAGAAATGATTATATACAAATATACAGGAGATACAGTTACACAGATTGGTCTCTCTATTGTAGACTAGTTGTATCCACTTATCGTATCTATCTACGGGAAGACGAAAGAAGGGAAGAGGAGAAGATGAAACAGGAAGAGGCAGAGGAGGAAGGCGTGGGCGGAAGGATGTGAAGAATTAGCAGGGTTGTCATTCATATATATATATAAAAAAACCATAAAAAATAGACTTGACTTAGATAAGGTGAAACAAATTTACGAAACAAAATAGAGTGAAAGTTGTCTACATCAGGGGCTTGACAAAATTTGCATATTTCAGAGAATAAATAGGCAAACTCTTCGAGTCCAATACAGTGGAACTTAAATACCAGGTCTTGAAAAACTGGTCTATTGGCGCACTCAGACCTAAAAATTAGGTGCAAATTAGGCAACTGCAAAAATTCCTGGTTATACGATACTTCAACCGTTTTTTAAAAGTTTTATTATGTTTGAAATAAAAATCTAAGCAAGAAAAATACATCAAAAAACTGTTTTTTTTTCAAAGCATGATTATATAACGATTGAGGCCTGTTATGACATAATATTTTCAAAAGCAATATCCATATTAATATCATTATTGCCTTCAAAATGCTTAATTTGCAGATAATGAGAGAGAGAGAGAGAGAGAGACTGGATAAACAGTGGGACATATAAATTATAGATGTCTTTGCCTGTGTCACACCACATTAATTCCACGTATGAGCTATACAATGCAAGGTGACAATCATATATTGTATATATATATATATATATATATATATATATATATATATATATATATATATATATATTTGAAAATCAGTGTAACTCTTCGTACTCTTTGCCACAGTACCATGTAATTGTGCCTGTATTATATTATATATCTCAATAGCAAGTATTTTCAAAGTGCATCAACAGTTTTTTTTTATCATTATATGGGAAAATAGCTCCCATTACGTCCTATGTGTATTAGTTTGACAGTAAGTGTAAAAAGCCTTGGATATGGTTCTATACAATGTAACTGATACTTCATGAAGCTCCTCTCTCATGTTTATATTGAATGCCCTCTCATATAAATACACAGGCTAAAAACAAAAAGCAAATATAAGGCTCGGAATTACTGTTTAGCTTTTATTTACATTTGTGGAACTTGAGTACATTATTAACAATATATTAAATATATTGAAAATAAAGCGCACCTTCAAGTAAACATTCATTGTTTTACCGTCAGCATGGAAGTTTCATTTCGAAAGGAAAGGCATTATCTTCTTTTGTATGCTTTGGTCTTTATTAGAGATTTGAAACAAAACTGCGCATCCGGACATATATACAAACGCACACATATACACACATACATATTAGCAATAGTGACTAAGATAGTAATCATGGATTGATTTGGTCCCTTGAGTTTTTTTTATAGAACTCCTAAAGCTTATGCACATTAACAGATTTTACATCATTGTTCGTTCTGACTTGTATCTTATTGTAAATACATTTGCTCTGAATATCTCATTTTTAAAGATATATACATGTGTGTGTGTGTGTGTGTGTGTGTGTGTGTGTGTGTGTAACGTGGACAAAACAACATCCTGACAGTATGGATTTTATCATTTTATGTCATATACAGATTTGTACTATTTGTATTTAATTCATTTTCTGTATTTGATGATATATTTATATATTGTCTTTAGTGAATCTATTTCAAAGCCGAATAAAAATAGTAGAACATACATTCATACATACATGCATACATACATACATACATACACACATACATACATACATACATACATCAGGCAGAGATAGATATTCAGTAATCATACAAACAGTTGATAGTATCAATGTCACACCATCTAGTGACTTAAGACGCGAATGAGATACTTTAATCTGTGTCTTTATATGTGCTTACATCGCTTCAGAATGTTTGTTCATTTCTTCAAACCCTTTTGTTTGCTTACATAACTCTGTCTGCATGTGTCTGCTAAATCCTAGAGCCTATTACATCACTAGCATGATGATAAACTCTGTCTGCAAGTGTCTGCTAAACCTGAGAGCCTATCACATTACTACATGATGATAACTTTGTCTGCAAGTGTCTGCAGAAACCTTGGAGCCTATCACATCACTAGTATTATCATAACTTTGTCTGAAAGTGTCTGCTAAATCCTGGAACCTTCCACATGACTATTGGCATCGACACAATGGCATTTTAACCATGCAACATTCTTATAATGTTTTCTTCACAATGCTATTTTCGCTATCTACGAGGGACTATTTGGTAAGAGAAGCAAACCAGTGTTTATATGAAACATTACGTATTATGCATACTTCGTCTATTTTTTCTTCTGCTAAACCCTAGAACATGTTGTGCAACCATATTTTCCATACTTAACTTGATCCTTTAAGGTGCACTGTTATACCTGTTGCACTATCATTGAGGATAAATACATAGAATCTGATCGTACATAATTGTTTTGAAGTTTAATAGTTTACTGACTTAACTCTTGATCATTATGTACTCTCACGAAAGTCCTAACACGCTCTTGACCATATCACTCTGTATATTTTCCTCGTTCAAGTATTCATTGTATACCCATGGTAATTATCAACTGGCTGACATCACGAGAAGGTTTGCAAATCCATTCAGTTAAACGGTCATGCAATGTTGAATCTGAGGAAACAATATCACGCAATTCGTTTGCATTTCTACTTAACGGTAAATATTGCCTCTTTAAAAGATCGTCAGATTGTCGTAGATGCAGATGACCCTGTGTATATGATTTCCTCTTTATTGTTGACGAGTTCCGAAAGAATAGTGCAAATGTGCTGCATGGCTGCATTATGGATTGGTCGTATCTCAATCGACCTGACAAAGCACCAGAGTGCTTCAGCCAAATTTTCTTCCTCCATCAAACAATAGCCGAGAAGATTGTATGATGTTTCTTTATGAGCTTGATATGGATCATGTGCGATAAAATCCATGAAGTTGACAAGAGCTTCTTCTTTCTCCTTCACTTTCCACGGCTGGGAAATTAGTTGGTACTGTAAGAAATGGACATAAGCACCAGAATCTGCAACGGCCATGTGCCTCCAGCTGATATCAGTGTTAGTTTTGACGCTTGCAGGAGTTGCCGAGATCTGGAAGAATTCCATCCTCATTGCCTTCAGAACGATTGGCATCTCCAATGTTGTGTACATGACACAGTATACAACACATTTCTGCAGAAGATCCTCCGTTGACCAATTTTCCATTATAACTTTCTCTGTAAAATCTTTGTTTCTTCTTATTATGAATTCATAGCATCCGCATATTGGCAAACAATGCGATTTGAATTCTTCTTTGATTTCTTCCAAAAGTTCACTGGCTTTTTCTGTTTCTCTGATAAACATTAGAGTTCCAACAAGTTTAAACTTTTCCGATGTCACGTCCGTTTTCATGAAATCCTCCATCAGCCCCGTAATCAATGACCGGAGCATCTCTAGATTATATCTTTGCATACTGTTCTCTAATTTTTGAGCTATCGCATAGAATCGTTCATTGCTTTCAATAAATTGAAACAGAATTTCGACAGCCCTAGCTGTAGTAGGCTCCGCCGACTGCATCATAGACCTTATTGTAGTCATGATCTTGAAGTGATCTGTTTGGCGCGTCTGGATCGAAAAAAGTGTTTGTTTTCGAAAAACAGGGACATTTGACAAAATTCCAATTTCTCTCACAAGTTTTTCTTCATTTCTTTTCTCTTCAGCCGTTGTGTGTGGTAGAAACTTTCCTTTTTCTAGACAAAGCTTGAGTCTTTCTCCAACGTCGTCTAGAGTGATCTGTTTGAGGCGCACTATAACCGTCTTTTCAATAATAGAGCCAATAAAATCGCTCACAGTGGCAAGTGCCGGGCCATATAGTCTTCTGTCATATAGGTTGTTTTCGGGTACGAAATAATCTGGGCAAAATCCTTCGGACAGCCATTGGTAGAGGGTTTTCAGGCACATCAAGACACACATGATCAAATTTGCCGGCATCCAGATCTGTGGATCAGTTCTCTCTATCATCCAGAAAACGCAGACTTTGCAGTGATACGTAGAAAACGTGTCTCCCACCATTGGCTTAATAAAGGCTGTCTTTATCATTTTGAGGACCACAAATACCTTCAACTGTGTGTCATTGAACATCCTGACCAGACCTCGTTCCCACTGAGTGAATGACAATCTCCATTCGACATTTCTGGCTAGGCTGTGTGGGTGACCTATGGGCACAACAAAGCAGCCATATTTCTTCATTTCTTGCATTTGTGCACGCGGAGGCCAGTTGAACCAGTTTTCAGCCAGTGGTGGCCATTGTATACACCTTCTGCACGTGACATAATCTGAACTAATGACACCTGTATCCCAAGGCCGTGTTTCTGCGGGACCACTCACATTCTGAAATCTTCGTTGTACGAAATCCACGCTCAGTCGCAGTACCCGACCTGCAGCATCGCGAATACAGAAAGGTACATCCAATCCACACATGGGCTCTGACTTGTCATGATGCACTTGTTGAATTTTGACGTACCCTGGATGCGTGTCTTCTTCACTTATCATCAGCCCGTTCTCCTGCTGGGGTATCCATTGAGACAGCTCTGTGATGACCGGTCGGTCCTCCCAACAAATCAAGTAATCTGTGTCTGAGTGCAGATCCGGTGTGGTGGCGCCCTCGGAACGGCTGCCAAAGAAATATATGGACCTCATAAAGCCCTGACAAATACTGTGTAGAGTATGAATGGTCTCCAGGACGCCGGTAAAGTCTGTCATTTTCTGGCGGCCATCAGGGGTCAGTCCAACATCATCCAGGAGAGAGAAAAATGGATTCGGACACGAAGGAGGGCACACTATCCGACATGCTAGGAAAAAGAAGAGAGTGGTCCCGCAGAAACACGGCCTTGGGATACAGGTGTCATTAGTTCAGATTATGTCACGTGCAGAAGGTGTATACAATGGCCACCACTGGCTGAAAACTGGTTCAACTGACCTCCGCGTGCACAAATGCAAGAAATGAAGAAATATGGCTGCTTTGTTGTGCCCATAGGTCACCCACACAGCCTAGCCAGAAATGTCGAATGGAGATTGTCATTCACTCAGTGGGAACGAGGTCTGGTCAGGATGTTCAATGACACACAGTTGAAGGTATTTGTGGTCCTCAAAATGATAAAGACAGCCTTTATTAAGCCAATGGTGGGAGACACGTTTTCTACGTATCACTGCAAAGTCTGCGTTTTCTGGATGATAGAGAGAACTGATCCACAGATCTGGATGCCGGCAAATTTGATCATGTGTGTCTTGATGTGCCTGAAAACCCTCTACCAATGGCTGTCCGAAGGATTTTGCCCAGATTATTTCGTACCCGAAAACAACCTATATGACAGAAGACTATATGGCCCGGCACTTGCCACTGTGAGCGATTTTATTGGCTCTATTATTGAAAAGACGGTTATAGTGCGCCTCAAACAGATCACTCTAGACGACGTTGGAGAAAGACTCAAGCTTTGTCTAGAAAAAGGAAAGTTTCTACCACACACAACGGCTGAAGAGAACAGAAATGAAGAAAAACTTGTGAGAGAAATTGGAATTTTGTCAAATGTCCCTGTTTTTCGAAAACAAACACTTTTTTCGATCCAGACGCGCCAAACAGATCACTTCAAGATCATGACTACAATAAGGTCTATGATGCAGTCGGCGGAGCCTACTACAGCTAGGGCTGTCGAAATTCTGTTTCAATTTATTGAAAGCAATGAACGATTCTATGCGATAGCTCAAAAATTAGAGAACAGTATGCAAAGATATAATCTAGAGATGCTCCGGTCATTGATTACGGGGCTGATGGAGGATTTCATGAAAACGGACGTGACATCGGAAAAGTTTAAACTTGTTGGAACTCTAATGTTTATCAGAGAAACAGAAAAAGCCAGTGAACTTTTGGAAGAAATCAAAGAAGAATTCAAATCGCATTGTTTGCCAATATGCGGATGCTATGAATTCATAATAAGAAGAAACAAAGATTTTACAGAGAAAGTTATAATGGAAAATTGGTCAACGGAGGATCTTCTGCAGAAATGTGTTGTATACTGTGTCATGTACACAACATTGGAGATGCCAATCGTTCTGAAGGCAATGAGGATGGAATTCTTCCAGATCTCGGCAACTCCTGCAAGCGTCAAAACTAACACTGATATCAGCTGGAGGCACATGGCCGTTGCAGATTCTGGTGCTTATGTCCATTTCTTACAGTACCAACTAATATCTCAGCCGTGGAAAGTGAAGGAGAAAGAAGAAGCTCTTGTCAACTTCATGGATTTTATCGCACATGATCCATATCAAGCTCATAAAGAAACATCATACAATCTTCTCGGCTATTGTTTGATGGAGGAAGAAAATTTGGCTGAAGCACTCTGGTGCTTTGTCAGGTCGATTGAGATACGACCAATCCATAATGCAGCCATGTAGCACATTTGCACTATTCTTTCGAAACTCGTCAACAATGAAGAGGAAGTCATATACACAGGGTCATCTGCATCTACGACAATCTGACGATCTTTTAAAGAGGCAATATTTACCGTTAAGTAGAAATGCAAACGAATTGCGTGATATTTTTTCCTCAGATTCAACATTGCATGACCGTTTAACTGAATGGATTTGCAAACCTTCTCGTGATGTCAGCCAGTTGATAATTACCATGGGTATACAATGAATACTTGAACGAGGAAAATATACAGAGTGGAATGGTCAAGAGCGTGTTAGGACTTTCGTGAGAGTACATAATGATCAAGAGTTAAGTCAGTAAACTATTAAACTTCAAAACAATTATGTACGATCAGATTCTATGTATTTATCCTCAATGATAGTGCAACAGGTATAACAGTGCACCTTAAAAAGGATCAAGTTAAGTATGGAAAATATGGTTGCACAACATGTTCTAGGGTTTAGCAGAAGAAAAAATAGACGAAGTATGCATAATACGTAATGTTTCATATAAACACTGGTTTGCTTCTCTTACCAAATAGTCCCTCGTAGATAGCGAAAATAGCATTGTGAAGAAAAAATCTTATAAGAATGTTGCATGGTTAAAATGCCATTGTGTCGATGCAAATAGTCATGTTCAAGGCTCCAGGATTTAGCAAACACTTGCAGACAAAGTTATGATAATACTAGTGATGTGATAGGCTCCAAGGTTTCTGCAGACACTTGCAGACAAAGTTATCATCATGTAGTAATGTGATAGGCTCTCAGGTTTAGCAGACACTTGCAGACAGAGTTTATCATCATGCTAGTGATGTAATAGGCTCTAGGGTTTAGCAGACACATGCAGACAGAGTTATGTAAGCAAACAAAAGGGTTTGAAGAAATGAACAAACATTCTGAAGCGATGTAAGCACATATAAAGACACAGATTAAAGTATCTCATTCGCGTCTTAAGTCACTAGATGGTGTGACATTGATACTATCAACTGTTTGTATGATTACTGAATATCTATCTCTGCCTGATGTATGTATGTATGTGTGTATGATGTATGTATGTATGTATGTATGTTTGTATGTATGTATGTATGTATGTATGTATGTATGCATGTATGTATGTATGTATGTATGTACTACTATTTGTATTCGGCTTTGAAATAGATTCACTAAAGACAGTATATAAATATATCATCAAATACAGAAAATGAATTAAATACAAATAGTACAAATCTGTATATGACATAAAATGATAAAATCCATACTGTCAGGATGTTGTTTTGTCCACGTTACACACACACACACACACACACACACACACACACACACACACACATGTATATATCTTTAAAAATGAGATATTCAGAGCAAATGTATTTACAATAAGATACAAGTCAGAACGAACAATGATGTAAAATCTTTTGATGTGCATGATCTTTAGGAGTTCTATAAAAACAAACTCAATGGACCAAATCAATCCATGATAACTATCTTAGTCACTATTGCTAATATGTATGTGTGTATATGTGTGCGTTTGTATATATGTCCGGATGCGCAGTTTTGTTTCAAATCTCTAATAAAGACCAAAGCATACAAAAGAAGATAATGCCTTTCCTTTCGAAATGAAACTTCCATGCTGACGGTAAAACAATGAATGTTTACGCTTTATTTTCAATATATTTAATATATTGTTAATAATGTACTCAAGTTCCACAAATGTAAATAAAAGCTAAACAGTAATTCCGAGCCTTATATTTGCTTTTTGTTTCTAGCCTGTGTATTTATATGAGAGGGCATTCAATATAAACATGAGAGAGGAGCTTCATGAAGTATCAGTTACATTGTATAGAACCATATCCAAGGCCTTTTACACTTACTGTCAAACTAATACACATAGGACGTAATGGGAACTATTTTCCCATACAATGATAAAAAAAACTGTTGATGCACTTTGAAAATACTTGCTATTGAGGTATATAATATAATACACGTAAAATTACATGGTACTGTGGCAAAGAGTACGAAGAGTTACACTGATTTTCAAATAGATATATATATATATATATATATATATATATATATATATATATATATATATATATATATATACATAATATGATTGTCACCATGCATTGTATAGCTCATACGTGGAATTAATTTGGTGTGACACAGGCAAAGACACATAATTTATATGTCCCACTGTTTATCCAGTCTGTCTCTCTGTCTCTCTCTCTCTCTCTCTCTCTCTCTCTCTCATTATCTGCAAATTAAGCATTTTGAAGGCAATAATGATATTAATATGGATATTGCTTTTGAAAGTATTATGTCATAACAGGCCTCAATCGTTATATAATCATGCTTTGAAAAAAAACAGTTTTTTGATGTATTTTTCTTGCTTAGATTTTTATTTCAAATATAATAGAACTTTTGAAAAACGGTTGAAGTATCGTATAACCAGCAATTTTTGCATTTGCCTAATTTTCACCTAATTTTTAGGTCTGAGTGCGCCAATAGACCAGTTGTTCAAGACCTGGTATTTAAGTTCCACTGTATTGGACTCGAAGAGTTTGCCTATTTATTCTCTGAAATATGCAAATTTTGTCAAGCCCCTGATGTAGACAACTTTCACTCTATTTTGTTTCGTAAATTTGTTTGACCTTATCTAAGTCAAGTCTATTGTTTCTGGTTGTCACGATGTATCCTGAAATGACACAAAGTGCATCTTCGAAGTTAGCAATTAAGTGCGAGAAAACAATATCACTGATCTACCAGAGGCAACAATATTATATTATATTATATATATATATATATATATATATATATATATATATATATATATATATATATATATATATATATAGATATATATTTGCCTGACAACCCTGCTAATTCTTCACATCCTTCCGCCCACGCCTTCCTCCTCTGCCTCTTCTTGTTTCATCTTCTCCTCTTCCCTTCTTTCGTCTTCCCGTAGATAGATACGATAAGTGGATACAACTACTCTACAATAGAGAGACCAATCTGTGTAACTGTATCTCCTGTATATTTGTATATAATCATTTCTTGAAGGCTCTTCCCCTTCATTTCTCTCTTTCTATCTTTAGATCATATATCATACTTCTGAGTAAATGATAGTAACATTGAAATAGTGTCAGTGCAAGTATGCCATGACTTATACGAAGACAATAGATTAGAGTGCTCCTGCAGCAGATACTACATTTCCCCGGAGTGATACTAACTCTACAGCAGCTGTAGCGAGCATTCTTCCAGAGGAGAATGACTTCAATTTGGATTTGGATTTGTGCGATTTCTTATCGTTTTCGCAAGAATTTTTGCCGGCAATATCCCCTTCTCCATAAGTACCAACTTATTATGTGTTTAAATGAAACAGAAGGAAGAGCTAGAGACGTTGTTGAAACGCCAGCGAGAAGAAGAACATATATTTGTTCAACAACAACATAAACAAGAGGAAAGGAAGAGAAAGCAACAAGAAAAAAATTAAAATTTTGAACAGTGAACAGAAGGAATGAAATTAAAACAAAACGGTTAGTGTGTTATATGATTCTTTGGTTGAGTTGAAACATGTGAGAGAAATGTATCAAAATGATTAAGCTAATCCTGAGAGAAAGAGACATTCGCAATGCAAACCTTCCATGACTACAGCGAAGACTACTACGACGACAAAACTAGCAGCGCCATACGTTTTAAATTCAAAATCCAGCGGTCCTTTTCAGAGTCATTTATATCTCTTAGAAAAGACATAGTATTCAAATAACTGTCAAATCAAAATAAAATGCCCCTTCCATTATAAAATGTGTGCGTGTGTGAGTGAGTGAATATGTTATCAAAACTAAAGAAGAAATAAAAACAAATCAAATACAGCAATCCTCTTGCGTTTCTGGTATATCCTCATTCATAAGATTCAGAGTGAAAGTTTCAAAAACACACACCACAAAGTCAATTTTGTTTCCTCTTCTTTGTTACTCTCTTTCTTTTCTGATTTTCTTCACTGGCTTGGGGTTGTCTGCTTCAATGTCTTCTGTATGTATGACCTTTTCAAATTTCTTCACAGGCACGGGTCCTTCTTCCTCTGTTTCTGCTTTTGAACGCTCATCCTTTTTGTTCTTTTCTTGACAAAGATAAAAGTATATTGACGAATGTCTCTCTTTTCTCCTGTCTTAGAAGTTTTCTGAAGTTGTGGACAATCTAGGGGACAAAGTCCATTCTCCTGACAGACGTAACACGTATCTTGACTTTTATCTCAAAAGGAGTAGTCGGAAGTCTTGATGCTTTTTCGAATGACTCTCTGTAAATCTCTGCCAAGAAGTGTGATCTGTTGTGACTCTTCCATCTTTACAGATTGCAACTGAATGATTGAATGTATTCTTTGAGAGAGAGAGAGAGAGAGAGAGAGAGAGAGAGAGAGAGAGAGTCTATGTCTATATATAGGATGAGAGCGTGTACTCAAGTCAAATCAAATCGAATTTGACTGTCATGAAAAGATTACATCTTTCTGAGGAGAAAGCAGAAGCTAAGCAACCACGGCGTACTGTGTCGCCTAACACTCTCCAAGAAGTGTTAGCAAAAGCTCACGCAAGTGATTTTAAGTAGGACACAGTCAAACTTGAGCCAATACCACCTTCCTATTTCTCGACTGCATCCCGAATGTCAACATCAGTTAAGAAAGAAAGTCGTTCTGTAGCTCCTCAAAATTAATTCTACATTCGAAAAAGCCACAAAACTGACATTGAAACCGACAACCTACATGTACACGGAGAAATTTAAAGTGTTCAAGTCCCAAGTTCCAGCAGAGATAGCAGCTGTCTTCATATTGACTTATTGGAGTCAGTGGGGGAAGAACTGAAACGACTATTTGTACCGAAAACTGAATAAAACGACCTTTTCACTGGCCGTCAAGTGCATTGCTTCAACAGATGATGACTTAATGGCTGTTTTCGTTGTGGCAGTGGGTCATCCATACAGCATTGCTAGAGATGTCGAGTGAAGATTGTCATACACTCAGTCTGGAAGAGATCTGGTCAGAATGTTCAATGACACTCGGATGAAGGCACTTGTACTTCTTAAAATGATAAAGACATCTCTAATTAGGCCAATGGTGGAAGACAAGTTTTACACATATCACTTCAAAGTCTAAATGTTTTGATAGGAGTGAAAACAGATCCGTGTGTTTGGAGGCAGGATGCCTCATGATGTGCTTTAGAACTGTATTGCATTGGTCATCTTCTGACTATTGTCCAGATTACTTTATACCTGAAAATACTCTCTTTAATAGAGTGCACAGTCGTACATGAAATCAATCACCGAGAGGACCGTTCATTTGTACTTGAAAAAAAATCCCCGTGGATGATGTTGGTGAAAGACTCCAACTTTGTCTAGACGAAGGAAAGTTTTCTTTTTCCACACAACAACTGGAGAGAGAAAAAATAAAGAAACAGTTGTAAGGGAATTTTGAATTTTGTTTAGTGTGCTGAATACTCGAAGAAAAATACTTTAGACGATTCAGTTGCGCCAAAGAAATCACTTCAGCGTAATGAAGATGCTAAGATTAAACAAATCAGGGATTGCCGGCAATGTCCGCCAAAACAGTTTCCACGTATTTGAGGCAACGCATAATTCTGTGCAATAGCTTAAAAGTTGTGAACAGCGTGACAGGATTTAAGCTTCTCGGCCCTCTCATGTTTATCAAAATAAAGCAATACACAAACCAGACTTTGGCGGAAATCAAAATGGAATCAAACCTCAATGCTTGACTACTTGTAACTACCGTAATCCCAGTGATTTCAACGAAGCGCGCAGAAGTGTTTTGGGGACGAAAATTAATGTAGATGTCTAGTCAACACAGAATCTTCTACAGAAATGTGCAGTGTACTGTGTGATGAACAGAACGTTGGAGATGCCAATCATTCCGAAAACCTTAATGGTGGAATTCTTCCGGATCTCGGCCACTCTTGCATGCATTAAAGCTAACGCTTACATTAACCAGAGACATATTGCCGTGGCTGATTCTTGCGCTTATGTCCGTTTCTTACATTATCAACTGTTCTCACAGCTGGGGAAAATGAAGAGGAAGGGGATGAAGCCCTTGGGAATCTGAGGAACTTTATTACAATGGTCTTGACCAAGTTCATAAAGAAACATCATACAATCTCCTCGACTACTGACGGATGGAGGAAGAAAAGATGGAAGAGGCCTTCAGGAGATAAGACCAATAAATAACGTCGCTATGTGGCATATGGGTACCATTCTATCAAAACACGTGAATGAGGAAGAGGAAATCATATGCAACGGACCATTACATTCTTCGCAATATGTCTATTTTATCAGGAGGCAATTAAACGTTACAGTTCGGTTGGAAGGGAATTGCAAAATCATTTTGTGATTTCTACCATTTGCATATTACCATGGGTATACACTAAATACTTTTTAGAAAGTGTACAAAGAAGAAAGGAACATGGGCACGAGATAAGCAATTTTATGAGATACGCACATAATCACGAGTAAGAGGATTAAACTTTAAATCAACAATGGACGATACATCCTTGTTTATTTATCTCGTAAGATGTCATGCAACCTATAAGTGAACATCTTTATGGATAAAGAAAAGAATGAAAACAAAAATACAGCATCTTTTTTTAAGAAGATATTGACAAGTGAAAAATATCACTCTTTCAGATGACTGAAAGAAAAGAGATACATGTGTAAGTATGCATTATGAGTATTGTGTGGCAACTAAAATGCTTCGTTGTATTCCTAAATGATGGTAGAGTCCATATTGAGGATCAAACATAGGTATTATCACGGACATTATGTGAATGCTTAAAGTACTTATGTCTCCTTCATACAAGTGAAGTAAAAAAAGGCAACGAATACCCAATAAGATGAGGTACAACAACGCAAATACCATTAATTCTTTACATGCATATTGAATCTGAGAGAAAAGGAGATGTAGTCTTGTCCCAAGTCTCTACAAAGAAGAAAGTTTTAAAGAAGGAATGAGTTGTATGTTGCTATAAAAGAAACTTTCATAGGCATTGATTGTAGAAGGATAACGGTTTATTGGGTATCTCTGCCCAAAATAGACATTTTTTCAACGTTTAACATAGCGCAAAGTTATAAAGAAAGTTACTGATTTTTATTTTGAAATAAAACTTTCATGGTCCTTTTGTCTACTTTTAGATCCCCATTGCGTCCGATTTGCTGTGGTAGTTGGGGATAAATTTAGTTTCATTGTACATCAGTATGGACGACACCATAAGCACGAATCGAAGGAAGATTTCAACGACTTGGCATTTATGTATTATGGCCTGAATCGTCAGTGTTGACTATTTGTATCAAAATCACAAAAACTATTGAAGCTACAAAGATGTATGTTACCTTATTTTCATGAAGTTACACATAATTCTTACTGTCGTAAACTAAAGGGTACATGTGTATGAACAGGCTGTCTGTTACCAGATGTTTTGTTTTTTGGGTTGCTCTCTCTCTCTCTCTCTCTCTCTATCTCTCTCTCATTCTCTCTCTCTCTGTCTCTGTGTGTATACATTAGATACATAAGGAGGAGAATCCCATGTTTACATACCAAAATTAGGAGGACACCTGACATTAAAAGGATGTCTTCCTTATGTTTTGTCCCAATGAATGTGGAGTCATTTGGAAAATATTTAAATATTAGAGTTGCCGAGATTCTTGGGGTTAGATAGTAACAATTGTTTGGTTATCTAGATTGGCCCGAAATCTTGGAATGATATGATAACAAGTGAGTATAGTGTGAGAAGCAGATTTTGCCTTTGTTTTAAGATCTGACTTCGGAGGACCATAAATTTTTAAAGATTTTCGTTGGAGAGACTTGTTAAAGATATACCTAAGAGTAAGACGCATTTCTTATTTTTCTAAGATTTACGAAAATTATTTTATAAATGAGAGAATGCATATATAAATTAGAAAATATTTAATACAGTCCCATCAGCGTTTTTGTGTACACAAGTTACAGAAGGAGACCGCGCAATGTTGATGTGTAAACAAATTAATCATTAAGACATCTCAAAGTTGATGTGTAAGCAAGTCAGATGATAGGACCTCTCAACGTCGATGCTGTTGCATCAGCAAATTATATCTTATACAAGTGAGGATACAAAATCAGTGCTATTGAGATATATCCTTTGAAAAAGCAGTCTTTATTTCAATTTAAGACACACTGACAGCATTTCTGTTTTTGAACTTTTAAGTCTTAGGTTAATGATCAAAAGGAACTTAAGCTCTACAACCAGTGGTTTTCTTTCCCTAATACATGCTCAGAAATTACAATAATGCCTACAAAATCAGCACCTCGAAAATATATATTATGCTTGGGCATTAAATACCTTTTGAAAACAAGCATGAAGTTACGTTTTGTGACATCATAAGTTCATATTGTAATATTACAAATAGTGTTTAAAATGTGTTCAAAAATCTTTATAAATGTTTCATAACTCTTACTACCCAATACAAGGTCGACTGAAATAAGTTTGGTGTAAATTATGGCTTAGTGTAACTTGAGAAGACAAACTTACCGAGTATAACACATTCAATGTAACCAACCCTTTGTGGCTTACTTACATTATAGGTACTATTTATGTAAACATAAGAGCTAGGGTTCATTTAACATTTTGCAACATAGCTTTATTAAACTGTTACCTTATCCCATGCATTATCACGTTTTTATAAAAATATGCAACTACTGTCTGCACCAAAGCAAGGAACGTATTCAAGACTGAATCGTAAGATATTCTAGCATGTTAGTACCGTATATACTCGCGTATAAATCGGATCCAAATGCAAACAACATAGACCCTGATCTTACGTCGCATAATGCGCCGGCAGATCTGGGTCTATGTTGTTTGTTCTACTGATTAATCATTACTCGCGTATAAATCGGGTCCAAACGCAAACAACATAGACCCTGATCTGCCGTCGCATTATGCGACGGCAGATCTGGGTCTATGCAGTTAACAGTTGGTACTAGATTATACGCGAGTATATACGGTAATCGGAAAGAAATCCGATATTTAGCTTTTCATCAGAAAAAATTGTATATAAATAGTAACGTAAATAAAATAAATAAATAAACAGATTTTTTTCTATTTAAATATATTTAATCGGATATTGCAACTTTTGACAAGACAATGTATGCTTTGTTCATTTCACATTATGCATATTTTTATCACGTTGACCACGTGAACAGATTGCTTACTTCCGGTCAAACAGGTATATGAAAACCATAGGTTGTTCTTGTCGTTGTTGTTGTTCTCATTGTTTTTTTTAGTTCTTTTTCTTCTTTAATAATGATGAAAAAAAAGAGTGTTGATCGCATAAAAGTCGGAAAGTCGCGGTCAAAGAGTAAAGTAGTTAGACAATATTCTCTCGTGCGATACCAGTGATATTGTAGGATAGGGGACTCGAAGGGTATATTGGCAAAAACAACTCGAGCGTTAATATGGCCCCCCATTTTTCTACCGTTACCTTTTTGTAGTCTCCCCACGCAACAATATTTCATGATCCCACTCTAGCATATCGTCTTCATTTCAGACCAATCCTTTACCCGACTCTTCAATTAACACTCACATCTCAGAGAGAGAAATTTATGTTACAGTTAAAGTGGCCGCTTGTTCTACAGTCTGGATTTTCCATCATAGATGAGGAAATGCGGAATTTTTTCTTTAGAGTCGAAATTACATTGCTAAACTTACAATTCCTTTAAAATATCTGTATTTAATGCTCATCGTATTGCAATATTTCTTTTATAATTGAAAATATTGCAAGCTGAGGGAATTTTACTTTTTTTTATATTTCCACCGATTCCTTTGTGATTTTATCTGAGACTAACATGCATGTGTTATATACTGTCCCTGATTTTATCTTAATACGGACTTTCTAATTCTTGTAACTGTGGACTGAATGAAAGATTCATAACAAAGTCTGTAATGTCAAACTGTTTGATTCTGAATTTGCACAAATTCGGGAGAGAGTGTGTGTTAATCGCAGGTGTTTGTGCATCAGTTTGATATAAACATTTTTAAGGAGACTAAATTATGATAAACTATTCAGAAATTACCAACATATATCAGGCCAAAACCCTGGTTGTCGAATAAGTTATCTCTGCATAAACAATGTAAAAGGCTAAACACATCCTAGAACTGGAACTTCTAGTTCCAGAAACACCATATAATAGTGCACATTAGGCTGAGTTTTCATCTTAAGAAAGATGCACAAGATTTTCAGATTCTAAAAGCTGTTAAAGTTCTTTCCATAGCCATCCAATGCATATTTATCAGCTTAATTTCACAGTGAACGATTTTCTTCAATGCCTTTCCTTCTTTGACTCTATCTCGGTTCAAAATACCTAACAATGTTATTATTGTTTTTTTTTAGTTTCTTTTCCATCTTATGACCTGTTTCTCATTTCAAAAATTATTTACGAAATGAAAAATCTTATTATATGCGCAGAAATTTGAAATTAATATATATTCCGTATGACTAAGTGAGTAAACACTCGTAAAAATAGGTAAAATACGAGTATATTAATAATGTTGATTCTCTGAATCACCTCTAACATAACAATCTTTATATTTACAACCGAGTGAAATTAATCGTACTGGAGGTATACAGAGATGTGTGCATGAGAGACAGAGATGCTATACAGGTATATGCATGAGAGAGAGAGAGAGAGAGAGAGAGAGAGAGAGAGAGAGGAAGAGTATAACTTGGGGTTTGGGTTCTTGGTTATATATGCTTCATATAGATAATAAAGTATTCTTCTAAGTAGCTTCACGTTATATGAACATGTTTTCTGATGCTGAATCCAGGGATAAATCCATACTTTTTGGTAAAGTATTTGTAACGTGCAACAATTATTCATGTGCAACTATTTTATTCCAAAAGAAAACATGAACAACTGTACTTTTAGATACATCCGTAAAAGCTTCTTGGGTAACTTTGCTGATGGAATGAGGGGATACAAACTGTGATGGAAGTAGAGAGGTTGGTCAAGAATTTAAAAAATGTTTGGTGTATGCATGATATCTATACTATATCTGAACGTGAGAAATATATTATCAAGTTTTATATAATTTTGCATGATGTTGTTTTAGAAGTATGCATGATGGATGGACACAATAACAAAACGGAGGAGAGATGGTTCGAGGAACGGAGTTCTTCAAAATACAATTCTGGCGTTCTCTAGGAAGTAATAAATAATTAGGACAAACACCATAATAATTATTCCGTATTTACAGATAATAATTCGATTGCAAGGAAGTATCGGATCCAAAATTGCATATTTTCCCAAAGCCTTACCATTATTGTTGTGCTACTGAGTAAGAAGGTTTTCTTATCAGTCTACAGGTACTAGCATATACATGGAGAGTAAATGTATAAGTGATACTGTCTAGAGTATAAGTCATACAAGCTAGATCTATTAAAATGTATTTGCTTTTGAAATTCAATTCTGTTGACAATGCTATGCTTGTGTTACTTTTACTCCAAGAGAGATTGCGACAGCTGTCTGTTCATCTTTTATTTGATCAGACAAATTTCATTAGTAAGATAAATTCACATTGACATGCTAGGTATTTGGTTGTAATTAATGTGATGTTTAAATTAGCGGGTTTTTTAAGAAACAAATACTTTTAAATGTGGGGGTGGGGTGGGGGTGGCAGTAGAATTTTAGTAGGTGAATCGCGCGGCTTATATGGTTTAATCTGAGTGGTGAGCTTGCACTGTCAAATGCATAGCTAGGACAAGCAAGTATAGTTGTTGACAGTCGGGTAATTTCAAGTTTTCAGTGCAATATTTTGTATTTTTGTTTGTTGTGATTTTGCTAAACCCAGGCCAAAATGATGGTACTATTTTTAAATTTACTAGTGCGCTTGCACTGTCAGTTACAATCTGCTTTTCATGATTGTTGCTAGGTGTTTTCTTAAAGCTGTCAAGTGAAAATATATACATAAAATATAATAAATAAAATAAATATTTTTACAAAATATAAGGACTGTTGACATTTTGCCTTGGACAATGAGGGTGAATCAAATATAAATTGAACCTTCATGAAATTTAGACCCAGGAGACATGTCTGCATGTATACAAAATCCACTTTAAGGGGAGTGTATCAATGCTTTAACTGAGGTGGACCTCCTAATGTAAGTAATTTAATAAGTCATCTTAATGAAGATGATGCTTATATATATATATATATATATATATATATATATATATATATATATATATGTGTGTGTGTGTGTGTGTGTGTGTGTGTGTGTGTGTGTGTTTTAGGGACAGTTAAGTTTTCGACCCAACCAACATTGAAACAAGTAATGTAGGCCTCTCTATACAGGATACTAGTATTATATGAATTTGAATATGCATGCTCTAAAAATCTAACAGAGATATATGTGCCATGTTTACATTGGTATATGTGTTGTAATTCGTAAAGCAAAATGATGATGATGATATGATACTGATGGTGATGATGATGATGATGATAATAATAATAACAACAACAACTCTGAATGTATTGTGCTTGTTAGATTACAGTAAAATTAAGAAGAAATATATGGTGATAATGTTGAGGTGGTATTGAAAGTAAAGATGATGAACAATGATGATGATGATAATGATGATGATGAATATGATGATGGTGTTGTTTATTGTGAGATGATGCATGTACTCCTTTAATTCCTTCGCACATACGTTAATAAATGTCTTTCCTTATACTGGGTAAATATAATAAATTAATGAATAATGCACTATTAGATCGTTGTTTTAGTCGAAAACTGAATGCTTTAATGTTGACAGTGTTGTGTAGATGTACACATGCATCTTTTGAATCCCATCAAACCTTAGGAAAGGTCTGAGGTGTGGTGGAGTTCACTTTCAGAAATTTTCGAACTAAGTTTACATCTGTCAAAGTGTTTTTCGCAATTTGTTTTTCCTGGTTGTGAATTAACTGACGGACATTATCAACTTATATTTTCACCGTTTGATTGGACGGACCAGGTGATTCATTATTTCATCGCTTTGTTTATTGCTCTTGTTGGAATTATCTGCCGAAATTTGTGTCTCCAACTCCACGATTACATCCATTAGGTTTGTATCCAAGTCAGATAATTCATCTCCATGATATTCGACACCACGTCGGTGTGAGCTAAGATTCAATGTTTGGGTTTCATTTTCATTGTCAGACACACCCAAATTTAACGACATTAGACTGATGCTTAATGTAAAAATATTCATTCAGCTTATTTTCATCCCTAACTGCCTACATAATGTCATAGTCTATATTGAAATTGGGAAATTGACAACTTTCACCATCAATTTCTCACAAGATCAAAATATGCTTTTTTACTTGGCATTCTTTCTTCGTTCTTTCTCATTCTTCAACAATTTTGCTGACGAATTTGTTTTGTGGATGACATATACGTGTAATCGGCATGGCTATTGATTTTCTTATATTAAACAAGGTTTTGTTTAGCTGTTTCAGAGAATGATTATTTTCTTAATACATTTATTGAAAATAGACGTTAGCAGCTTTTCCGAAAATATACACATGCATTGTTTTGTCAAGTGACTTAGATTTTATAGTATTACGACAGAAAGCCGGGTTTGTTTAGATATCTGGAGAGGTTAAAATGTTTATATTGTTGCAAACAGTGAGAGGCTATCAGACGTCTGAACTCGGGCGTGACTTTACCGTAGGTACTAAGACTATAAAGCTTTGGCTTATTGGATACATTGAATGAAGAGGTTTGGTTTGGTTTTTGTGCTGTTTGACGTCATTTTTCAGCACATGATAGGCTATACATGGAGGCCAGTATATTTAATAGAGGAAGAACCCGAGAAGACCCCGGGAAAAACAACCGATCCACGGTAAGCTACTGGCAAGATTACTCACACACCCACTGTGATCTGTAAAGGCGAGCGCCTTAGACCACTCGGCCATCCGGACACATGAATCGAGAGAATGTAAGCAGAATGCAGGATAACAGAGAAACATTTCAGAGAGTAATGTTGCGCTGGTAGTGGAAGTGAAGATGATGATGGTGAACAGTGATGATGATGATGGTGACCACTTGACCAGCCGGGGCCTTTTATAAAAAATAATATATATATATATATATATATATATATATATATATATATATATATATATATATAAAGGCATTATAAGAATTTGACCATTTCACCTTTATCGTTTACTTTGTATAATTTTTTAATGTATTTTAACTTTACCATTTATATGCCCTAATATTTACTCGGTACTATACCACCAGAATTGTGTTGATGTACCATTAAATCTTTTACATATACACGTATTGCTCATTTATAGTTCATTTGTGATGATTTGGTAATACAATTCCTCAAAGAGAACTCTTCAGTAAAAAATGATTGCAAAGAGAGAAAACAAATCAAATCAATTTAGATGTTGACATCGCTTATGGTATTGCTAACTCTTTCCGAGAGATGGGAACCCAATCGCGCAAAGGCAAAGGAACACAAACAATATGTACATAGCCCACAGTAGTAGGATTTGTGTCCATTAATGAGCGCACACTGTTGTTTGTTAGAATATACCTCTCCTGGCAGTTTCTTCGTAAACGTTTTCCATTCGTTCTCGTGTATAACACCCTTATTTTTTACGCAGTCTCTGAAATATGAAAATTGACTGTTTACAGGGACAGACAGACAGATAAATAGATAGATAGATAAATAGGTTCATTTGATAGATAGATATATAGACAGGAAGGACACCTAGCAATCTACCTACCACTCACCATCCTACCTACATATGTACCAACATACCTATACACACATGCGTTTTCATGTTTGCGAACAGACAGAAAGATAGGCGAACATATATTTGCTGAATAAAATAGGTGCATATACATACAGAACGAAGTCCCTGAAAATAGACGTTTCTTTCGTGCCCAAGAGATCTTTTTTATTCATAATTTCCATATTACTTCTTAATTGCTGAGATACCAAACCATTATGTTCCTCCTGAGCCACTACTGGTTATGTCAGTCATCCCTATCAAAGGAAGTCTGAAAGGAAGACAAGTTTATACTATTGCATGCCTCTATATACATCATACATACTTGTCCTTTAATGTCTTCTTGAACGCTTCCACTGAGCATTTAGAGAAAATCCAGGGGTTTCTGGAGTATGGCTTGACAGGGTGGAATACTGGTGGCTCCTTTGACATAATAAAGAAATTCTCAGATTTACAATCTTTGGCGTCCCCGTCGCCGACGTGCTCCGCTCCAAGGCTGGAAATAACAAACAGCAATGCACATAACTATACGCCAGATACAGCGTAGCTTTGATAATCAGAATTTCCATTGATCTTTCTACCCTGCGTTGGTGCGTTTCAGTCCACTTTTGCCTAATATAATTTCCAGAAAAGAACAGAGCATAAAAAACTTTTCATACACACAGGTCTAATATTTCACATGAGGTTATTTCATCAAACTGCGTGAAGTGGTAAGTAAACAACAAATTACAAATCGAATAAATTTGCACAGGTTTCTTATTACATTAATATTACAATTACAAAACATTAATAAAAACTATTAGTGTTTCAATTCCTATAAAACCAAGGTTTAATATATATATATATATATATATATATATATATATATATATATATATATATATATATATATATATATACTCTCTTGCCGCCATTTGCCATATATTCCCGTTTCAGAAAGCAACAATGGACTTACAGACCCGCCGACTAATCTAATCATTCTGCTTAGGTGGGAATTTTCATCTAATCTCATTTTTGTTTCTGCGTGTGCTGGATCGGTCAATTGATGTGTCAAGTGCCTCAGTTGGTCACTTCTGTAGGTTATACTATATAACAGGGGTTTTGTTCACATAGTCCGTCCTGAATAATTAGCAGGTTACCTTTACGGCTTACTGGATATCACAGGGTAAGTCAAGCGGTCTGTTAGGGGCCTCAGTAGGTCAGTTCTGATGCTTATACTATATCACAGTGTCGATCAAGCGGTCTGTAAGGGACTTCAACAGGTCACTTCTGCCTCCTATACTGTATAATATATACAATATAAAGGCTTTACAACTTCAGCATCTCTCAAGAAAATTTAGTGAATATTTCAGAACTCATGTCATAGTCCTCTTTTAATCAACATTATATTTTCTTACAGAGAAAAGACACAAGAAACAAAATAACATATTTAATGAAAATAGCTATGATAACGAGTTGGTTGAGTATCGGCCGCAAATCCATGAAGTCAGTTGATTAGTGAACTTTATGTATTTTAAGTCGATCGTATAGTAAGTATTCTCAACGGTTTGGATGATACTGTCGTCTAGTGTTTGATATAGAAAATCGAAGAACCAAGAGAAAACCATCGACGTTAGATGTGCAGTCACTAACAGATGCACACGTGGAAATCAGGAATCAGGGCACCAGAACTGCTAAGCGAGACAAATTTGACGCCATGAGTCGACTTACCTGTGTGCAAGTTCGTGTGTTGCTGTGCCCACCGTCTCAAAATAATCACCTGCCTTGATAACCGAATTTCTGTTACCAAACTCACATACCATTCCTCTCCTGCAAAGACCTGAAAAGAACAAAAGAAGGCTAGATATTATAATTAAAATTGTAAAGGCTAACGTTCAAACCTTATCAGATGCTATGAGGTGGCTGCGAAAGATATACTGATTAAAAATTCGCCGATCCAATCTACATACATTTCACTCAATACGACGCAAACTCGGAACATGTAAACGAGCGAAAAGTATAGTTAATTTCACTATGATTATACCAACATTAACAGGTAGGTATACTAATATAGTTTTGATGGTAGTTGCACCAGTAGCATACTTGTCACCTCCGTCCTGGTGTCCAGCGGATGTCGCGGTCATTGGTAACCCGGGGTGCGACCGATCCGGTGTGTGAAATCTATTTATTGTCATTTCGTCATAATTGATGTATCATGGGCCGTTTCAACCTGGCGGCGCCCATCCCTCTCCAGGCTGTAGATATCCATGTTACTATATGATGCAGATATCCATGTTACTATATGGTTCGTCCTGGTCTCAGAAAATGTGGCCGTTGAGTTCGTCTTTGGAACCCTTCCGCCCTGGCCGTTGACTTCCACTTGGAAGACTTCCGCTCAGTGATGGAAGTGTTACGACCACCCTATTTCTCCCATAGGTAGGAAGACTCGTGGAGGCGGGAGTGTCTTAAACCATCCCTTGCAAGTTTTTTATCTTGCCCACTGCCTGTCCAGCCCAAGGAAGTTTTTAGTGATGAGCGTCAAACGAGGTAGCTCTTGGTGCCATTTTTCACTTACTTTTTTTTCAATTACAATGGCCTGGCCGGGATTCGAACCCGGGGCCTCTTGCATACGAGGCTGACGCTCTAACTACTGAACAACTGAGCAACTACCATCAAAGTACGGGAAAGCAAAAGAAAGCTGTTTAGAGGAGCAATGCATGGAAGTCGAGAAAAGCCTGAACCAGAATGACAGTAAAAGGGCATGCCAGTTGGTGAAAGACCTGACAACAGAGAAACAGGGGAGATCTAATACGATTCAGGAAAAGACTGGTAAGAGTCTGACAGAAAACCAAGACATTCTTAACAGATGGACGGAATACTGTTCGGAGCTTTATAAACCAGGAGACTTCTGGAGACCAAGCTGTGATAAACGTACCACTGACCACAACAGAGGTTGACCACCCGATCCTCAGGGACGAAGTAGAGGCTTCAGTAAAGGCGCTAAAGATGGAGAAGTCAGCTGGGGTAGACAATATACAATATACCAGCAGAACTTGTTAAAGCAGGAGAAACGTCCATGATAGATGTCCTCACAAAACTCTGCAACCAAATCTGGCAAACAGGAGAATGGCCCACCCCATGGACCCAGTCTCTGATTGTCACTCTTCCTAATAAAGGGAATCTACAACTGTGCCAGAGCTACCGAACAATCAGTCTCATCAGTCACCCAAGCAAGGTTATGCTTAAGATCATCCTCAATAGACTGAAACCCCAAGAAGAGCACATCATTGCGGAAGAACAGGCAGGTTTCAGAGCAGGACGTAGCACTACAGAACAGATCTTCAATCTCAGAATCGTCTGTGAAAAATATCTCCAGCATCAACAGAACCTCTATCATATCTTCATTGACTTCAAGAAGGCTTTCGACAAGGTATGGCATGCAGCCTTGTGGGCCACCATGCGGATATACAATATAAACGGAAAACTAATCCGCACCATCGAAACCCTGTATGACAAGGCGACTAGTACAGTTCTCGTCAATGGCAACATAGGAGACCGGTTCAGAAACACAGTCGGAGTCAGACAGGGGTGCCTTCTCTCACCCACTCTCTTCAAAATCTACCTGGAAAGGATCATGTCCGACGCCTTGGAAGACCATGAGGGCAGTGTCAGTGTTGGAGGCAGAACAATCACCAACCTGCGCTTCGCTGATGATATCGATGGCTTAGCAGGAGATGAAGAAGAAATGAAAACCTTAGTGAACCGTCTCAATCAAGCATCACTAAGATATGGGATGGAGATCAACGCTGAAAAGACAAACCTAATGACAAACAAAAGGAAATAAGAGTGAATGGACAGAAGCTGGGCACAGTAACAAGCTTCAAGTACCTAGGTGCTATCGCCTCTGATGAAGGTTCAAAACCTAAGGTTCTTTCCAGGATTGCGCAGACAACAGCTGCTCTGGCTAGGCTAAAGCCTATTTGGAAAGACAGCAACATCACGCTTTTGTCCAAGATCAAGCTTATGCGCTCCCTCGTCATGTCCATATTCCTATATGCATGTGAGACATGGACCCTAACAGCAGAATTAGAGAGAAGAATCCATGCCTTAGAGATGAGATGTTATCGAAGGATCCTTAAAATCTCATACTTAGACCACGTCTCTAATGCGGAGGTGCGCACTAAAATCCAAGGTGGACCTTATGAAGATCTGCTCACCACTGTAAAGAAACGCAAACTAAGATGGTATGGTCACATCTCACGCTCAACTGGCCTGTCAAAGACAATCCTACAGGGCACAGTGAGAGTAAAGAGAAAACGAGGCAGACAGAAGAAGAGCTGGCAAGACAATATTAAAGAGTGGACAGGGATGGAATTTGCAAAGTCCCAAAGAGCAGTGGAGAACAGGGCGAAATGGAGAGAGATTGTCGCAAAGTCATCAGTGGCGCCCCTACGACCAGCAAGGTTACGGGAGAAATGAAAAAAAAAATGAAATGATACTAATATAAATATAGTGACCTCACCCGATGGCAATAGCTATATGTCTTGACACGGGTATTTGTAAATATATAAGTGGATTTAGTGGCTTGTATCTGACGCAATTGCCGAGGGAACTTATCTAAGAAATCCAGTTGCGAGGTCACAAACTCGATGGAAGATAAATGTCGCAGTTTTAGTGAATCGAATTCAGCTAGATAAAAAAAAGTGACAATCAGTTTTACATTACTGAAGTAGAATCAATTGACCTTATGACATGTTGAACTTCACGGGCTTACGTGACATTATCAATGATAACACTAGTTTGCAACGCGAAGCCACTAAATCTTTACTCGAGGGTACTTGTTCTCGCGATGGACATATATCGTTAGTATTGCATTGTCAGGAACCTAGTAAAATTTTACTTTAAATGATGTGGTATGAATTCTACTCATTCATTTGATCTAATTATATGAAGTGTAGTAATATCGGTTATGGTCATCATTCATGCGAATACACTCTAGCAACTGTGAAGTCATGAAGTGACAAGCCAACACACTGAGACCCGAGGAGATCGTAACCACCTTCTCCACAAGAGCGACATCTAGTTCTCTAAAAAACACAGTTTGACGCTGACGTTTTCGCAATGTCCAGAATCTTCCAACATAGGCTCTCTCAGGTTTAAATCTGGGGATCTGCATGGCAATTCGTGTTATCTATATCCTTTTAACGTTAAAAGCTGGCGTAAACCTTGCTGTATGTTGACTGAAGTTGTTGAAATTTCAATTTTCATCGATTTTCTCGTGGCTTAAAGAAAAGAATAAACTCCCGAATCAATCCCTGGTCGATGTATTGGATGCAACTTAAGCTTTCCGTCTACAACAATCAGACTAGAACGAAAACTGTAGTTGATTGCTTCCCAAAGGATGACGCTTCCAGAGCAAAGCAATTACGTTCAACTTCTTAGTTCTCTGAGAATCTTTTGCCCGTTTTCCTGTTGAATAAAATCCGTCAGCACAGGTGAGGTTAAAAATTTTGGCTTGTCGCTGAAAACGACATTTCTTCGGTGTTTCTGTGTTACATGAAGTTTCCGCGTTGCTCAACATTGACGCTTTATCCGATGATGATGAGTAAGGATGACCATCACCAGCCATTTATGTGGACTTGAGCATTTCATTCCGTAATGTGCTAATGCAATTTCAGCCTCCTCGCACATCTAAGACAGACATATAACCGTTAAGAAAATGGCACTTCCCGAATGAAGATGTTGTACTATAGATCTTGTCGACATAGACTACGTGATGACCATGCAAATCGCCTCACAACTCACGGCGACTCGTGAAAAGACACCCATGACTGCGCGTCACAATAATCACTTGGTTTGATCGGCATTAAGGCTTGAATTTACACTGGATTACATCTGGCTATCAGTTGTATTTTTGTTTTCTAAGTTAGTCAGTATAATCTCCCCTAAGCAGCGACAGGCCGTGATAGGTTACAATATTTCGATCAATTATATCAAATGATGTTCAACATGCATGAAACTCTCTTTATAATCTCTCCTTCTGTTTGCTTTTACCCATAAAAGAAACATTCCACGTCTACAAATAACGATAAACACGTGTTAAGAGATAAAAATAGTTGCAGGAACGCTGGAAAGGTGTTGGGTTACAACCACGGTTCCAGACCGACTATGGCCAGTTGAGTTTAACATTTCCAAGGATTGGTCAGAAACACGAATAGGCCTCAAATGAAGAGCAAAATGAAAATACAATAGACATCCTAATTGTTGGAGCTCAAACCCCAACATCCCTTCTAGGTCTAAGGTTGGGTTCCAACTCCTTCCCAGAAACATTTTGAATCCGCAATGCGTGTCACATCTTGTAAAAGTACCACTGTCGTGGTTGTATATCAGGATTTTCATATTTATAAAATGTTTCCTTTTCTTTTTATCTACATACCGGTCAAATAGAAAAAGGCTCACATTTTTAACAAACTTATCGAGGTATGCCTTACCAAGGTGACTAACTAGCTGATTTCAAGATCATATATATGGAAATAAAAACTAGTAATGTTGCATTTACTAAACAGTTTCCCAACGTTTCGAGCTAATCAAGCACTTCATCAGGGTAAGAACAACTTCCAAAACATAACTAAACGCGTAACACCAAAGACGAGAGAAAACCTGAACTATTCACGTGTTACCATAAATAGAGTTAGATAACGGGCAGAAATTATCCGATGAAGGTCAGCAGCAAAATCTGCAACCTTCTTGTCTATTTTGTTTTTGGGTAAGAATAATAAACGTTTATTCGAATATCAATATCATTCTGCGCTCTGTAGGCAATGTCAGAAGGTATATTACGGTATAGGGTAATATCATATACGTGGGGTCTTTATTAGTGACAAGTACGTCAGTGTATTCCCTCAAAGTACTCCCCATGCACCTCTACAAACTTCTTCATTCTGATTATTCAATTATTAAATGTCATATTTTATTCACTTTTTGGTATGTTGGTTATACACTGAAAAACTACAGTTCCAACCTCCAACCGCATGATCGCTTTCAGATCGTCTGCCACTCCTCGAATCTTTGATAACGGGATTCAGCCAAAAACAACGTGGAGGTATGTCAGGTCTGCATGGAGGATGTAGCGACGTTTAGATGCTGAGCCCATTCAGGAAATCTATCACGACGGAGGATTTATGCGCCGATGAGTTGTCATGGAGTAAAGGAATGCCTCAGATATCGGTGCGAGGATGGGTGGTTCGGTAGTGTGACTCTCTGTTAATCTATGATGAGAAGTGTAATTTGTTGTGGCTCTTCCATCTTCACAGATTGAAAGCAAATGAATGTATTCTCAGAGAGAGGGTCTATAAATCGTGAGAGAAAGTGTACTGTAGTCAAATCATATCTGAATCGCCTGCAGTCATGAAAAGATCAGACCTTTCTGAGGAGATACTAGAAGCTAAGCGACCATGACTTTCTGCACGCTCAACACCCTCCAAGAAGCATTGGCAGAAGTTCACGCAAATGATTTTAAAATGGACATGCTCGAACCTGATCCGACAGCATCCACCTCACCCATTAGACCCAGAGAGTCAATATCAGCAAAGAAAGAAACTCGTTCGGTAGCTCCTGAAGATTATGTCTACATTCGAGCTACACACAAAATATCATATATAAAATTTAGAACAACTGCTTACACATGCACGGTGAAATTTAAAGAGTTCAAGT
Organism: Margaritifera margaritifera; assembly: GCA_029931535.1. NCBI lineage: Eukaryota > Metazoa > Mollusca > Bivalvia > Unionida > Margaritiferidae > Margaritifera > Margaritifera margaritifera. The sequence continues at coordinate 216,083 of JAQPZY010001258.1, read as the reverse complement.
CTTAAGTCCTAGCAGAGAAAGCAGCTATCTTCATAATCGTCTTATTTGAGTCAATGTTAGAAAAAGTGAAACCACAGTGCCAAGCTCAAGATTACGCTCGTTTGAGACCCTCCATCACTCACGACAGTTTAAAATCTTCTGTGTGGATTGAGTTTAGTACAACTGCAGAATTAACTTGTACCAAAATCTTAGAGAAAATTCAACATGTCGAACAATCCAATGACGAGCTTGACATGACCGATGGAAAAGCCAATCTTCGTATGACACACGAGGAAAAAGCAAAGTTTTTTTGGCGAACCAGCTCCGGACTTCCTGCGGGACAAGATAGGATTCGATGCTCTACTTGCAAGCGAACATTCGTCAATCCAGCCTGTTACGAACGACATCGCATGAAACAATTCCAACAGAAAAGTGCTTGCGAATTATTGACAGTGTGTTCCACTTGTAGACATCTTGTACGTACAAATATTAAAAAATCACACATTTGTGCAGGTAAGAAAAGATGTCATTTTTGTGACTAAGCCGTGGAATTTGATCATCGATGTTACATTCAGAGATATAACAACCAACCTGAGAAACTAATGAATAACAACCAGAAAAAGAAAAAGAAAGGGGATCATCGCGTAGATTTTATCTTTTTCGACTTTGAATGTTCTCAAGAGACTGCAATTCACGTTCCTAATTTTTTTGTGTCTCATCGCGCTTTCAACGATTGAATTCAGTAACCTTTATTTTATCACTGTCAGAATTGTAGCCTGATTCCAGGAGGACGTGATAACATTTCGTGGATCCAATACTCTTTCTGATTTTGCGAGTGGATTTTAGACCCCACCGACGACACTTGGAACGAAGAGGAGGTGTATTGTTACGGGATGTGTCATGAAAACACTAGTCATTGCTCGCAATTTCTCAGGATACGACAGACAATATAGTTTGAAATACTATTCAGAACAGGGAACTTAATGTCCGCAGTTACCATGAATAGATCCAAGATCATATACATGCAACTGGGAAAATTATACTTTGAAGAGTTGTTATGTATGATGTTTATATAATATTATAAATATTTTAGGAAATTATAAATGTTTCTTCACTTTAATATTTGCTTAAATCTTAATGTTATCAGGAAAAACATGTTTAACTAGTTTTCTTGAATTAGGTTGTTTTGATCAATATAATGTTTTCTCAATTTGAAGGTCAAGGTTGAATTTTTGTTTACAAGTAAAAATTCCATTAAGATGACTCATGTTCTAGAACATTCTGTCATGTGACCAATCTTTATATATGCCATGTTTGGTGGACATTTATTCAGTTTTGACATTACCATCAGTCTTGTAAAGAGCTATTACAGTTGTGAAAATTCATTCCAAATTCTAAGAGAGGAATTATTTTAAATATTCATTGGATTATAACAGTGCTAATAAACTTTTGGATTTTGGATTTTTAATTGATGATTTTGGAATTTAAGTGAACTTATTCAGAGATATTTTGGAATACTTCATTTTGACATCAGCACATCAAGATTTCTAGTACATCAGGACTTTGGAGACCATTAACACATCATAACATTCAAGGACACAGCCGTGAATTCGGAACATTCTATATTTAGGACTTGTGATTAGAACAATCATTCTTATTGGATTATTAGGATTTCAAAACACATTACTGTAAGTGACTTTTTGATTTTTCATTTTAATTATCTAGTAATAAATTCCTTGTTGATTTTTACTTGATTTGTTGGTTTCACTTTCTTTCTGTTACATTTTTCTTAGACCATAGAGTCGTAACAGAAATTGGGGGCTCGTCTTCTGGGATCTGAATTTCTTTAAAGAATATTAGAGATATTAAATTTATCATTGAAATTCATATTGATTTTGTCTTGGAATTTTTTTTTTGTCTTTGGAAAAGATTTTTATATAGAGAAATTTTTTTTGTGTGAAACCAACAAGCATTTACAATGGCATCTAATGTTCAGAATTTCATTTCAAAACCTACCCAGGAGGGGTTAGAGTGCATGAGAAAGGATGAGTTGCTCGAGCTTGCCAGAAAATACAGTCTATCTGAGGCAAAAGTATCATTGACAAAACAGGAAATAAAGATTATTTTAATTCAGTATTTAGTAGGTAAGGGAATTTTTGAAAATAGTGCTTTAAGTTTGAAGAGAAAGCCTGTATCTGGTTCTGACAGGAAATTAAGGGAATTAGAGTTAAAGAACCAGATGGATTTAGAATTGGCAAAGCTTCAGATTCAGAGAGAGAGAGAGAGAAAGAAGAGAGGCAGATACAGATGGAGAGAGAGAAAGAAGATAGGCAGATACAGATGGAGAGAGAGAAAGAAGAGAGGCAGATCCAAATGCAGAAAGAAGAGAGGCAGATGGAGAGAGAAAAAGAAGAGAGGAAGATGGAGAGAGAGAAAGAAGAGAGGCAGATACAGATGGAGAGAGAGAAAGAAGATAGGCGGATACAGATGGAGAGAGAGAAAGAAGAGAGGCAGATACAAATACAGAAGGAAGAGAGGCAGATGGAGAGAGAGAGAGAGAAAGAAGATAGACAAATACAAATGCAGATGCAGATGCAAAGAGAAGAAAGGGAAATGCAATTTAAGTTAAGAGAATTAGAACTGGCAAACAGAGCACACTCCACTCCTTTAAACACAAGTCCAGGTTTTGATGTTACTAGATATATTAGGTTAGTACCCCCTTTTCAGGAAAAAGAAGTAGATAAATACTTTCTTCATTTCGAGAAAATAGCTGAAAACTTGAAATGGCCCAGAGAGCATTGGACTTTGTTATTACAAAGTGTACTTATTGGCAAAGCTCGTGAAGTCTACACTTCACTGTCAGTACAACAAAGCACTGATTATGATGTGGTTAAGGAGTACATCTTGAAAGCTTATGAGTTGGTACCAGAGGCATATCGACAAAGGTTTAGGAATTGTAGAAAAGAAACTGGACAAACTCATGTCGAATTTGCAAGGGATAAAGAACAACTATTTGATAGGTGGTGCTCAGCCAAGAAAGTTGATCAAGCTTATGATAACCTCAGACAGCTCGTATTAATTGAAGAGTTCAAGAGGTGCATCCATAGTGATGTTAAAACCTATCTTGACGAGCAGAATGTGGAAACTTTGGAAAATGCTGCTCGTATGGCTGATGATTATTCCTTGACTCACAAAATTTCATTTGGCAATAAGTCGTCCTCTCAGCAGTTTTCTGGTAAAAAACCATTTCAATCTCATTCGAGTACTTCCAAATTTCACAACAGCACAACTGTTAGGAATCAAACATCTGATAAGACTGATCAGAAATCCTTATCTCTTCCTACGTGCACTTATTGTAAAACGAAAGGGCACATTATTTCTGATTGCATCAAGTTGAAAAATAAGCAACAGAGTAAAGACAGAGCTTTTCCAAATGCTCTTATTTCTACGAGGTCAAGGTCACGGTCTTGTATTGAAAGCAATACATTTGTTGGGTCAAACAAACCCCAGTCTGATTCTATTTTGGAGGCTTATGAACCATTCATGTCAGAAGGTTCTATATCACTTATTGGTGATTCTGCCAAACCTATCCCAATTAAAATATTAAGGGACACTGGAGCTTCTCAGAGTCTTTTATTATCAGGTACTTTGCCTTTGTCTGAGGAGTCTTCTTCAAGTGAAAGTGTTCTTGTTAAGGGAGTTGAGTGCGGCTTTGTAAATTTTCCTCTTCATTGTGTAAATTTGGCATCAGACTTAGTTTCTGGACCTGTGACTGTTGGGGCAGTGACTTCTTTACCCATAGAGGGTGTTCATTTATTACTAGGCAATGACCTAGCTGGAGATAAGGTTGTGGTCAATCCACTTGTAACTGACAAGCCTTGTTTGGATCAGAAAGTTGATCCTGTCGAAACTGAAATCCCTGATTTGTACCCTGCTTGTGCAGTTACTAGAGCTATGGCAAAAAGAGCTCTTGAGAGTGATGTTGATCAGGATATTATTCTTTTAGCTGACACATGTATTGGTCAGTCTTTTGATGAGGTCACTTTTTCCTCAGGTATTGATCAATCAAACGGTATTGATCACAGTGATCCTCTTTTGGCAACTCATTCTCTTTGTCCTAATCCGGGTGACAAACGACAATCCCTTGTCGTTGAACAGGAGCAAGATCTCGAGATATCTTGTTTGTTTCAGAGGGCTATTAGTGAAACTGAAGCCACACAAGTTCCAGTGTGTTACTTTGTGAAAAATGGGGTCCGAAACTCAAAAGTGATGTTTCTAAATATTGCAGATCTTGTCACACTTGTCAAATGGTAGGAAAACCCAATCAGAAGATACCTAAGGCTCATCTGCAACCTATTCCTGCATTTGATGAACCATTTAGTAGAATAATAGTAGACTGTGTTAGTCCTTTACCTAAAACCAAGTCAGGCAACCAATACTTGTTGACCATCATGTGTGCATCTACAAGATTTCCAGAGGCAATTCCTCTGAGAAATATAAAAACTAAAACTATTGTGAAAGCTTTGGTGAAGTTTTTTTTACACTTGTTGGCCTTCCCAAATCTGTCCAGTCAGATCAAGGGTCAAATTTTATGTCTGGAATTTTCCAACAAGTTATGCGTGAATTAGGCATCCAACAGTTTAAATCTTCTGCCTATCACCCTGAAAGTCAAGGTGCTTTGGAAAGATTTCATCAAACTTTGAAGAATATGATTCGATCATATTGCTTTGATACAGAAAAGGATTGGGATGAGGGTGTTCATTTGTTGTTGTTTGCTGTTAGGGAATCAGTTCAAGAGTCGTTGGGTTTTAGTCCCTTTGAACTAGTTTTTGATCATACTGTCCGTGGACCATTCAAATTATTGAAAGAGAAACCTCTTTCAAATGAAGATTCAAAGATTAATCTTCTTGATTATGTCTCTGATTTCAAATACAAGTTGTCAAAGGCCTGTGAAGTAGCAAGAACTAATCTTCACACTACTCAGTCAAAAATGAAATTAAGGTATGACAGAAATACACAGGAAAGGAGTTTTAAACCTGGTGACAAAGTTCTGGCTCTCTTTCCCATACCTCAGGATCCTCTTCAGGCTAAATTTTTTGGTCCTTATACCGTTGAAAAGAAAGTAAATGACTTAAATTATATCATTAACAATCCTGGGAGACGGCAACAGAAACAACTTTGTCATATAAATATGTTAAAGGAATATTTTGACAGAGATAGCCCAGCTAATTATTCTGTTAATTTAGTTGTACCTGTCCCACACAGTGAAGATATCAACGATGGAGTATGATCAGACTATAGTGACTCTGGTATAACCAATCTTCGGAATTCAGAAATATTGAACAACCTAGACCAGAAACTTTCACATCTACAACAACAGGAAAGAAATTAACTAAAACAGCTATTACATGACTATGAGCACTTGTTTCCTGATGTTCCAACACGAACAAGTAAAATTTATCATGACGTTGACATTGTAGATTCTGCGCCTGTGAAACAGCATCCTTATAGGATGAATCCTCTCAAACAGAACTATCTGAAGAAAGAAATTCAGTATTTACTGGAGAATGATTTCATAGAACCAAGTAAAAGTAACTGGAGTTCACCATGTATTCTTGTTCCCAAGCCAGATAATACATTCCGTATGTGTACTGACTATAGAAAAGTCAACAGTGTCACCAAAACTGATTCATTTCCAATCCCAAGAATGGACGATTGCATTGATAAAATTGGAAATGCGGAATATGTCACCAAGTTTGACCTTTTAAAAGGATTCTGGCAAATTCCACTGACGGAAAGGGCAAAAGAAATTTCAGCATTTGTAACTCCAGATGGACTTTATCAATATAAAGTCATGCCGTTTGGAATGAAAAATTCGCCTGCAACGTTTCAACGTCTGATGAACATGATAACATTTGGTCTTGATAATTGTGACGCTTATATCGATGACGTCATTATCTACAACAACACCTGGGAAGATCATTTGGAAACCATTCGAAAATTCTTTGATCGACTCAGCGATGCGAATCTGACAATTAATTTGAGCAAAAGTGAGTTTTGCCATGCTTGTGTCACATTTTTAGGACATATTGTGGGACAAGGTCAAGTTAAACCTATAGAAGCTAAGGTCAAAGCTATCTCTGAATTTCAAGTTCCAATTTGTAAAAAGCAACTGATGCGATTTCTAGGTATGGCTGGATATTATCGGAAATTTTGTTCCAATTTTTCCAAAATTGCTGAACCTTTGACAAGTTTATTGAGTAAGAAAGCCAAATTTTATTGGTCTGACAAGTGTCAGGAATCTTTTGACAAGTTAAAGGCCATGCTTAAGAATGCACCAGTTCTTTCTGCACCAAATTTTAGCCAATCATTTAAATTATCTGTTGATGCAAATGATGTAGGGGTTGGTGGAGTATTGATTCAGGAAGACAAAAGTGGTGTGGATCACCCTGTGTGTTATTTTTCTAAAAAACTAAACAAGCACCAGAAAAATTATTCCACAATTGAGAAGGAATGTTTGGCTTTGATATTGGCTTTACAGCATTTTGAAGTGTATGTTACCTCAGCTCTTTCTCCAATTATTGTGTACAGTGATCACAATCCCCTTACTTTCATCAACAAAATGAAAGATAAAGATCGGAGATTGTTGAGATGGAGTTTGATATTGCAGGAATATAACATTGACATTAGACACATCAGGGGTAAAGACAATGTGATTGCAGATGCACTCTCACGTGCCTAGAAATATAATATTGTTTGATGTAATTAAGTCCAGTATCATAAAACATGTTCTTATGTAATTTTGGTTATTGTAGTATTAGATGTATATTCAAAAGAAAGCTTTATTATATAAATCTTTCTTTTTCTTTATGAGGGGAGGTGTTATGTATGATGTTTATTATTAATTATTATTTATTATTATTATTTATTATAAATATTTTAGGAAATTATAAATGTTTCTTCATTTTAATATTTGCTTAAATCTTAATGTTATCAGGAAAAACATGTTTAACTAGTGTCCTTGAATTAGGTTGTTTTGGTCAATATAATGTTTTCTCAATTTGAAGGTCAAGGTTGAATTTTTGTTTACAAGTAAAAATTCCATTAAGATGACTCATGTTCTAGAACATTCTGTCATGTGACCAATCTTTATATATGCCATGTTTGGTGGACATTTATTCAGTTTTGACATTACCATCAGTCTTGTAAAGAGCTATTACAGTTGTGAAAATTTATTCCAAATTCTAAGAGAGGAATTATTTTAAATATTCATTGGATTGTAACAGTGCTCATAAACTTTTGGATTTTGGATTTTTAATTGATGATTTTGGAATTTAAGTGAACTTATTCAGAGATATTTTGGAATACTTCATTTTGACATCAGCACATCAAGATTTCTAGTACATCAGGACTTTGGAGACCATTAACACATCATAACATTCAAGGACACAGCCGTGAATTCGGAACATTCTATATTTAGGACTTGTGATTAGAACAATCATTCTTATTGGATTATTAGGATTTCAAAACACATTACTGTAAGTGACTTTTTGATTTTTCATTTTAATTATCTAGTAATAAATTGCTTGTTGATTTTTACTTGATTTGTTGGTTTCACTTTCTTTCTGTTACATTTTTCTTAGACCATAGAGTCGTAACAGAGTCTTGGCTATGCCTCCGAGAAGAATGCCTAAAGCGTTTGGAATTACAGAAATTTCTAAAGGCTATTCTCGGCACTTTTTCAATACTGAAGCCAGTCAACACCTAGTGCTCCCACATAGAGCATGAAGTCCACAACTACGACCCTGACGGTATGCGAACAGAACAACAATAAGTGTTTTATGCTTGGTACCAAATCCACTCTTCAGGACCTTTTGATTTTCAAGAAGATATGTTGAAATATTGTCGATCTTATGTGGACATTTTACGACGTTGTTGTGGAAAATTTCGACAGTTATTTCTAGATCATGGATGTATCGATCCTTTGAAGGAAGCTATTACCATTGCTAAAGAGTGTGTATTAGTGTATCGAAAGAAGTTCATTCGCGAGAATATTCAGTCAAAGCTTTGCGTTGGTTACGTTACTTGTGTGAAACTCAAGACAAGTGGATACAACGTGCTAGAAACAGTGGAGAAAAAAGATTGGATCTTTTTCCTTGGATGGTTGGGATTTAGAAAACCTACAGGTCGTCTGCAAATTTTACGGATGCCTATTTAACGATTGCCCAGAGTTCACCATGAAAGAGTTGTATGACAAAACTTACCAATGACATCAGAGTTTAGAAAATTAAGGATACCAAGTGATAGGGATGTGGGAACGCCACTATAATCGACGTTTCGAAATAGATCCAGGATTTGGACGCATCGTGGAAGATTACGGTGTGGTAGACATCGAACCTTTGAATCCACGCGTCGATTTGGTTGGTGGAAGAACTAATGCTATACGTTTGCTCTACGATGTCGACGAATCTCGAGGAGAATAAAACAGATACATCGATGTATGTTCCTTGTATCCTTGGGTGTGTAAATATACAAGATTCCCCACCAGTGATCCTGAGATTTTGGCAGAACACATAGACGTGGAACACATTCGCCAGTCTTACCTCATCATTGTCAGAGAAATCTTATTATTTCTATTGTCTTACGTGTGCTGAAACGCGCAATCAATAATAACCTTGTCGTCACAATTATCATGAACGCGCCTTCACAGGAAAGAGTGTGGAGTTGTTTCATGCTTTCGATTATGGATACCGATTGTTAAAAGTGTATGAAATTTAGCACTTTCCATCTACAGAACAATACCAACGGGACGACGATTACACTGCAAGGATTTTTTCAGGCTACGTCAAAATATTTCTGATATTAAAACAAGAAGCTAGCGGCTATTCTTCCTGGTGTCACACTCCAGAAGACAGAACGGTGTCGAACCTTAGAAGACAGCATTTTGGAATACATCGAACAGAATGAAGGAAGACGATCATTTGCTAAAGACATGCTAAATTGTTTGTGGGGAAAACTAGCTCAACTTTTGGTGTTGTGCAAGACCGAATGCTTGGTAGATCCAAGTCGATACTTTCAAATCATCGACGATAAAAGAAAACTCATTAAACACATTGAAATCATAAGTGAAGATTTTATATTGGTGGATTACATAGAAGTCCCAGAGTTTGCTCCACCACCGATTTTGGTACTGTCATTATTGCGGCTTACGTGACAGCCAATGCCCGTTTCAAATTGTATTCTGTCTTGGAACCTTTAGGAGATTGGGTCCTTTACTTTGAAATCGATAGTTACACGTACATTGTTTGCCCTGGAGAGTATTACCCACATATCGAAGACAAACGTTTAGGAGTGTTGAGCGACGATCATTCTGAAGCACTATTTTGAGTTGTGACAGTGTTCGACCCATCAATTACGGCTACCGACCGAGACAAGAAAGGACAACTTTATACCAAATGTAAAGTGAAAGTACTCATCCTAAACTATCGTTCGAGTGAAGTGGTGAACTTTGAAGTGCTTACAGAAACTTTAAAGTCATGTGAAGATCAAGACTTCGTGTCAAACAGTGAATCATCACAACTGTACGTTTGTCAGATCATAAGCGAAACCTGATTTAAGACCAGTGTTTCCCCATCTGATGAATAAATGGAAACCCATTTCTAAAGGGAGTTAATTTCAGCTTCTCCGTCTACATGTTCTTCCGCTGCTGCTGCTGCCAAAAAGGTAATATCCCCTAAGACAAAAATTCAGGACAGAACAGGCATGTTACAAAGTATATTGGTTTTGTACAAACTAGAATTGGCACGATTTAGTCCACTGAGAACACAAGTAGTACCTAAAATCAAGTTGCTACAACCTTCCGGAAATCGGTGAGACGAATTCCAGTATTAAAAGATGTCTTGAGCCAAGATTCAGTTCAGTGTTTCCCCTGAACAAAGATGTCTCAAAGTTCGCGCCATCTTTGACGTCGAAAGATGATGTCTTCTTACAAGAAAGGAAAAAGCTATCCCGTCTCGTTTAGTTAAACATTGGGATGTCTTTTCAGTACTGACCAAAGCCAATGTTCCTATGCAAAAGAAATCAATCGTTACATTGTGTGAATGTTGAAAAGAACGGTTCTTTTGACCAAGATACAGAAACAACGATTAGGACGACATCATCACGTTCTTCGGCCTATGGTGAAAAAGAAAATTCCAACCAGTCAAAGAAATAAGATGCTGCTTCGACGAGGAGGATTTCTTCCCTTTCCAGTAGGACCGTCGTTAAATGTGGCTGTTCCTTTCTTAGGATCGACTGCTGGACTCATAAGGTGAAGATAAAAAGGACAAATCTTTCTGGAAAGACATCACATTTACACCCTTGGAGCTTATGGAAGGAAGAAAATTAACTTTAGTTTCTTACAAACGGTGGATGGAACTCTATCATTGGTACGAACTCCTAATCCTAATCTTACGATATGTCACATTTACAACAACCATTACACTCGTTGATGGATCGAACAGATTTGTTATAAACATGAAAATCGCAAAAGTATGGACAATTATAGCAACGTCTTTAACTGTGTCATCCAAACGCTTTAGATGAGACGGCTAAACCTATTCTGAGAGAAAAAGCAACATCAATTCCAAAGACGATAACAGACACGGCTTCTGGCATGAAGACTTTGATGAGTTTCAAACTCCACTTGCTAAAAACCAAAGTTTGCAAGTACATCGTTGACTATTCCGCAATGGTCTTGATATCATCTTATTATTTGGATCAAAAAGATGATATCAACACCCGTGCCAGCAGAAGAAGAAAGAAAGAAGTGAAGAAAGAAGTCAAACAAGATCCGACCACCCCTTTTCAGGTATTATCCTTTACAACTATTGCTCGTCAGACACGTAAAGCCATGCAAGCCCAAAAGATACGAAGAAAATAGCATAGATAGTTGCTTAAATTACTGAGTAGAAACAACAGCAGCAACATAGATACACTTTCAGCCAGCAATGCTATAATCCCGCTCATGAATTCAAAAATTGTATCATGCAACCAAAACCAAACTGAAAAATCTACGTCTGCAAAGTTTGGATGTCTGCAAGGTTTTGGAGGTGTTTGATTCCTAACTAAAAATGATGCACATATATTCTTGCGGATGTCCTAAGAAAGAACTCGATCTGTTTGCCATACCAACGATGATTACGATGCAAGAATCTCAGTGGGTACAATGCCATCCATATTGGAACACTTAATTTTCTATCGAGTTTGAAATAAAAGGAGAAACCGAAGATTACATCGATCTGAATAGTAGTTACTGAACCTGAAAGTCAAAGTTCTCAAAACGAACAGCACTAATATAAATGTTGATGCCAGAGTAACTCCTGTCAAATAATTTCATGCATTCGTTGTTCAGCGAAGTGCATTTGTACTTGAACAACAAGCTCGTCAGCAGTAGCGTGGAACGTTACCCATAATGATCTGGCCCTGATAATCTCCTGACGTAAGGAAAAGAAGGCAAGAAAACATATCTGGATGCCTTTGGGGTGTGGAAATATGCCACCTTGGGTACTTTTAACTACAGAGAGTTGGCAGAAGCTGACGATCCTCACAATGTTGGATTAACGACAGCAAAAAAATAAAATAAAAAATCAAACAAGGATGCCAGTTTCACCATTCCTCGTTGACGAGGCGACAAGTAAGAATGACCAGCCAACACTGCCAAATTGAAAAACTCTGCAAAGCTGTAGCCATGTTTGGGAGAACAAAACGCCTCTTGGAGCAGATGATTTTATCGGCCATCACACTCAAGCCATCTCGAGAGGAAAATCATTTCTTTGCGAATGGAGAAAGAACTCGCTCACGAAGTAATCAGGAGACGTCTAAAATTAAGGGGCCTGTCCCATGGAGTCAAAGGAAAGGGAGAGACAGATAAAGGAGAGGAAAAAAAAACTCCTCAACGAAAGATGGAAAAAAGTTCAGGAGAGACTACGTGCCAAGGCAGGAGAGGTGGACGAGGCCCAAGAAATCATATATCCCTCGAGATTGGATGGTAAATGTGCAGAATGCATATCATGCTCCGGGAGGCAGGTGGTGTGGTAGTTGTTAACCATTATTACTCCAACGGTTCTTTTCAGGGCCAGACAGTTCTCTAGAAAAGAGTTACTACTCAAATCATTGCCGCTATAATATGTTTTACGTGTTTGTGTATCTCTTCGTCTTTGTCAAATAAAGCATAAAACTCCTCCTACCACGTAACAATAGTATGTTTGTGTATAGTGTGTAGGTATAGTGTGTGTATGAACACTTCCTACCCTCTTGTGTATGATAGTATATAAGTATGTCTGTGAGTATAGTGTGTGTATATTTAATCCCCCTTCTGTTACATCATATCCCTGCTCTGTTAGGGTTAGTAGGTTGGGGGGGGGGTATTGGATTGTACATGTAGGGGTGTTGGTCACTCACACAGCGTGTGGGATAGTAGGTGTGGCGCGTTGGATAGTACATGATTGGATGTTGGTCGTTCCAACGGCGTATGTGAAAGTCGATGTAGGGTTGTCGGATGGAAGATACGGGGATTCGAATATTAGATGATGGGATGCTGGATAGTAGATATATTATTATTATTATTATTATTATTATTATTATTATTATTATTATTATCATAGTAATGCGCTCTTGATTACTAGATCAGGTCGTGTTGTCAGCACCAGAAAACCCGGATCAATACGAGAACTGAAAAACAAAGAAATTGCTTAACATTGCAACCTTTCCGATACGAACTACGACTTAAGTCCTAAACCAAATTTCATTTTGTTCATCTGATATGCGCATGAATATAAGTTTTATGAATTAAGTCTGTGTAACATCAGTCACTCATTTTCTCTACTCTCACTGTCGATAACACCAAGTATTCGACGTATTGGGGCAGCAGACCAATATATGTGATTGACAGTTGTTGCGCAGTTGTCAAACTTTGCATCACGGAAAATTTCACCAGCTGAACAACTATCAAAGTTTCTATCCGAGGCGAGGAGGATAGCTTTTAAACTATTTCTGGAGGGACATTTTGAGATTCTCTGATGGGGACTTGGCATGGAAATTACATCATTATTTTGACAGTTATTTGCAGCGGAATCGGACACATTTTTGGAGCCTGATGATGCATATTTGTTACAGAGAATGCTAATCATTTCGTTTTGTATAATAAGTAAGGCTACGGCATAGTTGTTCACGATTGTTCAGTTGTAACCAGGAAACGTCGAGGAAAAGGTAGCTCAAGCCTCGTTTGAGGGTATGGTAATATGGAATCAGAAAATGACAGTATCGCTTTCCTACTTCTGGAAAATGAGGATAAAATTCTGGCTCTTTCTTGGGTAGATAATGTACCGGTATTAAATTAAAACTGGGTATTGGATAGTAGATGACGGGGTGTTGGATAGTAGATAATGGGTTTTTTGAGAATAGATGACGGGGTGCCGGATAATGGATAACTAGGTATTGGATTATAGATGACGGGGTGTCGGATAGCTGATAACGGGATATTGGATAGTAGACGACTAGGTGTTGGATAGTAGATAACGGTTTGATGGATAATAGATGACGGGTGTTTTCAAAGTAGATAACGGGGTATTAGATAGAGATGACGGGGTGTTTGATAGTAGATAACGGGGTATTGGATAGAGATGGCGGGGTGTTGGATTGTAGATAACGGGTTGTTGGATAGTAAATGACTGGTTGGTGAATAGTAGATAACTAGGTATTGGATAGTGGGTGTGAGTGCTGGATAGTAAATAACGTGTTATTGGTTAATAGATAACTAGGTATTACACCTATGGACATTTTAAACATTACATTTCACGTTTCAGGCCACACAGTCCCAGATTCCCCATACAAATAGGACACTCTGTCCTCATAATGTTAATTTCCCACTGAGTCCAGACAGTCTCATGATGTTAAACGTATGGACTTTTCAACATACAGCAAAAAGTGGAAACTTTGGAAAATGCTGCTCGTATGGATGATGATTATTCCTTGACTCACAAAATTTCATTTGGCAATAAGTCTTCCTCTCAGCAGTTTTCTGGCGAAAAAAACAATTAAATCTCAAACGAGTACTTCCAAATATCAAAACAGAACAACTGTTAGGAATCAAACATCTGATAAGACTCATCAGAAATCCTTATCTCTTCCTACGTGGACTTATGGTAAGATGAAAGGGCAGGTCATTTCTGATTGCTTCAGGTTGAAAAAAAAATAACAAAATAAAGACAGAGCTATTCCAAATGCTCTTATTTCAAAGAGGTCAAGGTCACGGTCTTGTATTGAAAGTTATACATTTGGTGGGTCAAACAAACCCCAGTCTGATTCTATTTTGGAGACTTATGAACCATTCATGTCAGAAGGTTCTATATCACTTATTGGTGGTGATTCTGCTTAACCTATCCCTATTCAAATATTAAGGGACACATGAGCTTCTCAGAGTCTTTTGTTATCAGGTACTTTGCCTTTGTATGAGAAGTCTTCTTCTAGTGAAAGTCTACTTATTCAGGGAGTAGAGTGCAGCTTTGTAAATGTTGATCTCCATTGTCTTAATTTGGCATCAGACTTAGTTTTTTTGGACCTTGGACTGTTGGGAAAGTGACTTCTTTACCTATACAATGTATTCATTTATTCCTATGCAATGACCTAACTGGAGATAAGGTCGTGGTCAATCCACTTGTAACTGACAAGCCTTGTTTGGATCAAAAAGTTGATCCTGTTGAGATTGAAATTCCTGATTTGTATCCTACTTGTGCAGTTACTATATCTATGGCAAACAGAGCTCCTGAGAATGATGTTAATCAGGAAATTATTCGTTTAGCTGACACATTTATTGGTCAGTCTTTAGATGAGGTCACTTTCTCTCCTGATTTAGATCAATGAAAAGGAATTGATCACAGTGATTCTCTTTTCACAATTCATTCTTTTTTTTCTAATCAGGTTGACAAAAGACAATCACATATTGTCTTACAGGAACAAGATCCCGAGATCTCCTGTTTGTTTTAGAGGGCTATTAGTGAAACTGAAGCCACGCAAGTTCCAGTGTGTTACTTTGTGAAGAATGGGGTCCTTATGAGAAAATGGAGACCACCTGAAGAACCACTGGTGACGAGTGGTCAGTGACATATCAAATTGCTGTTCCTAAGTCATATCGACAGGAAATTCTTAATCTAGCCCATGAAACTCCCTTGTCTGGTCATTTAGGAGTCAATAAGACTTATCACAAGATCTTGAATCATTTTTATTGACCGAAACTTACAAGTGATGTTTCTAATACAGTAGATCTTGTCACACTTGTCAAATGGTAGGAAAACCCAATCAGAAGATACCTAAGGCTCATCTGCAACCTATTCCTGCATTTGACGAACCATTTTGTAGAATAATGGTGTATTGTGTCGGTCCCTTACCTAAGACTAAGTCAGGCAACCAATACTTGTTGACTATCATGTGTGCCTCTAAAAGATTTCCAGAGGCAATTCCTCTGAGAAAAATTAGAACTAAAACCATTGTGAAAGCTTTGGTGAAGTTTTTTTTTTTTTTACACTTGTTGGCCTTTCAAAATCCATCCAGTCTGATCAAGTGTTAAATTTTATGTCTTGAATTTTCCAACAAGTTATGCATGAATTGGGCATCCAACAGTTTAAATCTTCCGCTTATCACTCTGAAAGTCAGGGAGCTTTTGAAAGATTTTATCAAACCTTGAAGAATATGATGCGGTCATATTGCTTTGATACATGAAAGGATTGGGATGAGGGTGTTCATTTGTTGCTGTTCGCTGTTAGGGAATCAGTTCAAGACTCATTTGGTTTTAGTCACTTTGAACTGGTTTTTTGACATACTGTCCGCGGACCATTGAAATTATTGAAAGAGAAATTTCTTTCAATTGAAGATTGAAAGATTAATCTTCTTGACTACGTCTCTGATTTCAAATATAAGTTGTCACAGGCCTGTGAGGTAGCAAAAACTAATCTTCACACTACCCAGTCAAAAATGAAATTAAGGTCTGACAGCAATACATAGGAAAGGAAAGTAAATGACTTAAATTATGTCATTAACTCTCCTGGGAGGCGGAAACAGAAACACTTTGTCACATATATATGCTAAAGGAATATTTTGACAGAGATGGCCTAGTTAATTATTCAGTTAATTGAGTTGTACCTGTCCCACACAGTGGAGATGTCAACGATCGAATACAATCTGACTGTCGTGATTCTGGTTTAAGCAACCTTCGGAATTCAGAAATCTTGAACAATCTGGACCGGAAACTTTCACATCTACAACAAGAGGAAAGAAATGAACTAAAACAGCTATTACATGAGTATGAGCACTTGTTTCCTGATGTTCGTACACGAACAAATACAATCTATAATGACGCTGACATTGTAGATTCTACACCTGTGCAACAGCATCCTTACAGGATGAATCCTCTCAAACAGGAATATTTGAAGAAAGAAATTCAGTATTTACTGGAGAATGATTTTATAGAACCAAGTAAAAGTAACTGAAGTTCTTGTGCATAAGCCAGATAATACATTCCGCATGTGTACTGACTAAAGAAAAGTCAACCGTGTCACAAAAACGGATTCATTTCCAATACCAAGAATGGATGATTGCATTGATAAAATTGGAAATGCAAAATATGTCACCAAGTTTGACCTTTTAAAAGAATTCTGGCAAATTCCACTCACGGAAAAGGCAAAAGAGATTTCAGCATTTGTAACTCCAGATGGGCTCTATCAATATAAAGTCATACCGTTTGGAATGTAAAATTCTCCGGCAACGTTAAAACGTCTGTTGAACATGATAACATCTGGTCTAGATACTTATGACGCGTACATCGATGACGTCGTTATCTACAACGACACCTGGGAAGATCACTTGGAAACCATTCGGAATTATCTTCGATCGACTCAGCGATGCAAATCTGACGATTAATTTGAGCATAAGTGAGTTTTGCCATGCTTGTGTCACATTTTAAAGACATATTGTCGGACAAGGTCAAGTTAAAGCTATAGAAGCTAAGATCGAAGCTATTTCTGAATTCCCTGTGCCTTTTTGTAAAAATCAACTGATGCGATTTTTAGGTATGGCTCGATATTATCGGAAATTTTGTTCAAATTTTTCCAAAATTGCCGAATCTTTGACAAATTTGTTGAGTAAGATATCCAATTTTTATTATTCTGACCAGTGTCAGGAATCCTTTGATACATTGAAGGCCATGCTTAAGAATGCACCAGGTCTTTCAGCACCAAATTTCAGCCAATTATTTCAAATGTCTGTTGATGCAAATGATGTAGTGGTTGGTGGAGTATTGATTCAGGAAGACAAAAATGGTGTGGATCATGTGTGCTATTTTTCTAAAAAAGAGTAAACAAGCACCAGAAACATTATTCCACAATTGAGAAGGAATGTTTGGCTTTGATATTGGCTTTACAACATTTTGAAGTGTATGTTACCTCGGCTCTTTCGCCGGTTATTGTATACAGTGATCACAATCTCCTTACTTTCATCACGAAAATGAAAGATACAAATCAGAAATTGTTGAGATGGAGTTTAATACTGCAGAAATATAATATTGACATTCGACACATCATCGGAAAAGACAATGTGATCGCAGATGCACTTTCACGTTCATAGACTATATTCCTTTGTTTTGTGTAATTAAGCTGAGTGAGATTTATAAGACATTTTCCTATGTAAGTTTGATTGTGCATATTTAAAAGAAAGGTTTGTTGCATAAATCTTTCGTTTTCTTTATGAGGGGAGGTGTTATGAATTTTGAATTTATAATATGTGTCCGTGAGGTAAGTTGTACTTTGGTGGTAATTTTGCAAACAACATTTTTACTGCATTTGAGTTCAAGGTTAGACTTGTTTACCTAGCATTTAGTACTTAGATTGGAATTATCCATATCTTGACATGGAAAAAATCACGTACACCCGTAAAATTCCATTTAGAGTTCTCATATTCTAGAATATTCTGTCATATGACTTGTCTTATATTTATACAGCATTTGGTAAACAAGATTCCATTCCTATGCTAAACTTCATGTTATTAAGATCAGTCTATTAAGGAATTTATTTTAGTAATCAGATGTTACAGTTGTGAAAATCAGAACAAATTCAGAGAGAGGAATTATTTATTTGAAATATTCATTGCAATTACTAAGAGTGCTCATTCTCATGTTGGAATAATACTTGACTTTGGGATTTTTGTGAATTCATTCAACAATATTCTGGATTACATCATTCAGGACATTCAAGACTATTGGTATATCAGGACATTCAAGGCTACTGGAATTCATTCGGAACATTCTATATTTAGGACTTGTGATTTAGTGGATTATTTGGATTTTAATTCACGTTACTGTAAGTGTCTTTTGAATTTTCATTCTAATTATCTAGCAATAAATTGCTTGTAGATTTTACTTACAATGTAAGTTTCACTTTCTTTCTGTTACATTATTTTAAAACCTTGAGACGTAACAATATATACATTCATTGTTACGTGTAGATGGATTAGAATTAATGAATGAAGGCAAATGGCAGTCTTACGAGAGTCTTTTCTTAACACTAAAATATGGTGTCTGGAGTCAGATTGATCTTTAAAAATGCAGGTTTTTGTTGAACGTAATAAATATCAAATAAGTATCAAATTGCACGGAAAGTTTAGCAAGTGGTCTCTTAAGGTATTACTGTTTATTATATATTTCATAATGAGATATTGATATGTATCAGTGGGAGAAAAATGATATCGCCAAAGTGGCGATACCACTTTTATCGCCACAATGGCGATCTCACTTTTGGAACTGCTTTCTTTTTTCCATTTAGGAAGTATATCTGCCCATTATTTAGACCCATATTTCCATATTTAGATCTATTCCATCTTTTTCTTTTGCTGCTCCTTCTCTCTTTCTCCCTCCTTTCCTCTCTCTCTCTCTGTCCCTCCACACCAGGATGTACAGATCTTAAAATGTGTCAACTGTAGGCCCTCTAGTGCACATTTATGCAATTAGTGAGGTGCCATCAATAAATGCCTAAAAACGAACTCCAAACAGCAAAAGGTAGGCTTCAAGTATCAATGTTTTATAATTAGTTTTCTATATGAATCATGGAAACTGTCAGTGACTGAATTTGCATGACCTTTTGCTATGTGTCATTCATACAGTATTGTATACCTGTAATACTCTACAACAAAACGGTACACATTTCTTAGGAAAAAAACAAACTCGTGATTAAATATAGGAATACAATTTTTTAAGTAGCAATTTTAACTCGCTTCACAATAGTGTTTGAAAACGATGGATAAATCATGCGTTGATTAGTGTTGATTGTAAACCGAAATTAAGTGACAATGGAAAATTGGATACAGCGTCTGCTACCGAGCTCGACTGCAAGCTTGCGAAGGCCACACACAAAGTTACGTTTGAATGTAGAAATAAACAAAATGAAGAACGAAAATCCTTACAAGTAAACTCACAATCATTAAAATCTTTTGTTTAAAGATGTTACGCTTTGAAGTCTGTCAGATAAAACCGGTCTCTTATGTTTCTAGTTACCCCACCCCAACAGTATCAATCCGCGCTTTAAATGTGTTAGCAAAAATAAAAATGTCTTCATTTTCGTACGAATACAGTTATGATTTTGACAAAATACACAATTCTGAGCATGATATGTTCAAGCTAAGTTTGTAAAAAGTCGCTGTCCTAAAATTATTGTAAAATGTATGAACTTTTTTTTTATCGATGTAGTAATGCGGCTGTTAATCGCATTGACACAGAATGGAGAAAACCAATTCAAATCGACGACTTTTTCCTTAAAATATATATAATAAAAAGAAAATCTACGTTTTTTTGAGTAGATATACGGAAATATTTCACTCACGAAGTGGAAACATTTTTTTTTTTTTCACTCGTGGCGACAATACAATGTTTCCACTTCCAAATCCGTATATCTACTAAAAAAACGTAATTATCTTCTATATAAAAGTCAGAGATAAAAACCCTTACAAATAATGATAATTATGAGTTATAAATGGTTCTTCTGGTAGACGGACACAAGTAGTTGTAAACGAGCATTTATTTGGAAAACATAACCGATAAACTCGATAAAGGATTGATTGCGTGTAGGATAATAACACTTTGAGCTTTGAGCGTCTAGAACGATAGAATATGTTATACTCCCTGAAAAGATGTACTACCTAATAAGTTAGTAGCTCCTTAAGTGTACCATGTTTTTTAAATTTTGTATTTTGTTTAAATGAATATTGACTTCAAGAATAGGAAATATATCCCTGGGATATATTATACATTACAAATTTGTATAAACGTCTATAGCAGAGTTTTTGCGATGAGAGAGAGAGAGAGCACTTACCGCGAACAACATTATCACAAGGGGAATTCTCATACAAGTCCTATCTAAAAATAAAAATAGTCGCTCAGTGTACTTGTACAATGTGCTATTTTTACAGACTGGCAAATATATTTATTCCTCAATTACGTGTGAGAACCTTGCATCCATATCGAAGAATTACAGACTGGCATTAAACTTATTTTAAAAACCGGATGAAAACTAAAACATGTTCCTTTAAAATGGAAGAAATTGTCATTAAATCTTTGGAAGGTTGGCATTGACTTAAAAAAAAAAAAAAAAAAAAAAAAAAAAAAACCCAACATAAAAACAAAAAGAACAAAACAAACAAAAGAAAAAAACAAACAAATGATTAACGGTGGAGATAGAATAAAATCATTCCTACTCATTTGTGATATAGCTTGCTATATGAGAAAGCCATGTGGCATAAACATATCCCACATGACACGAAATTAACATCCTCCTGACTTTTCCAAAAAGGATGTCCATTGCAATTGCAGCACATGGACAAATTATCCGTCATATGTCACTATGCATTTCACCACATTATTTGATAGAAAAATAAGGGAAAGCTAGTCCTTAACATGCGTTAGTATGAAACATGGAAAATTCACACCAGTGTACAGACTGTAATATGAATCATGCACGACTCTCATAAAATATACATCTTTCTATACAATAAGGGGCCGACTATTTAATTTCCTGGGGAGGGGGGGGGGAGGGGAGGCCGGCATGCTTTTTCTTAAGAGTCGAAATATTTGTTCTCTTTAAAATTCAAGACAATTTATTTTTTCCAACTAATATAATCGATATAATAATATAAAAAAAATAAATTATAGCATAAAGCAAGAATATTTTTTCAAGCTATTTGTGGGCCGAATTTTTTTCTCCAAAAAATCCCAGGCCCTCCTCCAACAACAAAAAAATGAAGTGGTCGGTCACTAAAAGTGGTGAACAGAAAAGGGTATGCCGTTTACGCAAGAGCCCGCCAGCCCTTGCAATGTTAACATTCGAAACTAGTTTTGTTTACTCCGTTAATTGAAATAGTATTTATGAATGCTGGGAGGTAGAGAGACATATCGATATATATATGAGGATTATTGTGTGATTGACTGTGTGGAGTTTAGAATATCAGGATTATTGTGTGACTGACTATGTGGGCTATGTGAGTAATTAGCCATGTATGCAGTCCCGAAAGTGAAATATATGACCCATGGCACGTTGCTTTGTTTACAGTTCAGCCTTGCCACACTCACTGATAAGCTATGACAAGAGCTTAACTGTAAGTTTGTCTAGGGAGATACATTTGATTAAAATAAGGTTTACTTGGATTTGGACACAATGGAAAGTTCATTACTGAAAAGCAAATGTCGGGAATATATGGGGAAAATAAATATGTACTGAGTCCATGTGGACTAACTATCTTTTGGATTCATGTTTAAAAAATAATGCTCATGAGCCAAGCCTTCTCAAACGGATAGTCAATCTAAGAATGAGTCCCCAAGTACACTCAAACGGACAGTCAGTCTAAGAATGAGTCCCAAAGTACACTCACGCCATATTAATCAATAAAGAGAGATGGGATGATGATGATGATGATTATTATTATTATTATTATTATTATTTCATTGCATCTTTGTGGTATAGAATTCAACTGACGAATACCCAAATTGCACACGCCTCCCACCAGCAGTTAGTCAATTGTTGTTTATTCGAAATTCCATTGGCGTCTAGCAAACTTGTCCAGTCCAATGCCTGATATTTTGTTCAAAACTTGTTTGGCAAAGAGCATATCTCCTGCACAAAAGTTTAGACACCTAGACAGTTTGCACTGCATAGTCGGCATAAGTTCAATATTTAATAACTCCATCATTTTTCATCAAAGTTGCACTATCAACATAAAATATATATATATATAATAATCTGGCAAAACTTTCAAAAGAAAAACTTCAGTTTATTATTAGAAGATGATTCTAATGAATTTTCAGGATTAGAAATATGCGTGCGCACGCATCCAAAAGACAATTTTTCTCGCCTTCCTCCACCTTGACAACTAAGCAAGCCAACATCTTAACCGTCATGGACACTTTAAATAAAATGTTAGTTCTTGTTGGACAATCATTGTAAACAGCAACAACAGCAACAAAAACAACAATAATAATAATAATAATAATAATAATAATAATCAATAAATAAATAAAGATGGACAAGCGCCATTGTTAGATAATTTATTTTTAAATATAGGGAAAACTCGGGTTCGTTCCTTGGTTGGTTTTAAAAACGGCAGTTTCAAAACTTTATTTGGATATATAATGCCGAAGAAATGCAAGAGAGATGCCTTTCCCAATGATACAGAGAGGCAGCCGACCTGGGTACGCCTGGGCAGCATAATTATATTACATTTATTTGTTTTTTGTTTTTGTTTTGGTATTTAAAATAGGAGTAATATTGGAAAACGAGGAATGGATTGAATACAAATTTGAATCATTTCAAGAAACATACCTTAGGCGCATTGTGTTAAGTAATTGAAACACCACAACGTATTTGTCACAAGAAATTGAACTTGAAGAGACAAGAGTGACTGTAGTATTACGTGGGCTAAAAGGTTTATTCAAAGAGATTAATTTTTAATGTTGAAAATAGTGAAAATGTATCTTTGTTGATCATTTATCCATGTGGCTGTAACGCATTCCGATAGTAATTTGGGGTATTCTGAGCTTCGTCATTGTATCCTGAATATGTACGGTTATAACCAGTTTACATATACTTACCTCTTAACAAGCATTACGTGGTCGTACTATGGCAGTCCCCGGTGGGTCAAAAGATCCCATCCACGCAGATCGTCAAGATTCTTCGAGACTTCAATATATTCTTTTCCGTCAACTATGTTCACTTTAGAACCCCTATGTGGAAAGTCAGATTCCCGCATTTAACAAAATAGGACACAAATAAAAAACGATCATGGAACTTCTGAATGTGAGTGTCCCTCTAAAAACAAATAATGGAAACAATTGAAAAAGATGTAATAATTATTTCGATTCATTTCCTAATTTAGTAGACCAGCGATACAGGTGAAGGGAAAATGTTTTTTTTTTCTTCAAATTTATTTTTCATGCAAATGTGCAGCTATATGACAGAGATCATCCTACAGGTTAGCTTATATAACGTGTCTTCGGTATAATGATTACTACAAATATAAATGCAACATTAACATCTGATATACAGAGAGAGAGAGAGAGAGAGAGAGAGAGAAAGAGCATTACCTTTTCAGACCACTACCTATGCAGTTAGTTATCTGTTGATTAGAAAGTTGGTAAAAATTATTGAAGTTAGGTTCCCTAGGTTTGTCTCGAACAGCATTATGGTGAGTAGAAGAATAAACAAAATTCATTATTTAAGTGATTTATGTTGTGAGTAATAAAACCATGTTTGCATAATCTTTCATTCATATCATGGAGTGATGCTTTTCTGTTTTTATCAAACTCATTGATTTCTCTTTTTACACTCTTGCATTATGTATCATATCTTATTCTTTCCTCATTTGCACAAATTTAATCAAATATTGAAAACAAAACATTGCTTCCTTCAAATGCTAACAATTGCAATTGCTCCAACAACTAGAGTGCTTCTACCATAACTTAAAACGTGTTCGCTTTTGCCCATGGTAACACATTTGAATACTATCTCCGATATCAAAGATATCAAATGAAAATGTAAATGTGTATGTACTTTAATCAACTATTTCCATGTAAAAATGTATATTATTACCTTCTTCAAGATAATATGTTTATAAAACTTTTACTCTGTGATGTTTTTCTATTCCAGCAGTAAGTTCATTTTTTAAAGTTAGTAAAGTCTGCACATTCATCATTATAATGTTATTCCTTAAGTTAGTAATAGAACAATCGTAGGCTGTCCAAGCACATCTTATCATACCTTCAACAACATTTATTTTGTTTTTGTTGTCATCTATCTTTCTGGTTGTTTCTGTTTCTGCGATAAAGCATTAGTGATAACAGTAATCTTTCTTCTATTTATACTACTCCACTTTAAAATCATTGATTGCGATAAAGCATTAGTGATAACAGTAATCTTTCTTCTATTTATACTACTCCACTTTAAAATCATTGACTGCGTTTCTAATATCTTGGCAATTAGTATTTTTTTTTTATCAAATTATTTAATTACTTGTGATTGTAAAGTACTATGCGATTCTAGTTATTTCTTCACTAATTTCGTGTCACTCTCTAATGCATCTATCTCAGAGTTTATCCTTTGTTCTATAGGTTCTAAGTTTTGCTGAATATTTTGAATCCACAAGGAACTTGTTTTCTTACAGTTTGTAATATTTTTATAATTAAGACATGCTATTTAATCTCTCTTTAAATAAGTTCTTCACATCTAAAATATTCCTTTGCATCATCAATTTGTTTTGTATCTCATCTATTTTAGTAAAAACTTGCTCGAGTTTGCTGAACTCTTCCCTTATCCACTAATTTTGATTTACTATCAGCGTATTCTTTCCATATTTTGTATCACTATGATTACTATCTTCTAAATCATATGTAGCAGACTATCAACACAGTTTGGTACAAATCACCGATTACCTGCATTGCTTAATGTTTCAGGATCACCTAAATTTTGAATACGGTTGTCGTTCAAGTTTAATTCATTGTTTATTGATTGACCTAGTGAAGTTTCTTTGTTCTCAGATTCAAAACTAGTGAACAAGTTCGAAAGTCCCTCAGTTGAACAGTTGAACCTCCTAATGGGATCTCTCCAGTAACTGGTTGGTTTGATATAACTATTTACTTAATAGGAAATAGTAGCTCACAGGCAATCCATGAAAATCTATTACTTTTTATCTTCAACGTTAATGCAGATATTTCATCTGTTTATTCTACCTCTTTGTAATGTTTTGTAATCTCCATCAGCATCATATGAAATAGGGTCACAAAAAATGAAAAATCACATTTTTATATAGATACATTTGTAACAACTAGAACTGCGACCATCTTTATAAATTATTCTACGCAATTTAAAATTCATTGATCGATGCTTGTCTAAAAGTTTTATTTTGTTCGCTAAGACAACGGACAAACAACATTATTGCATTGTTTTATTTAATTATGAAATATAGGGGACTTCTAGTTCTCGCTGCGCTCGAAGATTTCAGACATACCAGGAATGAGTGATTTTTTTAAATTGTGGCTAACATGTTACTCTATCATGACGCAGTAATTGTTTATTTGGATTAAATGATCATGATGATTTCTGGTATTTTCAGGGCCTGAAGTTTTCAGAAACACCAGAAGTTACTCATCTCGTTAAGTTTTGAAGTAACCTCTTTTGGCTGGTAATAGTGGCGTGGTGTATTTAACAAAATAAAAAATGGCTGAGTTAGGATAGCTAGAGGGGTACTTTCAACATTTTAAATTTTGATAATATATGTGTGTTTCAAGACGGATTTTGTATGGTTCAATTAAACCAAGAGGATCTTCTAAATTGCCATGGTGTAAAACAATGCCAATCCCATATTGTGTTTAAGATATATTCTAAATGATATGAAATATTTTCTTTTTCTTTCACATATATTAATATATAAACTAGATCTGTTTTGTAATAATATGGGATCGAATATAAATTATGCCTTTCTTGACTCAATAAAACCAAAAATTACATATTTTTAATTTGGTAATATATGTACACATTTAATATCTTGCCAAACAAATGCGTTTTTTTTTTTTTTTTGCATTTCGAAAAAACAAATACAGGAGGGTATTCCCGGATTGTGTTTGCAAAGGTGAACTTATTATCATACAATATGCCAATTTTAGTTAAGTAAGTGTTAGTGGGCAATATCGTATGAAATAATTTATACTAAAAACACCTTAGATTATTATCTTTAGTAATTTTCTGAATGCGAAGGAAAACCATTTTCCAAGAAAAAGAAACTGGAAGATTTACATGATTCTGTCCTTAATCAATCACAATTTGACAATTGTTTTGGGTGCATGTGGCATCTTTTAGTATAGGTACAAGATGGACTGAGATTGAAGGTCCGTAATTGGTACATTGGTTTTCACAATACGAGAGTTTTTAAAACTGCTATTTTCCCACAAGTTGCAAGAGATCTTTACGGCCAATAACTCTATAGTCTTTTTTATTTTTGGAGGGAATTTATTTCATAATTTATGCTCTGCATCTGGTTTAGATATGCACAAAAATATATAAACAAAATTGTAAAAGGATCTTTTTTCCGAACTGAGATTAAAAACTCTAAAATATATTTGTCTGTTTGTTTTATGCTTTCAAACTGAGCAACGTTTTTCTTATCTATATTAATGTAATGGCACTGAATATTTGACCATAGAACTTTTGTACATGCAATGTAGTGCTTTAAAACTCGCCTGAGTTGTTTAAAACAATATTGCGGTCTAATCAGCATATTGTGAAATGAGAACGTCTATGTCGTTTACTCAGGACCCTAAATACAACTATTATGTTTTGTCATTATTGGTAATATGATAGCACAGAGTAGAAATATATAAGGAGACAACAGATCCCATTATCTACGTTGATGATGAATGTTAAGCCATGGGAATACGTGTTCAGTCACAATAACACAAGATATAATATCAATATATCATGATAAAATAGAGTAACCCATCATTTTAATTGAACTACTAAACTAAAAAGTTTAAATCTTTTTAAACAAAAATGCCCATATTACTCAATCGAATGCTTTTCAAACTCAACCCAAATGACCGATCAGAAATAGAAACTTTGTCTTGTAGTATTATTCCATTATACCGACTTTTTCCCTCCACCCCTTTTTTCAATAAGGGAAAATTATATTCAGTTAAACATTGATAACTCGTATTGTAAATTCCTAAGGATATTAAAGAATAAAATATTGCGTTTTTAAACTTTGCCACCCGGCTTTTGCCATTTAAACACCAGCACAATACCGATTTCCGTTGTTGAGATGAAAATGTTCTGTTCAATGTTCTAGCACTGGTGAAGATTATCTAAGAATTATCAATTGTAATAAATCGTCTGAAAGCATCATATTTCCTTTTGCAGAAGAGAGGGATTCCTGAATGCTGTAGACTTGGTCCTAGATTATCTGAAGGATTGCTTATATTCAAACTAGAACTTTACAGCCCCGTCATCATCACCTCCCAACTTAGACTGTACATTAGAATGTTATAATTGTTCTAACTGAGGATTAGAATTCAATCATGGTTTCACAATCAACACGCACACTCAAGTAAGTGCAGGAATTCCGAGTTCACACACTTTCTTACCTGGAACATTACAAAATGACGAAGAGTGACACTGATTTCTATACTAGGATCTTCTATTTCTTTATAGCGCAGGTGTACCTGTGAAAAAATACAAATAAATTCTTTTAAAGTAAATATAATTTACGATTCTGACCGGAATAGGTACAAAATAATAATTTTAAAACAATCTTCTCAGTGTATGTACAAGTATAACATACCTTATTGATAAAAAAAGACATGTGACCTCTTTTACAATCTGAAAGGATAAGGAAGGAAACATAATTATCCATATTTACCATCAATGGAAGTATTACGTTTGAAAAATAAGATGGCACAGTTAAGTTTCTTTAAACAGGACGCTATTAAAAGGCACCTTTTAGCCGTTTCACAGAGAGGCAAATATACGAAGGTCTGCTTAGGATTATAACTACCTTTTTGAATCAAAACTCTTTTTCCAGTCTTAAAGACGGACTTGTTACAGAGGATACCAAGTTACAGATAGAACCTGCTTACAGGATTACAGAAGGGCCAATTTAGGAACGTTTCACTGCAATTACATATTTAAAAAATACAGTAACGCTAATTTTCTGACTCTTTTTGAAGAAATCAGATGCATCCAAGTAACCCAAAAATCTTCCCTGTGTAGGTAATCAGAAAGAGATGTTTTAGGTGCTGGATCACTCACTGTTCTATTCAAAATCATCTTTTTGTTTCAAACAAGGTATGCAGTATGTAAATTAAAGGAATGTTAATGTGTTCATTACTTACACCGTTAAAAATGTGTGAGTAAAATTGTCGTATCGATCTTTGCGCATTCTGCTCTTGAGGTTTGTCATTCGAGGGTTTGACCAGCGCCCAAAAGCTGCAAGTAGAGATGAAATATATGTTTTATCTATGTGTGCGTGCAAGCGTGTATACAGACGTAAACTTGACAAATGTTTTATTTCTCAGGAATGAAATAACAGTAGTAATTTACTGGCATAAGAAATGAATGTGATGACTTCTGTCTTCATGTTGCTTGCGACTTTAATGACTTTTTCTACGCGATTCGATATCGCGAGAATTTCAAATTCGCAAAAATATAGGATTTAAATTATCACATTGGTTTCATCAAGAATCAAGACTTCTACTCGCATTGTGAATTTGCAAAAAAGAGCACTTACAGTTTCCAACACTAGAAATTAGCCAAAATTCGATAAAGCAGAAAAATCATCTCATACTTTATGCGAGTATAAACAGATACTCGAACATCGGACCCTCGTTACTACTTGGGCTATCAACTGATTCATAATCAGGACAACATTTCGACAAGGGCACTTATAACATTATAAATGCGATATTGTCTTGTTTTCAGCTAATCTCATAACTCAATAAAAATTTGAACAAACTTTGTTTTGCAGCACTGGCAGGGATAGATAGATAGATGCGATTAAATATATCTCCATGTTTAGTACAAAACAAAAATAAAATAAATAAAATCTTGGACTAGAAAATCTTGCATAGGACTACGCTCGAAGTTGCACCATAGATGGAATTTAAAAATTAATTTCTGCTACTAAAGAGTTAACCCAGAATCATCTCTTTGCCTTGTATCCACTTTTGACCAGCAGATGATGAGCTCAATTTCAATCACTCTCTCAAGAGCTGTACCACAGTCTGTACTAAAATGTTTACTAGACATGTGTTTTATATGTCTTTGCAGCCTGGTGTCTAAAAAATGCCCCTCCATCCTAACGCGTAAATTTCTTTGTTTCATCTATACTGCATTTTACAGTTGAAACACTACACTACTTATATCACAGTTTGTGTATCATGTGAAATCATATGTCTAATATTAAAATGTCTAACTATTTTCAAGATTTTCACTACGTTTGAATTAATTAGAAACTTACACAGCTTACAACTGTTAAGTGCACACTTAAACAACCAGGTTTATCGATGCTCATTAGTTTGGATCTCATGAAAATATCTCATGTGTTCTTATTTCCTTTGTAAGCTGTAACCAAAGTGAATGTTCCAAAAGTATCAGTAAATTGTTGTTGCATATTGCTAAACTTTGTCTAGCACTTTGATGCAGAGGCTGAAAGTCTGCTGAAGCAAATAATGAGCGCAATTATTTCTTGCGTTTTGCGGGTTTGTAGGTAGATAGATAGATGGATAGATATAGGTGGCGATGCATTACCTAGGTTTGTAGTTTGATAAATAGACAGATAACTACAAATAGGGATATATATATATATATATATATATATATATATATATATATATATATATATCGAGAGAGAGATAATTATCTACAATTCGTGGGTATATAGGTAGGTAGGTAGGTATAGAGATAGATATATATAAATTTAAATTTGCTATGCAAAGATATTTCTTAAAGATAGATATATAATGAACTATAAGTTGGTGTTAAATAGGCACTAAGTAGGTAGATAAATAGATCGTAGGGATATATGTATGTTGGTCGATATATAGATAGTTATCAGTTTGTATTTGTATGTAAATAGAGTACTGATAGATAGATAGATAGATAGATAGATAGATAGATAGATAGATAGACGGATAGACAGATAGACGGATAGATAAATGTGCATTTATGGAAAGAAAGAACATGCAAATCCCATATTCCTGAATCTATCAGTACGGTGACCTCCACATCATAGACATTAACTGAATTATCCTTTTTAACTGTGGATGGAATGTGAAATGAGAAAACATATTTATTTTGCATAGTCACAGTCTTCAAAAATAATGATTAATACAAAGCTGTATATTTGTTATATTTTTAACCTAGAATACATTAATGTAATTGTATTCACAATATTTTCCATGTAAAATGTTATATTCTTCAATACTAAGGTATATTCTCGGCGGGCATATAATGCTTACAGACATTAAATGGATATATCACAACAGAACTGAATTGAATTATGACTGCTTTACCATTTCATCCGGAGGTATCTCACCATCCTCATATGTGATAATATCTTACCATCCTCATATGTGATAATATCTTACCTTCCTCATATGTGATAATTCTGACTATCCTCATATGTGATAATATCTTACTATCCTCGTATGTGATAATATCTTACTATCCTCGTATGTGACAAGCATCATACCATCCTTGTTGTTTGTTCCACTATAACTGTTCTCACCTGTTGTCCTTTAATGATGGGAATCTGCGCGAGGAAAATGGTTAGGTATGTTTTGATCACGATGAAACGTCGGAGAAGACCTATAAGTTCTTGTTTTACGTTTCTCTCATTAACATTTGCTGCATCTACAAGATGAGTTATTCTTTATGATTGTGAGGTAAGCTGAACTTATTTTTCTGTATTTTGTAACTGTTCTCTATCGTAAAAAAAAATCGAATAGGGATTTGAACCAAGGTCCCTCGTGAGAGAAACAAGATATTTAATCACAGTGATGTTTCCTTATATTCTAACGATATCGTTTTCCTTTAAAATCAAGAGATGATAAATGGCATTACACCATAGTTGATACAAATAGCGATATTAATCATTACATATTTAGAATTATAGCAGATAAACTATATTGCAAAAAATAAAAATCATTAGTCATATGTAAACGCCTTGCTTTATCCGCTGTATTAGTGTAATTGTGTTCAGAAGGAAATTTTACTTTCGTCTCTTTGCAACAAAAAATACAAAGATTGTTTCTGCGTATTTTATGCTCCAAATTAAATAAGGTATTGCAAACCTTTTTTTCCGACTGACGTTTCTCTTTGGATGTTTGCTTGCTCAAGTAGAACATATTGTGTGCCAAGAAGACCTGGAACTTCCAAAATGTTTCTTGATGTGACGTCAGTGTCCGCCGGTCGAAGATCGTAATTGATGTCTCCTATTCGTATGTTTCCGTTCTAGGTTAGGGTGGAAGATAATATACATGTATGTGCATATAATACAAAGATATCAGTCAAATTGGGTTTCCCCTGTCTCTATTTATACCTTTAATCATTTATCTTATCATATCTAACTTCAGTTGTTTTGTCTGTAATAATCGGCACACTTGCTAAAACGTTTGAAGAAAAGCTCTCGATCCTGAGATAAAATAAATAACCCAAGTCCCTTGTGCAGGGTCAGGGAGTGGCTAGCGTCGACATCGTTACTAGATAAGGGTCTGATCAGAATATGCAGACGGCCAGCAATGGGGAAAGAGGACCCCTGATTCATATCGAGACCAAGCAAAGAAATTGTGTTAATCGTACATGAGTTGGCTTCCGGTCGCCTTTTATAAATCCGGTGTCCCTAGATAGTAGTTGCTAACACATGAGGGATTTTATCCTATCTTAAAATTTATATGTACACTGTCTTATGAAGACGGCGACCTTTCTGTTATAAAATAAGACCTCACGTTTCTCTAGACTCAAGCTTTAGTTTCCTATATGGGACTCTTACACTCGGCTAGTGGTTTTCTCACTGCCCAGTCGAAAGGTGTTATACGTAAATTAACCAATATTATGCCTTGGCTACCAAAAGTCAGCTCAAATATTTACTTCGGAATATAAATAAAACTAAGTTAGCCTTAACAATTACACATGTAAATAAATAAATAAATAGAAATGCATTGTAAGGATAATGTATAAAAAACGCTACCCAGTCTCTAGTGTGAGGGAAACATGTAGAAATAAAAATGCAAGTAAACAATAATCAAATTTAATCATTCGCCCAACATGCAAGAAGCGTTACGTAATCTCTTGTGTTTTCAAATTATAAACACAGGAGGATCAAAGTAAAAAACCAAGTGTTAGAAACCAAGAAATAATTATTACAAGCAAGTAAAAGAAGAAAGCAACGATAGTGTTGAAATATGGTAATATAGAAATAATTGTAAATGCTAAGAAAACTTTAACCGCTTGACTGTACAATCAATGTAATAAATTGGAGATGTTTTTAGCAAATACTTTAGTTAACTTTCATATAAGTTTTGTGAGGAAAAATGAAAACTTTAATCCTGAAAATCTGAAGGAACACTTTAATGTCAAGATATATGACAAACCTTATTTATCACTCTGTTTTATATCTTATGCAGATGTATATGAAACATTACTTAGTGTAAATGTCAATAAAGTTACAGAACTAAATGGTACCGTACCAGAGTTGTCGAAACTTTCTGCATCAGTAATTTCCAAATCGGTAGCACATAATTATATTATGTGCTAAAACAAATGAATACCCAGACCGTTTAAAATGTGTTAATGTAACACCCATTTGTAGGAGTAAAGAATGATCCCAGTAAATAAAAGCACATTTCATCCTTACCGTCACTGTTCAAAGGTTTTTGAAAAACATGTCGCTAACTTTATTTACTTATACTTGAATGATAATTATCTTTCCACATTAAGCAGTTAGGCTTTAGGAATTTCCATTCCCGTCAAACGGAACCTCAGAAATATCGCTAACAATTTCTTCGATGAAATGAATAAAGAAAAATGAACAGGAGCAGTTTATATTGATTCTAAAAATATAGTAGTGATTTGGTAGATCACAATATCCGTCTCTCAAAAGTACAATACATGTACTATAATTTTGATTACGACGACGCACAAAGGTTAACTTTTTGTCTTTAACGCAGTAGGCAGCCTGAATGTATAGGTAGCACTAAATTTTCTTCAGCAGTTTTTAAAAGGGGTTTCCACAACGGCCAGTTATGGAACTTTGGCTATTTTTAATCTTTGTTAATGACCTCTCACTTACTACTAACAACTTCAGATGTTTTTGTTCCATCCTTAAATGCCATTCAAACCAAGTTAAACGAAGATTTGAAGAATATTTAACTCCGGGTAAAATGTTAATAAAATTCTTCTAAATTAAAAAAAGACGAAGTACGTGCTAATAATCACAGTGCAGAAAGTCGCTTACATGGGACAGAAGCATTTTGATTTAAAACTTAAGAAGGCACAGTTTAAAATGTTTCTAATTACGTTGACAGTTTTATTCTGTCGGGTGTACAGGTTAATACTGTAAGTAAATCTCTTTCTTCTAATATCGCACTGCTCGCCAAAAGTTAATGAGAAAATCACTCCTGATGTCAGAATCCTATATTTTATTGCATATATTCAACCATTGCAAGATTATTGTCTAATATATTGGAAAACTGTTCCAGACAAGACTTTGATAGTGTTTGAAACTTACTAAAAAGCAACACATATATTACATTCTCGAGAAGACATTTTATTCACCTCAAAACCCCATGTTTAAAAAAATTAGGTTTGATGGAAATTGACAAAAGAACTGATTTCAGTAAAGCTGTTTTAGTATTAAGCTTTACACAGAGCTGCACCATAATATCTAGAAGACATATTTAGCCAGATATAATCTATTTATGCACTACGCTCTGTAGAAGCTATAGATCTATTGCTATCAAAACCTAAGATACTGCTGTTTAAGTATTGCTATTATTTTTGATATAATTATTATTATTACGCAAGAAAGTTATAAATGTATGATTGCAGAGTGCCGAAAGAGATCTGCTATAGAAAATGCCGTCTCCTCCTGAGGTGGTAAGTGGTTGTGTTATGATATAAGTATCATCAGAAGCAGAAGCTTTAACCCGCTGAGGTGGACCTCGTGCACACAAATATAAAATAGTTAACATATTGTCTTATACATATATTGAAACAATCAGTACTGCTAACATACATATTGAAATATAATAAGTTAAATAAAAGACAAGCAAACCTCTTTCAATCATAACAACAGCTGAAGCCATAGCTCTTTTGTTTTATTTATGAGTAACACTTTTTGATACTGCTGCCAGTTTTTATTTTACATGCTGAACTAAAATTATTACGTCCTGTTATCCATTTCATTCCGGTGATTAAAATATTGTTTTCTTCCATACGGTATATACATCGTATTTTACACTATGAAGTCCATCTTCAGATCTTTTATTTTAGCTCTAACGAGTAAGCATACGCTGAATGTTTACCTCTAATCAAATAAAAAGTCCTTTGATAATATGTACTTAAGATGATAGAGATTGTTCGCAAGCCTGAATGTCTTATTTGAATAACACACTGCTGTAACAAGTTTATTGTGTGTAACTTGTATCTAGTAAAAAGTGATGGAACATAGTTAAATCCACAACTGTTAACCAAGTCGGATGTAGTGTCAGCTTTAAAAATATCCAACAACCCTTCTGTTTCTTGAACGTTTTCATCTAGGGTAATAATTAAAATTTTACCAATAATGTCACAGAGATCAATACCATTAGGATGCCCCTGACTGGAAACAATGCACAAATTGAAACTAATAAAGACCCTGGCAAAATTTGTCTTCTCATCAAAATTCTTTTTGATATTATCGATTTCCTAGTTCAATGTTTTATTTCTATCAATTAAATGCACATAATATTAATCAACTTCCTCGTTCAATTCAGTTCTGACTATCTTTTTTTTCTTGATTATTTGGGTTTTAGCTGTATACATTATACTATTTAATATTAGAGTATTTATATAGCTTTCATGCATATGTGTCTGTTGTACACGTTTGCTCCCAATTAGTTAATCTTTTTTTGAAAAATTAGACCCTTTGTCTATTTGTATATAATACCTTACATCACACTGATATTATTTACCATTCACATATATAACAGTACCTTAAACTTCACAAACAAGCTCATGAGGGAGTAACACCCTTTCTGATTGCTGGAAAGTTGCCCTAAATAAACTGAAGCAATCTGACAGCCCGTCCATTCTGACACCACTCATACTTCAGATTTCTTCTGTACAACGAGCAGATCGCCGTCCAGGGACCTTCTGCTACCGCAACGAAGACATTTCACGTAGAAGACATCGAGTCTTTATTGACTGCCAAACAGTTTTTCACATAAACTGTCAGATAATGTCAGCTCCCTGCTGCAGACATCCTCAGACATCACATCTCTCTACCGAAACTTCAAGTCTTCCCAACATTGCGACTAAGAAATTCGGCGCTTCCATAATTAAAACAGCACCTAACACACTTCGTCGATTTCCGGCCATTTCAGCATCATCTGCATACCCATATATGCAAACTCTCTCAATCACAAGATCTAAGCAGCTGCTTTAGTAAGGGCCACTGCTTACCAGCATTTAAACGATCAACAGTATGTCACTATTGAAAGTGAATCTAAAAGAGAGCCTCGCATGCTAGCATCAAGTCATCCGGCTATCCAGCTACAAACGAGGAAGACTTACGCGAGAAAACCTAGTCACGAATAGTTTCAAGTAGCCCGCTACAGTTCTTGACAATGTACATCACTGTTTCTCCCAGAGCATAAACATAAAGGTTCTTATTCAATTAAACACTTGATTACTCTCAAAGGTATAAGGCCAAAGATAATACCGCAGATGATTATTTCGAAACCATCTTAATTCAACTATACATAGGTTTTTTCCATCGTTCTGTCTAACCGAAGATCTCTCCAAAATTTCTAAAATGAGCAACATAAGCATGAAACAGTTGTGTACCGTAGCAAGTATCTACCTTTACGATATTTTCACTTCGTACTAGCTGATTTGTTCTTGTGCTTCTCACTTCATGAGCCGATATCATATTCGACAAAAATCTGCTTTGTTTCTTGATAGAACCTAGTTCTCAGCCAGACATGTTTTCTACGCTTGATCGATAGTGGTACAACGCTAATCCATCTTATCGGCAAGGAGTACGTCTTCGTTCTCGGAAAACTTGTCATTAAGTAAACTCACTGTCCAACCAACAGCTTGGGTTGTGCGATGGTTAGATGCACAAGACTTTTCTCCCTATATAAGTTTTTCAACTATCTGATTCCGTCGTAGTGCTATGCCAGCCCTCCATATACTGACTAAGCCTGATTCTGTGCACAATGATTTTGATGCCAGTATATCCACGTCACTAATTTCATGTGCGTTTAGTAGATGTCAGAACGATATGTGTTCATCGGTTCGAATATCGATTATCTTCGTTGATTTCGCCGAATCAATCAGCAATGGCTGCAATAATCTGTGCTGAATCTTTGGTATGGGCACATCAAGTTGCATGTTGTTCAGTTTTTCCTCCAGTTGCAATATGGATAATTTGACTATTTCGATGTACCGATGTACCATACGGACTCGCGAACGAACACCTCTACAAAGAACTCAGTACCTTTAAGTGCCACATCAACAAACCTTGGAATCTCACAAAACATATATACAAACCACCCTAGCTGTGTTATACTGCCAAACATTCAGATCCCAATGCGACCATCCGAACAGTTTTCTTATTACAAGCCAAAGGTATTATCAGAATATGATGACGGCTAGTAAAGACGAGAGAGGACCCATGATTTACACAAAGTCCAAGCGAATAAATGGTGTAAATCATGCGTGAGTTGCCTTCTTGTCGCTTTTGATAAATGCTGCATCTCTCGATAATAGAGATTTCGGATGTTAAACTTGGTGTCCGAAATTGAGAGCTTCAGTTCAAAATATGGACCATCCTAAATGGAACAGCACAACACAAGCACGTTTGTTATTTGGGCAAAGCTGGACAATCTCTCTTGGATGACATTTGCTTTGTTGTTGTTTTTGTTTTTATTTTTTATTTTAGGAACAACATGTTGGCATGGTTTCTACATAAAAACTTAAGTCCGGGTTTACGTAAGCAGAACATCTATCAATGTTGTCAAATAGAATTTAGGTCTGCCCAAACTTTCTCCAGTCCGTTGACTGATATATTCTACGCTACTATGCTGCCAGTGGTTATTACCTGCCACTTCGTAGGTCTACGAAAACCAAGGATTGTTGTTGCTGTGGATTTTGGAGCGCTATATTTACCTGCAGCCACGCTATGCTAGTTGTTCTTCTTGTTGTAGTTATGGATATGGTAATGAACCCTCGACTTCTGGATTTAGAGTTCACCGCCTTTGGCAAACTCCAGAATAATTTTGACGCGGCAACTACACGGCAGCGAGAGCACATATGTGTTCTCTTATTAATGACTTAGCAGCTGCACACAGAGCTTGACACAATGGGTGTGTGTAAAGCATTCCAACCTAGGACTTGGACAATGAAGCAATTATTGCAATACAAAAGAATACCCCCCATTCTCAATATCTTGGTAGTAAGCCACATCCTATTCAAATAAATACGTGTAAATTTAGATTCGAAGATAGGAAGACGGGTACGTATGTATTACAACCTGTATATATTTAGGAAAGTAGCTAGCGAGATAAGTATGTAAGTTGGTTGCAGCTAGTTTGTTACTTAAGTAGCTATTTGTGTGGATAAGTAGTTTGGTATCAAAATCTTTTTTTCAAATTTGCTTCTGTCTTAAATTTTCATTGGGCACCTATTAAACCAGATTAAATACTTATTAAAGCTGTGTTTTGATGGTCTGTGTGGAATTTATTATCGAGTATTTAAAATAGATTTTACAGCATAGCAAACAGAATATATTTTAGTGTTGTGTACATTGGGATCTCCTACCAATTTATCCTAGACCAGGGAAATTTTATTACTCACTAAAATACATAAAGAAGGGAACCAGGGGAGGCCAATTATTTCCGGAAACAACCGTAGCTCTGATACACATTCTGAATTCATTGATTATGACCTTCAGTCCTTCATAGACAAACTGCCTTCATACATCCATGATACTACTGACTCTCTCAACAAAACACCAAAAACAATCCTTACAGATAACACTCTCCTCGTCACCATGGATGTGAGTTCCTTATACATCACGAGGAAGGTATCACAGCCTACGAGGAAGCACGCGATGCCCGACATGATCCTTCCCCTCCTACGTACTAATGTGGTTGAACTTTTAGCATGTGCTTAAGTTCAACAACTTTGTATTGAAGCAACTAACACTTCCTACACATTAATGGAACTGCAATGGGCACTAAAATGGAAACTTAGTATGCCAATATTTTCATGGGAACACTCGAGCAAAAGTTCCTCAATGAGGTAAGTTCTAAGTTGGTGCAGATTCATTGACGACATATAATCAAAATCGATCGAGACGTGCTACAATTTGAAAATATGTTTGAATTCGACAATAACGTCCATCCTACGATGACATTTACTTCAGAATCATCAAACAGGTCTAACATCTTCTTGGATACTCAATCTACCCTCCTTGAGGGGAATATAGAAACTGACCAGTCTTCTAAACCAACTCGCTCTCACCAGTATCTACTCCTGACCAGCTGCCACCCTGAGCACCAAATAAAACAATATTTCTTACTGCATGTGCGTTCGGACTAAACGCATATGCTCTAATTTGCAAACCTTTGAAAATAGATTCAGAGAACTCAAGGGGCATCTTTGAAGGAGAGGATTCAGAAGGAAATACATTGATAATGCTATTAACAAAACTAGACTCCTGGATATAGGCGCCCTCTGGAAATATGAACCCAAGAAAACTAACAAACGCGTCCCCTTCGTGGTTACTTTCCACCCCAATACTCCAAACTTACAAAGATTATTTGGAAGCATTGGCACTAGATAGAATCCTCAAAACGTCCGAACGGCATATTTCAAGAAGTTTCTATGGCTGAGTGCCGTAGACCTAACACTCTTAAGGACCATCTGGTACTTGCTAATGTAACTTCAAGAAGACAACAGGCTCAAAAGTTCGAGAAAATGGAAAATCTTAGAAAGAGAACTAAAGTAAGAACATGCACGGATGAAAAAAAGAAACTATTTTAAATTATAAGAAAGAAGAACCATCATAGACTAAGATCTGCCTTTAGTAAGTATGCAAAAGTATCAATCATTAAGTTAGAATGTTGAACCAAAAATGTAATCTATATCCTGACATGAAACTTCTATGCCACTCAATATTTTCGCGAAACAGTTGATTTCAGAAGACGAATGAATAGGCATAAGAACCACATTCTCAATTAAATCAACGCAATAGTTGCCAACCACTACAATCAAATGGGCATGCAGTCGAGTTCATCGAGATTCTACCAATTGAATCTAAGCCGGGGTGGACCGATATAGAGCGTACACGTAAGGAACGATACTGAATACCAAAATTAAAAACTCACGGGGAATTCGGCCTTTATGAAAAGGTTCAACATTTCAAATGCAATTTTATGAAATTTACAGCCAGGCATCAGTTTGTGACACGTACGCAGTTGTTGCGATAATATTTAACCAAGTAAATTAAGTAACTCTTTACGTGTATTATTATTATTATTATTATTATTATTATTATTATTAGCTCTTGTCCATTATCCCACTACACCATTCTCATAATATATTTCCTTTTGTACCTCCACACATAACTTTACCGGGGTAAAAGTTTCTTTATTAAATGTTTTAGATGGCGCTGATATTTTGCCATGCTTGGCTTCTGTCCTTTGTCCCCAGCCTGGAATTAGGTCAAAACATTTTGGTTCTTTGTGCGATAGACACGATACTGACGGCAGCACTAAACAGACATATGGTTTACCCGTGTTAAAACGTTTTTGTTTTTCTCCAATTATTTTGTTTATTTCTTTCTTCTAATTGTCAAAACTCTTGTTTGTAGCTTCCCATTCATTCAAACATGTAATAGTCCAGAATTTCCCTTCGCGTTCATGTTTAGTCTTTATTTTGTGGATGCATGTTGTTTCGTCTCCTGACGATGAGCTTGCTTAGCTCCAAACGTTGGGAAACTGTTTTATATTTGAGCCGTTATCAAGTCTTTTGTCAAGATATATATATATATATATATATATATATATATATATATATATATATATATATATATATATATATATGCTGTAATCCGTTGAAATCTTACCTCCTTTTCCAAATTTCGTGTTTTCATAAGGAAGGAGCTACCGTTTTTTAATTTTCGCACAACATACACGTCAGCTTTTGGATCAATCCCATGATTCCTCTTCAAGTTTAAGGTAAAAGCATGTGACCCGCGCATGAGGTGAAAGGTCAGCTCATCAGGGAGGCCAAGGTCACTGAATGTCCGTTTGACTCTCTGGAATCTTGTGGTTACATCTTTCAGCAAGACCGTTTCCGAGTCGGTACGTGCTAGCAAAACAAAGATAAGGCTACTATTGAGAATACAAAGTGAAGAAACGAAAATGCAAGCAAACAAAAGAACGGACTGGATAGATACATAGACTACTCGGCCGTCAGTGACTTCCCATTAGTTGATATAAGAATAAAGAAAGAAACAAAGGAAACAAGCAAACAAACGAAATAAACACAGACACAAAGAAGGAAACAAACAAACAAACTTTAAGAGATTCGTATTTTGGACAACCAAGGACATCTATCAGTTATCTTCCTATTAATTCAATGAAGTTTCATAACGCTTTGCTACTACTATTACTAATACTACTACTACTACTACTAATAATAATAATAATAATAATAATAATAATCCGTTATTTTCATAGGCAAGCGTATTACATTGTATTTAACTAGACTTATGAAGACAATAATGACAGATAAAAAAGCCGAGTAAAATAAATTAATTAATTTTTCGATGAAGAAACCTACACGTACAACTAATAACCGAGTAAGTCCAACTAGAAATATAATTTGTAGTACCTTTAATATATAAAACTATTCAAAAATATTTCATTCAGAAATTAAATAATATTGAAAGAAGTTGAAAATCGGTCGATAGTAAGTGCGACAAAGTGAAACAATAGGAATCAAATGGTGTTTTCCTCTGCATGCAACTTGTAACAATATGCCATCTATTTCTTAGATACAGATTTCGAACGTAATTTGTATAGACATAACGAATGATATCCCCTTTTGAAAAACGAAAGTAAATTCATGGGTCAAATAAAACTACGGTTACATTTTCACGCAACATGTGAATAAAAGTATACTGAACATTAAAACGATGGTACCAAGATGCATGTCGGACTATTCTCATAATTTGATTAAGTCAAAGTGTCCTGATGAGTCATTTCATTTTGGAAACGAAAACATTTAGTAAAGAAATGTACACACTACCGCAATCTGATAATGTAACTACATATTTTGTGTATGGAAACAACATGCTAATCTGTAAGTCGCCCTAACCTTAAGCTTCAAAAGTTCCAGTCACTTCTATTATGGCAATATGGGATTGAGGACTACATGTAAGAAACACCTAATTCCAAAATTCAAATGTTTGACAACTTTGAGAACTACTTAAACTCAGAGATTGAAGAGTTTGGCAACAAAAGGTATCCAATGAGCACGGGCAAGTTTATGTTTTACAAAAGACATGTTCACACATTATTTTACAACGAATTTTATTTAGCTCGAATTACGGTTAATACATACTTTAGTAAGTCATCAAAGTAAAGTGTGTGAAATTATTATACTGGACTCTTGATTTACATATGTGTCCACCGAAATGATTGGCGTTGTATAGCGGATGACCAGATAGTAGAGGCTCTGTACTTAGTGGCAATGGTGCAGTGTGTAGTTAACCTTATACCATTTTAAGATACATTGTAAAATGAATTTATTACGTCTTAAAATGTGTTTAATAGAAGTAACTATGAAATTTCTTTATTTGATTATGTTTAGTATTTTCTGTCAACAACTCAAAGCTAACTAAACATTTGTGTCCATTGCACTGATTGTAAAATCTGCCATATATTGGTTATACATATTAAGTAATATACTTTTACCTAAACAGAAAAGAAAATATAACTCTAGATAAGTGATATATACAAACAATGAAAGCTCGTTTTTCTAAAGTTTATATATATATATGTATTTGTTCATAATTTCTGGATGATGATAATCATGATTACTGCTACTGCTGCTACTACTACTACTGTTTTTATGTATGCTGAATAAATAAATTCATACTTAATAGTAAGCATATGTATCAGAGCAAATATGTACAATCGTAAAATATCTACATTCGTCAAACACAGTGCTGCTGATAAGGAAACCATTTTTTAAAAATACTGAGAATGATAAATAAGCAAATAAATAGATTATTCGATATGATTAGTTATACTGCATTAGGAATTGTGATATTAAACAAAACCACGAGTTCTCCAATTTTGTTTTTTTCAATTACAAGTCTTCGTATTCTGAATATCCAGTAAAAATGTAAGATTGTCAATAATTGTGATTAAATATTAACTCTGAGGTGTTAATTTACCTTGTATGGGACCTTCATGGCTTTAAGTTTTAAAAACTGTTTTGTTTAAATGGACGTCCAATAAACGATGTTGTCCCTTTTTCTATAATTAGCTCAGTCTTAACTTAAACTTGGTAGGTAACATACCATATTTATGTGATGGTGAATTCATGCTTGATTGTAGGCCCAACTCGGCGTTTCATACAAACGTAAGCAAATATTTCTTCGTGATAGCATTGACATTTCGTTTGAGCTTGCCTGCAATCTCAGTGCTATTTGTGCCTTTTTAATAGAGAAATTTTCCAAAAAATTCCATAAAAATGCTGACTCTGATAAGGGAAAAGAACAGAAAGAACATATGTCATCTATCTATCTATATACATACATACACTCGTCAGTGAGACGGACAAACGTACCTTACCGAACATATGCCAAGACACTGACAACAAAAATAAATACACCTTTCTTCATTGTAAACTCAGAGATTGGCTGGCGTATGGAAATACTGATCGGCTTAGCCATTGCAATCTAGCTAATATATACAATTGGTTGGGGTTAGACTGTGCAGGTGAGGGCTAGTTTGTTCCGGCCAAGTTTCAGTTTTCTCATTGAACCTATTAGTAAACACTTTTAAAATAATATTGAGTAACGCTGTGGCACAATAATTGTT
The DNA here is from genome assembly GCA_029931535.1 of Margaritifera margaritifera. Classification (NCBI taxonomy): domain Eukaryota; kingdom Metazoa; phylum Mollusca; class Bivalvia; order Unionida; family Margaritiferidae; genus Margaritifera; species Margaritifera margaritifera. The sequence goes on along the minus strand of JAQPZY010001258.1, from coordinate 172,672 downwards.
GTAAGCATACAATTGTTGTAAGCCTTCTCTATTACAAGGTCGTATCTATTTGGGTAATGTGTGGAATAGTAACTCGTCCAAATATTTATGTAGGCTCAAAAGTGCCCGAAATAACACAGTGGTAACTTACTTAGAAAAGTACAAACAATATATGTCAAGTCGATTGTTAACTGAGCAGGAAATCTATCTATTCATCTATCTATTTACTTATGTATCTATCCGTTTGTCCGTACATCCTTCCATTTCCCCATCTATGAACCCACCTACTCATCTAGCCACACATCTATCGCTCTGTTTATCGACTTCTTTATTTATCTATATATCTAGCTGCATCTGTCTGTGTGTCTGAAAAGATCGACTTTATTTTTTATGAAAACATTTACCTCCCAAAATAATATGCAGCTTTAAGGAAGAAGGTTACTGCGGATTATGCAAACATACATGTAGCTGAATGGTAGAAATCAATATTTGCCAAATCCTTTAAGCTACCATTTTCTGCAAGGGACATAACTTTGCAGAGGGAGATAACTGGATACAAGGGTATATTTCAAGAAAACTGACACACATCAATTGCTAAATCGTTTTCATCTAAGTCATATGTTCAGCAGCATTGCTAAATCACAAATACCAAGATTCTACAGGATTTGCAACAGTGAACGAAACTTTTACGACGGTTCTCTATTGCTTTTGGCACGACTACGAGAAAGAGGTTACAAAATCAAGAAACGTAGGAAAATAAAATCTGAGACATTGAAAAGGATAAATATTCACAGAAAACACACGAAACAATTCCGTTCATTATTCATTTGAAGAGAAGTTCAGACTCATTATTAAGATATGCGAGACAAAAACTTCAGTGATTTGTACCAAAACGTTCGTGAAGCTTTTGGGACGTGCACTTTGGTTACAACTTAAGTAGATGTAAAAGGGTAGTTTGCCCTACCCAGCAACCCCACCTCTACCCCAATTTAAAAGGGGTACTTTGTCTACCCCCATCCACATCACCCCCTCCATTCCCACAACCCCCTCCTCTGCCACTAATCCTAAATGTAAAAGGGGTGTTTGACCCCACCCTCCACCCAAGGGATTTGATGAGATTTTCTTATGCCATAAAATATTTGCAAAAGAGTGTCTGCTAGCCCCTATTTGTCAGTCCTAGGATAGTTATCCTCTGCTGAACGCAGTTAGACTATCCTAGATAGAATTAATTTCTTTTCTTACAATAAATTGTGCGGGTTGTCGCATCCACCAATCGAATACACGCATTTAAATTACTTCCTAGGACGAAACTAAATACTATGAATTCCGGAAGTACTTCAGACTACACATAACATAACGGTAACTGCTTGTGTGTGTATGTGATCGGTTTTAACTCATGAAAACGCCACAATCGACTTTCATACTAGAAAATGAATTACCAGAAGTCACCCCCCAACTAAATCAAGAAGACTTCAGTCTGGACGAGGGCGCAGATTTCATCATTTTTCCAGCGTCTAATTCATCACGACCAAGAAACCTCTAGATATTTGCCTGTAAATAAGTTGTCTGTCTGTGTCACTCGTCCGTAACGGAAGGCAGATAGCCGCTAATTTGAACCCTGGTATTCTCCACGCTCCAGGAGAAGGCCTAATTTTCTTTACGGTGAATATTCTAGGATATATATTCCCTAATCCCTCTGGGTGTACACCATTTAACAATAATGTACCGAAAACCAACTCGTTTAGACCAGAATGACACAGACACCACTACGTCTCCATAGCCGCTACTTCTCTTATAAAGATTAGAGCGCAGTTTTATGTGCAAGCTCTTCTGACGGTTTGTGTGCGCCCATGACTTTAACAAAAAAACGTTTAATGCCTGCATATTGGTTTTATGCAATAGCACATAGACAATATTAAAAATATAAAAGGTCATTGGACAAAATATGCACCAAATGCTTTGTTATTGATGCCTTGCTGCCATTGGCGGTTTGACTGTGCTACCCTTCCTTGCGGTTGGTTCTGTAGATTTGTTTCCGCCGGGACTGTCATTACGCAGACCAGACCTAACCAACAGCTCCGGCAAGGGCTCGTTTGAACTCTTCGCTGTCTAATAACTCGTGTTTTTGCTGTCTCGTCGATTTTGACGGTAGCGTGCGCCTTCCTCGCGGCCTCCCAAATATGATTTTTCATATTCATTTATTTATAATATTCATGTTCATCCTCCGAAATAGCATTATCCTGCAATGCCCCGAACATGTGGTATATGATCGTGTTGAGCTTTGAGCTTGCATATTGGCCTTCGTATTCAGCGGCCAGCTAATGAAAGCCCCGGCTACGGAGAGCAGGCAGCAGCTCAGCTCTGTGATCTTGAGAGCACTCGTCATTAGAGCGGCAATGATTGTCGACAACGGGCCAATTCCTGGTATGCCGCTTCCCATCGGCCAACAGTCAGAGAGCCGTCGACGCAATAGACTACGTGGACTGCGCGCTTGTACTTTTGTATCGGGCTCGACGGTGATCAGCCTCTGCGCTCAATCTGGCATCAGCCTCGCAGATTTTTGCAGGCAAAAATCTTGTGGGTCTTGGATGTTTGGGTACAGTTATAGTTCCGTCATGAGAAGCGTAATAGCAAAGTTTATTTGATGCGGATAAGTGTTCAGGGGTGGGGGTGGGGTAAACCACTCAGCAGGCACACACCTCTATTGTGCTACCGATTTTTTTCCAATGAGGATGGCGATGTCAAAGAAGAGGTCAGTTTACTTCATACCGCCAGTTTCAGAAATAGGACGGTTTTCAACACGCGTGCCAGCAAGCTCACTAAGTACCATAAATACCACGCCCTCTGTTCGAAGGTTTAGCGATTGTTTTATTTATGGGCTGATTACTGCGATTGTGATGCTGGAAAGCATGTCTTTCTCAAATCTGATTATGTTTTTTTTTGCTGGTGTGACGGATGATGGATGATATAGGGCTCTGAGTAAAAAGGAAAACATCGCCCTAGATACTATTTCGTCAAACACCACACTGACATTGTAGTAGTAACTGCGTCAGAGACAAGTTCGGGCTGCTGTTTTGGCTGCGCAAGCCCAATAATACATAGCTGACCGTAAATGTCTTAGGGCGGGGGTGGGGTGGGGTGGGGGTGGATGGTGAGGAAGTCCCAGTGTTCATTATCCCAATGCTTTGCATTCTCATTCCACCCCAGTCTGAACCGGTACGTGTCAACAATCCAAAGAAATCGCAAATACTCTTTCACCAGTTGTTTGCATTACTTGTCGATGTCAGGTACTTGTTTTGCGAGCTGCTCCAATACTCGTTAGTCTTTTTCGTCGTCAGACGCCATAATTTATCCAAGTTTCTTTTGCTTGCGTTGCTTGCGCAGTGTTTGTGCGGCTCCCTAATGGCTTTGCCTTTAAGCCTTTTAGCGTGTGAGTTTTAATTGCGAAAGCCGAAGATTTTTAGAGTGGTTGAGAATCCCGTCGGCTACATGTTGACGTTGAGACCCTCGCACCTAATGGTGTCTTTCGTGTGAGACTTGAGCAGGAACGGCAGTACTGCCACTGTGTGTCAATACGACTTCGTTCAGACGGATTCCAATCGATGTCCAAGTTCCGTCACCTCGACTTCCGTGGAAGTTAATGAAGTAAAAACCCGCGCCCGGGATGGTGATATTGTCCTTGTCGTTGCCGAGTGTATAAAGTCACAAAAGTTTTGAAAGTCTTGCGTTAAATCCCAGCTATAGTAACCAGATGCATTTATTGACATAATCCCACTAACTGACGTGCTTTGGTTAGCTTTTAGGTACACGATTGAAAGTCCGCCCACCGCGGTATATGGCATCCACTGGTGAAACCGTCCCGCGAGTATGCATCGATGATCACTGACTAAGTCGGTGTTGTCAGCTACTTTCAAGCATGGAATGGTCGCGGCATAGTCGGGTTGGACAAGGTCGGGCAACCTCCGTATCCAGTGTTCATAACCAGACAGCCAGTAATCGAAAACTATGCCCTGGCCACACTCAGGGCTATGCCTTGCTCGATGTACTCACATATACCTACAACGGATACGCCGTAGTGGCTTAACTGCCCGTTGGTGTTGAAGACGGCTTCGTGGCCGGCCGTGACACCGACCGGTTTAGTGAGGAGGGTCGAAACATCGAATTGTGGATCTTTTAAGTCACCGCCGGAGACGAGGTCGTCGAGATCTGCGCCAGCGACCCGGTCAGAGATGGCTACAAGGACTGTGGGGAGCGACGTCCCGAAGGCGCCGCCTAATGGCAGACGAAAGAATCCAGGAGGAGATAAACTCATATTAATACGCACTCTTTAATTTCAAGGATGATAGTGCACTCCAGCATATTAACCGGTGAAGGTTTTCATCTGAAATGAGTATCTGGAGTTCATGAATGCCACCTTGACGCAGTTTGCACCAAAGTGGGGTTACGGTATTGGTACGTGTATACCCATTGAATTCACTGCCCACAGTCGGATGCTGTTTTTATCTGTCAACAATATTTCCAGTTTCGTTTATTTGATCGAAGTGGACATAAACCCGAGTGATGTTGATAAAAGCTGGTGTATTGTGTGCTGTGTGCTTGCCAGGCCCTTAAGTCGCTTTTGATATGTATCCAAAGATAGGGGTGAGCGAAATGAGATGGAGCCTATAATCTGGCTTTGTGAGCGTGATGCTGACCCTCTTGGTTGCAACGTTGTACTTTAAAGTTATAGGAAAGACATTACTTTCCGAGCGCTTTTAAGTTGCAATACTGTCGGATTGTTGGGTCCTGAATCACAGCAATTAAGTTGTTGTCAAGAACAGCCGAAACGTTGTACCATTCTGGGCTGTACGAACTCTTTCGAAACACTTAACGGGTATTAGTTCCCGTGCTGATCACCGGTTCTAGTGGAACCGGCTCAACAAGAGGATTGGTCAATACAATATTATTTCCTATAACCGCGAAAACTGTATTACACAGGTACTTCGCTTTAATAACGACGCCATATACACCCTCGTCAGCGTCTTCAACTACAGACATGCAGAGAGAGCGCAGAATCCACGACGGTTTGCTCAGACTAGATGCTTGTGTGAGGGACGGAGCTTCATTTCAGACCAAGTTCGTTGATAAAGCCGAAAAGTACGTGCTACCTCTAGACAGAGTCTATCTTCACTGATTGCCTATCTGGAACGGCAAACACTGAGATGAAGTTTTGGCAAAGTCAGCTGATCTTTGCTGTTTGGTGTGCGACCACCGGCTTTAGCGTCAGCGGTCGCGATAAACTCTTGTCATTAGTAATGAAAGGGAAGAGTTCTTGGTAGTTTTACCTGATGGATATACATGACTAAGAGTGTAGATGTTCGCAATAAAGGCACTTTGTTCTTTGCAATTGTTAACCTCTATTAAGTGGAAACAAGTACGTATTAGTTTCTCTCGGTATTATAAAGTAATTGTTTTATTTTAAATTTGTGAAAACCGCTAGGTAACAAAAGACATAAAATTACAAATTTCGGAGTGTTGCTTAAATACTGCATCGTTATGATTCATTTGGAAAATGAATGTTACATTGTTTACAGTTATGAAAAAATGAGCATCACGCGAGACAATCTTTCAAGGATGAATAAGTTCACAGAGAAATCCATGTTTGAGTTACTTGTCGATGCATTCTTAATAGTCTAGCTCGCAACCTAAATCCCACTTCTGGTAGGATCTAAAAAAATATCTAGTGTCAACTGAGGCAGATTCGGTTCTTCAGTGTGTTACACATTTACGGTTTTCGTTTTGCCACCATAAATGTAATACATTCACTGACACTACTTACCCAATGTCAATTCACTTCGTTACAAATGTTTTGTCATCTTAGATTTAATGCGTTGAGTGAAATGTTACCTATGGTAATACATTGTTGTTGAAGAAAAGCGAGAGTTTAAGTTTGCCGCATTGTCAAACTAGGCCTGAATTTGGCGTGAAGCTTCGTTTTTTTCTGTATTGTACGTTTTTGACATTTTCTGTTTGAGATTGAAAACGGAAAAATTAAAGTACATTGAAGTTGTGCATCGTACATGGAGTGTCTCTACTTGCTAATAAAAGAATTTGCTGTCTGTAAAAATGCGGAGTGATGCCCTACTTCCCTATTCCCCAATAGATTCCCTAGCAGCACCTTGTAAACAAAACTAACAGAACCTACGACCTATATAATCCATATAACATTAGCAGTTAATATTGAGTGTTGAATATTAGATAAACAAGTGTTGGCCAGTCAAACGGCGTATTGGTTAATAAGTGTAGTTTTAACATTCCATTGCCCGAAAAATGTCTTGTTTGCCGAGGTACACGCGCATTCTTCAGTTTATTGCTTTTATTCCCAAACCCCAAACGTCTAATCCGTAATTCAATATTGGCAGGAGTAATTTGTTTCAGACTAATACTTAATTCGTTGAAACGATCGAGTGTGTGGCTCAGAAGTATATTTGTTAATTGTTAAAACTATTTGTTTCACTTAAAATATTGCTGTATGGGCTCAGACCGCTACTTCTGCGTGTGTTTCCATAAGAGATAATCCAGTTGTATAAGCAATGCCAACAAATGAAAGAAAACAAAGAACATCAGTTAATATTTACAGGCTTAAACTCATACAATTAGCATGTTTGTGTACGTATGTTGAAAAGTAGTGGATGTAGAGAATCTAAAACCAGCATCACAAATCTTTATATTTTTACCTTCCTAGTGTTAAACAATTGTCAATAATACAAATGCAGAATTTCGAAATAAACCAAGAAACAATTAAATAATCTTGTTCAAAAATGTTTTTATTGACCATACCACACAAACCCATATGTATGAGTTACTACAGATTTATATGTCAATATTTAATCTCCTAACTTCATGTTGACTGTTGAACATTTGTCTCCATATAATGTCAAAATAGCGATATCTGTTTATACACAGATATAAGACAAATACGTGGATCCATTCGCACCATCTCTATAGCAACCATCGATGCTACTGGAACCTATAAAGGTATGCAAAATCCTTTGACCCAAACGGCCGAAACATAGCACTCGTTACAATTGATGATTTTGCTCCCATGTAAATGACTCGGTGAGAAAGCCTTAATTGTAAACATGGTAAAACAAAAATATGACCCCCGTTATCAGAAAATATGGCGTAACGTCGCACACAACACATCCGGGTACCGCTTTAGCGTACGGCGGTCGTATGGGAAACAATGGCAGTCTATCATTCTTACATGTGAAGCTGGGGAGGCAAATGTTTGCTATTAAAATATAAGAAATGAAAGAATATCTAATATTTGTTTTATTACAGCCAGAGTAATTTATTGATACCAAATTGAAACGCTAGATGAAGTGTAAATATGGCGGGGATGGGGTTATTTCTTTAACATCGATAATCCTGATTAGTTAGTCTGATGATAGTTATATTGTGCAGTATAATTGTATACTTCATACCATATTAATACCACTAACTATCTATCCAGCGTTCAAGGGTACTGAATTGTTTCCCCGTGATATAGAACTCGATAAATGTGCGCGGTTTGGGGCAAAATTATTTTCATAACGCATAACGTCTAGTTTGCAAGTAAAGTTGTTTATTTCAATGAATAAAATAGTTAAGGATGTTACAATTCTAGTTTAGTATTCGCATGAGCAGATTATGTTAATCTATTCCAATCATTCGGATCAAGATTCTTCAATTTCAACTCTATCTGCTTCCTCCCCCACCTTCGCTGAGTTTTGTACGCCATGTTGTACATTTAATCCTTGTGTTATTTGTGTGTTTATTTCCTTTACGAAGAAGCTTAACAAAAACGTATTTGCAGTTGCATCTTCCTACTGTACTAGCAAATACATGGCCTACCGTATTCATTAATTGTTTATTTTCCTAATACTTAACGACTTTGGGCAATGCCTTATCAACCTGTTAAACCCTTAGGTAATGCTCATATGTAAAGCGTGACGTCATCGGCTGATACGTGTTAAGCGTTAAGTGTGTTATTTAATTTTTGTTTTTATTTCGTTCTACTGTTACAATCGAACGATTCTATTCATGATCGTCACTCAGAATAAAAACCCCATCTATAAATAATCAACGTACTAATTAGTTATTCTTAAAATACATTGAGCGAAGACTGTTAAAATTAATGCAACCACTTGCCTACTTTCTGTCAGCAAGTTGTGCTCATATTAAAAACCAGAAATGTTATTTTATAGTTAAGAAGAACTTTTGAAGGCTCTTTATTCCGAGGTTTCTCAAGGATACGTGATTAAACGAAACGAGATCTTTATGACAGATATATCTGTTATCTGAGTTTTGCAAATACATGTATCAACATTGTATCAGCTTCTTATGCACAAATACATGAGAGTTTTACTCGTTTTTCAAGTTACACATTTTTCTCCATGACCTCTAATGGTAATATTCGATTCCTGTTTTATAGATGTCATCTTTTCATGTCATTACGATATTGACATTGCTCACAACATTTTTGATGTGTGACCCAGAACCTAATCACGGAACGATATGTAATCGTGGTCATCAGGACTGTACGGCTTTATGCTTTTTACATTTATGGCGGATTCTACGCATTGGAAGAACGTCCAAAAACATGTAGATGTGTGCCAAGGATAACGGCAAAATAATCACCCATACGCAGTCGTTTAAAAATACAGTATTATTTCAATATTAAATGAATAAGCAAAATCATCCAATATTTATGTTCACAAATATAGAGCTATGTATATTGAAAGACTCATAAACATATTTTTCCAAGTTACAAATGATCACTTTATTATTATTATTAGTAGTAGTAGTAGTGGCAGTAGTAGTATACAGCCATCTAATGTTGATCCTATATGACATTTTAACATTACATTTACCATAACCGCATAAATTCCAATGATAACGGTGAAATCATGTATTCATGTCTTCATAACATTATATATTTACATTTCTAACTTATCTAGCTGCCTATCTGCTTTCAAGTATTATGCATCGGTGAATCTTTTTTCGAAAGTATCACCTCCCACAGTTACACCTACCTAAGTAGTATAGTGTGGTGCTATGGCTGTAAAAATGGCACTAATGTTAAATTCCTATAACCACAGTAGTGTTACGGGCTGATGATAAGTGTAGGAGATACATACCCGGGGTATGTCAAAATTAAAAAGAAAATGCACAATAATGAGCCGGAACCAATTGTATGGAGTAGATGTTCCTTTCTGTTTTCGTGATTCACGAGGTCGGGTAATGGAACTGAATCTAGATTTCATACAAAGAAAATTTCCTGATGCGAATGGTCCAGCAGAAACACGACCATAGGGTGTGAGAGTCACTGGTACTGATTAGGTCTCGTGTAAAAGATGCATACATTGGCCGCCGATTGCTAAAAACTATCTGTCAAGGAAACTACCTTTTCACTGACCGCCCCATGTCAAGCTGCAACTGATGAATACGTAATGGCTGTTTCGTTTTGCCAGTAGGCCATCCACACAGACTGGCTAGAAATGTCGAATGGAGATTGTCACACTCAGTCTAAATGAGATCCGGTCAGAATGTTCAATGACACTCGAATGAAGGTAGTTCTACTTCTTAAAATGGTAAAGACGTGTCTAGTTAGGAGAATGGTGGGAGGCACGTTTTGCACATATCATTGCAAAGTCTGCATGTTTTGGATGGCAGTGAAAAAATATATGTTTATCTGTAGGCACGAAAATCTGATCGCGTACCTCTTGATGTGCCCCAGAACTGTATTTGACTGGTTATTTTATGGTTATTTTCCCGATTACTTTATGCCTGAAAATAATCTCTTTATTAGAACATTCGGCAGTTTTATCGAATCCATCACCGACAGGACCCTTCCTCTGCATCCGAAACAGATCCCCGTGGATGATGTTGGTAAAATACTCTAACTTTGTCTAGACGAAGGTGAGTTTCTTCTCCAAAAATCAGCCGGAGAGAGAAAAAAATAAAGAAATATTTGTGCGGAAATTTGGAAGTTTGGTTTTTGTGCTGAATACTCGAAGAAAAATACTTTAGATAATTCAGTTGGGCCAAAGAAATCGTTTAAGCATTATGAAGATGCTAAGATTAAAAAATTCAGTGATTGTTGGCAATGTCCACAAAAAGAGCACAAATTATTTTTCCACTTATTCGAGAAATGCATAATTCTCTGCAATAGCTTCACAATGTGAGAATTGCATGACAGGATTAACTCCAGAGCTGTTCGAATCCCTGGTGGCCGGGTTGGTGGATGACTGCAAGAAAACTGATGTGGCGTCAGAGATGTTAGTCGGCGCTCTCATGTTAATAGAAGAAACGCTAAATGCAAACCAGTTTTTGTCGGAAATCAAAATGGAATAAGATTCCACTGCTGGACTAGTTGTAGCTGTCATAATCCTACCGAATTCAGCGAAAGGCATAATAGCAATTTTGGAAAGGAAATTATTGTGGAAGTCTAGTCAACACAGAGGCTTCGACATAAAAGTGCAGTGAACTATGTGATGAACACGGCATTGGAGATGCCAATCATCTCCATAGCCTTGAGAATTGAATTGTTCCGGATCTGGGCCATTCCTGCAAGCATGAAAGCTAGCACTTACATTAGCTAGAGGCACTTGGCAGTGGATGATTCGTGCAGTTATGTCCATTTATTACAGTATCAACTGTTCTCACAGCTGGGGAAAAAGAGAAGGAAGGAGAAGAAGCCCTAGAACACATGAGGAACTTGATTGCAAATGATCTCAACCAAGCTCATAAAGAAACATCATACACTACTGTGGGATTGAGGCAGAAAAGATGGAAGAAGTCATGTAGCATATAGGTACCGTCCGATCAAGACTCGTCAATGAGGAAGTGAAAAATATATATAAATAGACAACTACATCATTCAATGTGTCGATTTTATCAGGAGGCAATAAAACATAACAGTTCGGTTGGAATGGAATTCCAAGCGCATTATGTAATTTCTACCATTTACATATTACAATGGGTATACAATGAATACTTTTTAAAAACTGTACAAATAAGAAATTAACATGGGCACGAAATAAGCAATTTTATGAGATATGCACATAAACACAAGTAAAAAAAAATTAAACTTCAAATGAACAAAGGACGATAAGTACTTGTGTATTTATCTTGTAAGAAGTCATGCAAAGTATAAGAGAACACCTTTAAGGATAAAGAAAAGAATGGAAACAAAAATACAGAATTCTTTTGAGTAAGAAAATATATGACAAGTGAAAAAATATCACCCCTTCAGATGACTGAGAGAAAAGCTATACATGGTATAAGTATGCATTATGAGTATTGTATGGCAACTAAAATGCTTCGTTGTATTCATAAATGATGGTAGAGTCCATATTGAGGATTAAACATAGGTATTATCACGGACATTAGGTGAATGCTTAAAGTACTTATGTCTCCTTTATACAAGTGAAGTAAAAAAGGCACAACAGACTCGTATAGAAAAAAGCCTACGAATACCCAATAAGATGAGGTACAACAACGCAAATACCATTAACTCTTTACATGCATATTGAATCTGAGAGAAGAAGGAGATGTATTCTTGTTCCAAATCTCTATAAAGAAGGAATGACTTTAATGTTGCCAGGAAAGACGATTTCATAGGCATTGGTTGTAGAAGGATAACTGTTTATTAGGTATATCTGCGCAAAATATTTATTTTTCCAATGTTTAACAAAGCACAAAGTTATAAAGAAAGTGACTGATTGTTATTTCGAAATGAAACTTTCGTGGTCGTCATAGAATACCTTGATTTAGATTGCAAAGTGCGTGTTATTTTAAATAGGGGTAATCTAATTTTCGGAATTTTATAATCCAGAAGTGTAATCAACTGCCTTAGGTGTCTGTTAAAGATATTTGTATAGGTTCACCAAGCGTTCTGGTTGCTTCAGTTTCTTCCCATATGTATTTCAATACGGATGTATTGCAGCAATGAATGCATATCTATTCACCGGTAACAATTTTACAAATCATTATGTCTATATATAGATGTTCTCCGTAGCTAGCAATGAATTATTAACACTATTTGCCCATGCTTAACTCCTCGTCATTGGTACCCATGTATAATACATTTCATCGCAAATTTTGAACTGGTCACAATTTATGGTTAAATATAAGTATGTGATGCTAAAATTATTAAACTCACTGTTATGACATTTCCTCCACTTGTCGATTAGCTTTTGAATTTTTGGAGCTCATATTTACCAAGCCTCTGGACTCACAATTATACACACACACGCAGACACAAACGCTCACGCACACACACACACACACACACACACACACACGACCGAAGATTCAACTACGAGGTAGGTAAGTCCATTTCTTTATTTTTTTCTAGTTAGTTGTTGGCGGTCCGTAATGGTATCGCTTTGCATCTCAGATGATGTCGGTCCGTAATGCTATTGCTTTGCATCTCAGATGATCTATTTTGGGAACATTGAGACGTACTAAATACTTCAGTGTACATGTACATAGACGTATGCAATTATCCGGAGCAAACAGGACTTAACAGAATGGCCAATATAGTAGGAAAATAAGCTTTGTCAAGACACTACATTGAACGTGAAGATTTTATCAATGTTGTCTCATAAGTATGAACGTTTTTGTGAAGCAACTGATGTAGAAAACTTTCATAACAATATTTGTAGATATATTTTAACGCTGTCTGAATCAAGTCAGTTTGTTTGTTAAGGCAGATTAGTCCTTAGTCCTCTTAAATCTCTATATACTGTCGGATATATCAAATATTGGTTGAAAAGTATTTAATTATTTCAAATCGAGATGCACTAGAACACCTACTACCTGTTCAGGACAGCCATTTATACCTTATTTTTATGTTGCTGTTGCATCCTTTTTATTATTCCATTTGGTTTACTTGTTTGCTAAATATGTAACAGAATATTAAGGAAAATTATCAGTACATCAAGAAATTACATAAGGCATTGATACAAACAAAAAAACATAAAATACAGATATAAGGATAAAAGTCTGTAAATCATTTAAATTCCATATATTGACTTTTAAATGTCATATAACGAAGTTAAACTGAAATATAACGCGACGCCAAACCGAGACAGATCTTTTTGTTTATCTTTAGATCACCATTACGTCAGACGTGTCATGTTAATTGGGGATAATTTAGTTTCCATGTTGACCAATATAAGTACAAAGCGAAAGAATTCACCAACATGACATTTATTCAGTATGGCCTGGATCATCAGTGTTAACTATTGGTATCAAAGTCACAAAAAGTATTGAAGCTGCAAAGAGGCATGTTACCTTGTTTTCGTGAAACTACATATAATTTTTTCTATCGTAAAATAAGGGGTACATGTGCATGCACAGGCTGTGTGTTACCAGAGTTCTCTCGCTCTCTCTCTCTCTCTCTCTCTCTCTCTCTCTCTCTCTCTCTCTCTCTCTCTCTGTACATTAGAAGGAAAACTCACGTTTACATACCATAATTAGGAGGACATCTAAAATAAGGAGAATGGCTTCCTAATGTTTCGTCCTAATGCATATGGAATAACATGGGAAGATATTTAAATATTAGACTTTCGGAGATTCTTGAGGTTGAATCGTAGCAATTGTTTGGTTAACTAGGTTGGGCTGAAATCTTTGAACGATATGATAATAGGTAAGAAAGTGTGAGAAACAAATTTTGTCTTTGCTGTAAGACCTGACTTAGGATGAGCATAAATGTTTAATGATTGTCGTTGGACAGACTTGTTAAAGATATACGTAAGAGTAAATAAAACGCATTTCTTATTATTTTTTTAAAATTGACAATAACTATTTTATAAATGAGAGAATACACACCTATTTGCTACAGTCTACTCAACGTTGCTGTGAACACAAGTGATACGATAGGACCTCACAATGTAGATGCGTAAATAAGTTAATCATTAAGACCTCTCAAAGCTGATGTGTGGATAAGTCACTTGATAGGATTTATCAACGTCGTTAGGTGCTTAGGTCATATACGACCTTGATAGGACTTCTCAACGTCGATGGGTACTTAGGTCATATACGACCCTGATAGGACTTCTCAACGTCGATCGGTACTTAGGTCATATACGACCTTGATAGGACTTCTACACGTCGATGGGTATTTAAGTTATATACGACTTTTTGACGTTATTGAATCAGCAAGTTATATTTTATACAGTTGCGTAGTGTTGACGAAAAATCAGTGCTATTCAGATAAATCCTTTGAAAAAGCAGTCTTGATTTAAATTTAAGACTCATTGATAACATTTGATGAGTTCTGTTTTTGAAATTTTAAAGTCTTAGGTTAATAATCAAATGGAACTTAAGGTCTAAAGCAAGTGATTTTCTACAATAATACTTGCTCATAAATTACAATAATGTCTACAAAATCAGCACATAGAAGATATATACTATTTTTGGGCATCAAATACCTTTTAAACACAAGCGCGAAGTTACATCTTTTGGCATCATACGTTCATATTGTAATATTGCAGATGGTGTTTAAAATGTGTTCAGAAATCTTCATAAATGTTTTAGAACCATTACTGCCCAAAACAAGGTCGACTGAAATAATATAGGTGTAAATTATGGCGAAGTGTAACTAGAGAAGACAAACTTATCGAGTATTACATTCAATGTGACCAACCCATTGTGGCTAAGTGACGTTATAGTTTCTATTTATGCAAACATAAGAGCTAGGGATCATTTAACAATTCGCAACATAATTTTATTAAACTGCTACCTTTTCCCATGCATTAACAAGTTTTGATAACAATTAGCAATTACTAGCTGTACCGAAACAAAGATCTTATTCAAAACTGAATCTTAGCATAGTTTAATATGTTCGTAATCGGAAAGAAATGTGATAAGTAGCCTTTCATGATAAAATAATGTATATAGGTACTAACATAGATAAATAAATAAAAAAAACAGAGAACCTTTGCTGTAACCATTATATAAGGACTGTATATAAGAATCAACTGCGTATAAAGCTAAAGGTGCATAGGTCCCATTTATACATAATTAAAACATGTATATAAAGACAACCTGCTTATAAAGATCACTTCGAGATTGTCTACAGAGTAGGCTTTGCACACACGTTTGACTATACCTCATTAATGGATCTACATTTTGCTATGGATATTTAATGATAAGATCTGATTTCTTTTGACGAAATTGATATAATAATATGATTTACACACAAAAACTCAATTGCCTGATCGGCCGGAAATATATATATTCTGGATTGGCGGTCCGCCATTGAATTGAAGTTATGAATGTATCACTGAGACCGCCAAAATTAGATTCGGTAGATAGTTTGAGCGAGTCATCTTCGCATATACCATCTGGCCTTTGTGCATCGCTTGTATAGTCCTGACTCCTGAGAGCAGTGATTGCGTATTTCATGTGTTTTAAGATTTCGAATGTTTAGTTGTCCCCAGTGAGTTAATGTAGAATGGCAAACGTTGTAGGACATATTCCATTGGAGTACATTAATTTAACATGCACACTGAATATTCAATATCAATCAAACGAAGTCAAATAGATTGAATATGAATTACATTTATTGCCTGTTAATAACGAATATGTTTGAATATAAATGAAAATCATTTAATGTATGTAGAATAGTTTTACCGATGTAAGCGGTGGAAACAAATTGCTCTTCAGTTACCCAAGTAAACAATGCTACTTTCATTACAGACTGTGTGACCTAGAAAGTCAGCCTCGTTTTAATTTGGAACTACAGTCATAGTTTATTTTTGGCTAAAATAATGAAATATTAATAATAAGAGTGCTTGTGTACTTAGCTCATCGGATATAAGTCCTATATTTTCCGTTACATATATTTTTTGTTTGTTAATCCGATGAAAAATAATGTAAAAGCAAGAATATGTTTTTCTGCAAAAAGGCAGTAGAAACCAACTTGTGATAGCAGAGCAAGATTCCAAATCAAGTGATTTAGTTTTTAAGAAAAGGTTTATTTGGACAAGTTAAACATAAATAGATCAATCTGGCTGGATTCAAACTCAATATCTTTGACTTTTGCATTCACTATATCCACTAAACTAATTTTAACATACTGTACAGTGTATAGGTAGCAATTTGATCAATCGTTATAAAGCATTTTATGCTTGAAAAGGGATTTTATTTATAAATTTTCTTTGAAAAGATATGTTTACGTGTAGAGCATAGTCAAGTACACCCGTAATTTAATCTTTAAAATAAAAATGTTTCACTAATAGAGTCTTTGGAGTAAAATTGACTTATTGGATGCTTTTTTAGTTTACAATTAAAGCTGCCTTGTCACTGTTTCACATATTTCGAAAATTCAAAACCAGTTGATGCAAAATATTCAAAAGGATTTTCTCTTTTCGAAATTAAATTTATGGTATAAAAATGGCTTCTTTAGGATAAATGCCTATTAAGTTCGACCTTCTCCTTCAAAAGCCGAGTTAAGCTACATACTTTTGGCGAGATGGTAAAGGAATCAGCAAGTTGGGTCCATCAAACTAGACGACACGACTTTATCAGTAAGATTACGTGAGAAACTGACATATAGTAACGCAAAATGTAACCAAGGTGAGATGGACAGATGAACAATGTGTAGACAAACAAACGGACAAACAAGGATAACACTATATGCACCCTCCACACATGTTGTGGAACAACCGTAATATCAGAATTACATAAAATATTAGGTCACTGAGGTATCAAATGTGCACAAATATAGAAACACACAATATATAAAATATTCCGCATATTTCACTGAGAATATATTGTTTATTGCAATATATATCATGTAAAAACTTGTGAATATTGTAAAATTAGTATACAAGGATAGATATACTGGATTAATATGTTTTTTATATGAGTTCTCAGTGAGGAAAATATAAAGACAGTTTCGTGTGCTATCAACAAATCGGTAGTTCAGTGACTTTTCCAATTTCATACTTGGCTGAATGTGGCTCACTGCGGTTGTGGACCTGCAAAATACAAGAACTGCTTTAATTTACTTTTATCTCCATTTCTTGAATAAATTCTTGGAAGTTTCGTTTCATAACTTTTAAATACCCAAGCACTTAAAATGATTACTATCTTTTGTAATCACCATCATTATAATCATCATCGTCATCACAGTTATAATAATAATTACTATCGAATATGCTTGAAATTTTAAATTTCATTAATTAATAAATGAACTAATAATTAAAACTTTGTTACTAAATAATTCATAAGTGATGTTTTCTGCTTGGTGGTACATCAACACATTGCCAGGAGACACACCGTGGCGTAAAACCACGCCTGGTCTTAGCAGGATTCAAACCCGCAAATCTGGCAGGCTAAGCAATGTGCCAACGTTGCTCCAAAAATTAATGGATCCACTTACCTGTTGTGCAAATTTTTAGAACACATCTTCCTTCTATGCACCACTGCAACAAGAACAAATGCTTTATGTATATTTGTGATTATAAAAAAAGAAGCGAAAATGCCATCTTTTTTATTTTGCACCCAGCGCTCCCCACTGGTTTTTAATCTGATTCATTGGCAAACAAGTACTGCAATTACATATATTTGCCTGTTTTGCTGCATTTAAGTGTAGATTATTGTAAAACACACCGAATGGTTTTCTTATCACACCTAATCTAATTAATTTTTAAAAGTAGGAAATTATATGGTTTGTGTCTCATCCTTTTGTTACAGAGCAGAAAGTACCATCTGATTAATGAATTTGTTAAATCTTGAAAGACAGTCATATTTCTGGAGAGAGAGAGAGAGAGAGAGAGAGAGAGAGAGAGAGAGAGAGAGAGAGAGAGAGAGAGAGAGAGAGAGAGAGAGAGAGAAAGAGAGAGATTACCATATTAAGTCCACAACTGGTTCCTCTAGCTGCACCGAAATATTTCTTCGGGCATTCACCCGTTACTGGATTCGTACATTGCATGAAGAGACAAATATTTGCATTCACATCCTTAAAAGAAAAACAAATGAAGTACTGCTTGAGGTATATGAGGTCACTTAACTGACCAGCCACGCTAGGTCCAATCTTTTTATTTAGTGATATGTACGCACGACTGCGAAACCGACCAACCAGGTTCGATTGCCGATGGTGACGGATATAGTCTGTATCCTTTTCCTGTTACATTTGGTTCCGCGAACACCCCTAGGAATCTCAAGGCATCACTAGACTAATTAGGTTCTTTCATTTGTTTTACGTTTTCATGGAAGTTCGGTGCATTAAATAGAAATTCAACTGCACCAAGACTATCGTACTTATAGTATGCACTAAAGTAGATATATACAAATAAAACAATCAGTATAAGTTATGTTGTATTATCTTGAAATAGTTGTATTTGAATGAAATTACTCGAATTTTTAGTACAAGTGACCTTTCCACAACTGACCGAGAATTACGCTGCGGCAATATAGGATTAACGGTTTCTAGAGACTCGCGGGGTCAAATTCGTTTAATTTAAAAGAATTGTTACAATATGCGAAAAATGGTCAATTTCATAATTCAAAGCACAACTATCAGCAAATGTAGCTTGGTAGCTGATAAGCTAAATGTGAAATTCAATATAGAATTGACAAAACGAGAAAAATTTTAATATCTCAGTGAAACAAATTACAACTTCCAAGTGCAGAGCTGCAGTGCCGCCATTATTATACTACTATATTTGAATGATAACAGTCTCTACTGCGTCAAAGATTCGATGGTACAACAAATAAAACTGCGCTGGAATTTCTATGGTATGATGAAAGGCAAAATATAGCTATTGAGTCAGAAATGTCACGGTAGAGTAAATAGCTATACTACACAAACTAGCCAACTAGTACCAATTGATGCGAACTCCGAGAACATCCCGGAAAACTGGGCATCCTTCAGAGACTTTGTGTACATGGTTGCATCCAAAACCCTTGGCCCCACAAGACGTAAACAACAAGATTGGTTTGATGAGAACGATGCTGATATACGGAGACTACTGAAGAAGAAACATCGGCTCCAAAGGCATATTTAGTAGACAGCTCTTCGTCTTCTAAGAAGTCAGCCTTCAAAAACATCAAGTGGACTGTCCAGTGTAAACTCTGAGTTGCAAGGCTCATTACTGAGCAACAGTGCAGATGAGATTCAGTCCTACGTAGACAGGAATGACACGAAGAGCTTATTCGATGCTTTGAAGGCAATCTATGACCACAGTCATCAGGAACATCTAAAATACTGAGTGTTGTCGGCACCACATTCCTCACTCACAAAGAAAATCATACTACAAAGACGGGCAGAACACGACCACAAAATCCTTAATCAGCAATCATCAGTCAGTCAGGAGGCAATTGATCTACTGCCCCTAGTGAAAATCAACATATCTCTACTGATCCTCCAACGCTGACTGAAACTCAGAAAGCAATTGATCTGCTGTCAAATGAGAAAGCACCTGGAGCAGATGCTATACCAGCAGAAGTCTGCACAGCAGGAGACTCGCACATGGCGCAGAAACTGACCGAACGCTTCTTGTTAATGTGGATTCAAGGAACTATACCGCAGGAGTACAAGGATGTATACATCGTCCACTTGAGGAAGCGGAAAGACAACAAATAGTCCTACGACAACCATTGGGGCATCCCCTTGCTGTCAATACCGGCAAAATCCTCGGCAGAATTCTGGTGAATCGCCTTGTGCATCACATCGATCGAGAGCCCCTGCCTGAGAGTCAGTGTGGTTTCAGCAAACGACGAGGGACCATAGACATGGTGTTGGCATCTCGTCAATTCCAGGAGAAATGCCAGGAACAGAACTACAACCTACACACGACTTTCTTCGACCTGACACAAACTTTTGACACAGTCAGTTGTGGGAGCCTCTGGAAAATCATTGCAAAATTCAGTTGCGCAGAGAAATGCTTGCTCGCTTCGTGGACGACATTGAGTTATCTGACTGAACCATTCCCAGGCACCAGTTTTAGTAGATTTTTTTGTTTTAACTTTACCATTTTTTCAGCCTAATATATAATCAAAATGCATCCAAGAGGAGTCATAAGTGAAATAGGATTGTAAAGAAAGAAAATGAGTTAAGTCAATTGAGCAAGTGACATCGCTTATGGTATTGCATCCTCTTTCTGGGAGATGGGGAGCCATTCACACACAGACAAACGAATACACACAATAGGTACATACCCCACAGTACATGGATTTGGGTCCCATAATGAACTCACACTGCTGCTTTTTAGAGTACTTCTCTCCTGGTAGTTTTTTCGTAATATTTGTCCATTCCGCCTGGTTGTAGATAACACCCTTATTGTTCACGCACTCTCTGAAATATGAAAATGGACTGCTTACAGATGACAGATAGATATGTAGATATGAAAGATACCTAGCAACCAAGCTACCCAATCACCTTTTTACCTACCTGCATACGTATGTACGTACCTACGTACATACATACATACGCTTGCATGTTTGCGCACAGACAAAAAGACAGGAGCAGATGTACATGTTGAATAAAATGGGTGTATATACATACAGAGAGATATCCCTGGAAATAAATGTTTCTTGTATCGCCACAGGTATGTTTTATTTATTATTTCGACATTACTTCTAATTTATGAGGTACCAAACGATTGTCTTCCTTCTGAGCGACTGCTGGTCAAGCCAGTCACAGCCATTTAAAAAAGTTTGAAACGAATACAAGTATATAATGATGTAGGCCTCAATATACATTGTACATACCTGTCCGGTAGTGTCTTCTTGAACGCTTCCACGGAGCAATTAGAAAACAACCAGAGGTTTCTGGAGTATGGCTGGCCTGGGTGGAATACTGGCGGCACGCTAGTCATAATAAATAAATCCTCAGATTTACACTCTTTGGCGCCCTCGTCGGCGTCGTGCACTGCTCCAAGACTGAAAAAAACGTAAGTATTCACGAGACACAGCGCAGCTTTGCCAATTCGAACTTCGATAGATCTCTCTACCTAGCGCAGCGAGTATCAGTCAAATATTGCCTAATATAATTTCCAGAAAAGAACAGAACATAGCAAAACTTATCTTACACTCAGGTCATATATTGGACATGAGGTTATTTCATCAAACTGCATGAGGCAATAATTAAACAACATTATACAATCAAATCGTTTTCAAGGCTAAAAATATCGGATTATAAATTGAATAAATTTGTACAGCTTTCTTATTACATCAATATTATGTTACGGAATTATATATCATTTTTCTTTTAATAATGGTATAGTTTATTAGTTTATGATCTCTGTTCTTAGTCTAACAGCTGTCGTCTTGCCGTGAGTACATATACGGTAGGCTCGATCAATATTTCGAAGCATTAGTAAAATCACGTGGTTTTAGCGCGCGTGAGAGGGTGAACTTCTAACCTAGATTCTATGAGTAAATACATTATTTACTGTTTATAAACATTGGTACATTGGTACTTTTTAGATGTCACGCATAACCTAATTTCTGATTGGTTTGGAGAGTGTTGTAATATTTCTAAATGCCCAGTCCAGTTGTTTATCAAAGACGTAATGGGTTTTATATTGTTTCTCCGTAGTGGGAGACTATATATATATATGATTAATGGCAGTATTCTGGATTCTTCATAATTACATGGGATTGAGAGGTGATAAACGAATTTGGTTCATTTTGTGTGTGGAATATTCTACTTTTGTGATATTAATACAGTGCATTCTGGATTAGTACTGTTTCTTCAACTTTAATAAGTATACAGCTCCGTGGAATCATCGGAAACATTTCTAGAACTTGTGATATTCCATATTCGCAAGGAGTACTTGGATATATTTGATTCTTATTAGCACATTAGTACAGTGAAGGTTACTTCATTCGGAACATACTACATTCGGAATATTTGGATTGACTTCCGGATCAGTGAACTCTAAAACAATTTAGAACTATTAAGGATATTATATACTGTAAGTTATTTTAATTCTTTCACTTTGATTGTTTATTGAAATATTTTAATATTTTAGGAAATTAAATATTTGTTTTAAATCCTCTTGAAAGCTTTTTTGTGTCTTTTCTTTGGTTACATTACCCCTAGTCGTAACAATTGCTACTATAGAACAGTAATAAAAAAAGAAGAAAAAAACTAGCTTAAAACTGCCAGAGTTACAATTTCTATAAAACCAATATTTAATATATATCCGTAATAGAGACATTCAATAGAGCGGAAAAAATTATACTCGTTTCTGTTAATATTAGTATCACAAAGGAATAGTAACCTTTCTTCTCTCGGAACATTCAGATATCGAGCAGTTTCAATTTGTAATGTGCTACTGGGGCACCTGAATTGAAACAGCGTTATACGATCTCTAGTCGGTAATTTTAATAAGTACTTTTCCATAGAAAACTTATCTTTTATTATCATGTAGGTCATTCCTTTAGAAGAATTCTGAATGTGTGAAACCTATTGTTGCAGATGTTCACATTTCAGAAAATCTTTAATTTTCTTTTCCAATAGTTCATGCTCAACAGACTATCCTACTGCCATATACCACATAGTCGTGCTTTAGAAAACAAAAAATTGATTTATTAATCTAATCATCTGCTAGGTGGGAAAGTTCATCTAATC
The DNA here is from genome assembly GCA_029931535.1 of Margaritifera margaritifera. Classification (NCBI taxonomy): domain Eukaryota; kingdom Metazoa; phylum Mollusca; class Bivalvia; order Unionida; family Margaritiferidae; genus Margaritifera; species Margaritifera margaritifera. The sequence continues at coordinate 150,075 of JAQPZY010001258.1, read as the reverse complement.
GCAGTATTGTTTCTACATGTGCAGAGTTGGTCAAGCTGTCTGTCAGGAGCGGTCAACCTGTCTGTCAGAAGCCTCAGTTGATCACTTCTGCAGCTTATACAATATCCCAGGATCGGTCAAGTGATCTGTCGGGAGCCTCAGATGGTCACTTCTGCGGCTTATGCTATATCACCGAGTCGGACCAGCGGTCTGTCCTGAGGCCTTAGCAGCTTACTTATGCGGCTTATACTATATCACAGGGTCGGTCAAACGGTATATCAGTGACTTCAGTAGGTCACTTATGCGGCTTATACTATAAAAACATCTACAATTTAAAGTCTTTATAACTTCAACATCTCTCAAGCAATTGTCGTGAACATTTCACAGCTTATTTCGTAGTCCTCTGTTAATCAACATTATATTTTCTTATTTTTTTACGGACAACCACCCCCCCCCCCCAAAAAAAAAAAAAAATAACAACATATTTTATGAAAATAGCTATGATAACTGGTGATTTTCCTCAAATTCAAGAGGCCGGTTTATTATTATACTTTATGCATTTTACGTTGATTGTATAATAAGCATTCTCAACCGCCCGGATGATGGCATAGTCTTGTGCTTGAGATATACAAAACCGGAAAAAAACGTCGACCTTAAATGGGAGGCTCCTAATAGTCGCACATGTGGAAATCAGGAATGCAACACGGGGAACCAGAAGTGCCAAGCGAGTTAACGCAAATACGGGAGACAAATAGGGCGCCAGGAGTCAACTTACCTGTGTGCAAGTTCGTGTGTTGCTGTGCCCACCGTCCAAAAGTAATCACTTGCCTCGATGACCGAAGTTCTTATACCCAACCCACACACCCCTCCTGTCCAGGATAGACCTGACAAGAAAAATAGAACACTAGATATCGTAGTTAACTTTTTAAATGGCTAACGTTCAAAACATATCAGTTGCTCTGAGATCGAGGGGTAATATATACTGATTAAAAACTGCACAAACCTATGTTTAATTTATAAGAATTTATTTTATTCATGTCAATACAAATTCATTCATCATACATTTCACTCAATACGATGCAAAACCAGAGCATATACATGAGCAAAACTTAAAGCTAATGCCACAATGATTATGTCGACATAAACAGCTATACTAATATTGATATAGTGACTACACCAGATGGCAATAGCGATATTTGTTGGCACGAGTATGTGTGAATATAGACGTGGATTTACTGACTTTTGTTCGACGCGATTGCTGAGTAAACCATTCTAAGAAATCCAGTTGAGTTGTCACGAACTCGACGGGAAACAAATGTCGCGGTTCCCCGAGGGTGTTGTCACACTATATTTTAGTATATCGAATTGAATTCAGCCAGATAAAATAAAGTACGATACATTTACATGGCTGGTTGGGATCAAGATTTCCAAATTTTGATCCGATAGGCCTCAAATGAAGAGCAAAATGAAAGGACAACAGACATCCTAATGGTGAGCTCAAACCCCAACCTTCCGACTAGGTCTAAGGATGGTTTCGAACTCCTTCCCATACACATTTTGACTCCGCAAAGTGTCACATCTCGTAAAATTATCACTGTCATGGTTTTATACCAGGATTTCCATATTTATAAAAGGTTTCCTTTTCATCTACATACCGGTCAAATAGATAAAGGCGTCCATTTTCATGGGATTTGTTGATGAATGGCTTACCAAGGTTGCTAACTAGATGATTTCGACAGTATATGGAAACAAAAACTGGTAGAGATGCAGTGACAAAACAGTTTTCCAACGTTTCGAGTTAATCAAGCACTTCGTCAGGACAAGAAACAGTTTACAAAAACAAACTAAACGCTTAACACAAAAGTCGAGAGAAAACCTAAACCATTCACATGTTTTAATGACAGGAAAAATCTGTGTTTAAAGATAATGACAAGAAGTAATTATATATATATATATATATATATATATATATATATATATATATATATATATATATATTCAATGTTATGTGGAGATGAATTAGAATTAATGAATGAAAGCATATGACTGCCTTACGAGAGTCCTTTGTTAACCATAAAATATGGTCTCTGGCGTCATGTTGTCCATTAATGCATGTTTGTGTTGAACAATGAGTATTAAATTTCATAGTGAGTTTAGGTAGTGGTTTCTAAAGGTAATACTGTATATCTTCGTGGAAAAGTTAGAGATAGAAACCCTGACAAATAATCATAATTATGAGTTATAAATGGTTCGTGGAGATGAACAGATGTAGTTGTAAACAAGCAAATATTTTGACAACATACTCGATAAAGTCGGTAAGAGATTGCTTGCGTGATATGAAAATAACTTTTTGAACTTTGAGCGTCAAGAATGATAATACGTGTTGTACTCCCAAAAAAGGGGTTCTACCAAATAAGTTGGTAGCTTCGTAAGTGTACCATTTATTTTTTTAATGAATACTGACTCTATAAAAAGAAAATATATCCATTGTATATATTAAACATTACAAAAATGTATGAACCTTTATATCACTATATCTGTTATCAGAGAGAGAGAGAAAGAGAGAGAGAGAGAGAGTACTTACCACGAGCACCATTATCACTAGGTTGACTCTTATACAAGTCATATCTAAAAATAAAAATAAAATCTCTGTGTACTTTTAAAATATGCTATTTTTACCGACTGGTAAAACATATTTATTCCTCAATTACAGACGAGGCACTGTCATCGATATCGATGTATTACAGACTGGTCTTACGGAAATTTATTAGAAAAACCGGATGAAAACTTAAACATTTTCCATTCAAAGAGGAAAAAATTGTCATGAAGTCTGGATAAGGCTTGTATGGACTTTTTAGCAAAACAAAACAAACCAAAGAAAACCCCAAACAAAACAAATGATTAAATGGGAGAGGTAGAAGAAACTCATTCCTACACATTTTGACATAGTTTGCGATATGAGAAACCCATGTGGCATAAACATATCCCATATGACACGAAATAATTAACATCATTGTGCCTTTACCCAAAGGATGTTCGTTGCAATTGCAGCACATAAAAAAAGTGTTCCGTCATTATGAATTTCACCAGATTTTTTCACAGAAAATAAGGAAAAGAGAGTGCTTAACACGCGTCAGCATGAGATACAGAAAATTCAAACCAGTGTATAGACGGCAATATGCTATCTATGAATCATGCATGACGCTCTTAAATATGCATTAATCTTCGGAAGGGGAGGAGCTAGGATTTTCCTTGGAGCCGGGATATTTTTTCTCTTCACATCTCAAGATAATTAATTTTTTTTCAAGAAATATAAAGAACATAATAGTTCTCTTTTATTCCTTTAATGAGAACAAGAATATTTGTTCAACCTATTTCTTGGCTGGGAATGTTCTTTCCCGAAAATTGATGCCCCCTCCCCCCGAAAACTAATTGATCGGTCCCTACTAAAAGAGGAGATAAGGGCATGGCAGCTACGTTAGAGGCCGCCAGCTCTTGCTATTTTACACATTCGAAGCTATTTGTATTTACTCTTATATATATATATATATATATATATATATATATATATATATATATATATATATATATATATATATTAAAAATCATAATCGTTCGTGTGATGGAACTCACCCACTGATTGCTGCCGTCGAATGTGGACTCCGAACACATTTATTACTTCAGGGTCAGAACCCACGAATGTAATCCGTATCTATTTTTAGAGTATTTTTCCTTGGCTTGAATGTATGTATTCTTGATCTAAAGGAATTTTGTTTTCTATAGAATATGAGGATTAGTGTGTGACTGACTGTGTGGATTTTAAAACATCAGGATTATTGTATGACCGACTGTGGAGTTTAGAACATGAGGGGTTTATTGTGTGAGTGACTGTGTGACTTTTGGCTATAGTTAACAGAGAGTAATCAGGCATATATGCCATCCTGAAAGTGAAATCTATGATCCATGGTGCGTTGCTTTGTTTTCAGTTTAGCCTCATGAAAATTACCGAAAACCTATGAAAAGAGCTTCGCACTAAGCTTGGTTAGTAATATAAGTTTGATTAAGATAGGATTTACTTGGATTTGGACATAATCGAATGTTCATTACTGAAAAACAGATGGGGAAAAATAGTGTGTACTGAGTCCCTGTGGACTAACGATCTTTTTGTTCTATGTTTAAGAAATAATGCTCATGAGTCAAGCTTTCTTAAGCTGACAGCCATTCAGCCCCGAAGTACACTCACGCCATGTTACAACAGACAAGAGTGATAGGCGAGTTATAGGAATAACCCTAAAGTTGCAGACACAATGACTACATGAGAAATCCTCTCAAATTACGCATGGAATACGTTCCAAACACATGGTTAAATGACTGTCAAAGGTGCTCTTTGCCTATTGTCTCCTTTAATCATTATATTTTTGCAGAAAAAGTGAGCCCCACGGAACATTACATTCACTCTGGTCTCTATGATTTGACCTGAATATATGTACGAGATAGTTATTGCGGAAAGAGCGAAAGGTGATTTGAATCTATTGCAAGTGAAAATTATCTTTCCCGCTCCAAGTGCTAACATCACGTTTGACTTGAGATCTTAATATTGGGAACAAATGTGAAATCTGGTTTACTGTGAGCAGCTTGGATTAACATTTACAATAGTATGTTTGCTGATGGAAAGAACGTTGACAAAGTTGGTAGGGATGTTGATATGTTTGATCATAATGGTGGAGCAACACTGAAAGAAAGGAAAGCGTATGCACACCTCTTGCAATAAAGCATATAAAAAAAAACAAATAATACTGTTGCAATAATTATCTATAATAATAATAATAATAATAATAATAATAATAATAATAGTTGGTTAGTTCATTGGTTGGTTTTGAAAAGATACATCAGAACTTATTTGTCTCCATAATGCCAAAGAAATGCGAGACAAATGTCTTTCCGAAAGACAAGGTGAGGCAGTCGACATGGGTTGTCCCAAGGACACAGTGAGGCAGCCAACCTGGGTTGTCCTAAGGACACGGTGAGGCAGCCGACCTGGTTTGTCCTAAGCATACAATGAGGCAGCCGACCTAGGTTGTTCCAAAGACAATGTAGAGGCAGCCGACCTGGATTGACCAGGGCAGCATAATTATATTCATACTTTTTTGTTTGTTTTTGGTATGTAAAATACTAGTAATATCGGAAGACGATTAGTGGATTGAATTCAAATTTTAATCATTTCAAGAAACATACCCTCGTCACATTGTGTTTAAATAATTGTAAACACTATAACTTATTTGTCACAAGTAAATGAACTTTAGGAGACAAGGGTGACTTTAGTTTAATGTAGAAAATAGCGTCCTTCATCTTTGCTGCTCATTTAGCCACGTGTTCGAAACTTATTCCGCGCGAATTCATTGTATCCGCAATATGTACGCTTATACACGGCGTACATACTTACCTTGTAAAGAGCATTGCGTGGTCGTACTCTGGCAGTTCCCAGCTGCTCGTAATGTCCCAGTCATATAAATCATCCAGATACTTCGAGACATCAATACATTTTGTTCCGTTAGCTATATTCACTTTAGATTCATCATGTGGAAAGTAATCTTCCCCCTTCAAACAAAACAGGAAACAAATGAAAAACGGTCATGGAGCTGCGGAATGTCATTTTGCCTCTGTGAGCCAAAATGGAAACAATTGAAAAACGATGCAATAATTATTTCGATTCAATTCTTAATTTAGTATAAAAATACAATACAGGTTAAGGGGAAAGATTGCTTTTTTCGAATTTATTTTTCATGCAAATGTGTAGCTACGTGACAGGGAACATCCAACATATTATCTTATATAACGTGGTCTCAGATATAATGCAAATTTAAATACACATTAATATCTAATATACGGAGCGAGAGAGAGAGAGAGAGAGAGAGAGAAAGAGAGTCTGTTGAACCAGTATGTTATACAGTTATTCTTCATTACGTTTTCAGACCAATGCCTACTCAGGAAGGACTCTTTCAGTATATAAGCTATACTTTGATCATATGTATCTATATAGAGAGAGACAGACAGAGAGACTCAGAGAGAGAGGGCATAGTAGTTGTTAGATATGATCAATTTTGGGCTGCTTAGAAAGTTTTCGAAACAACAAGGCTCCTCCATCCCCCCAACCCCCAACCCCAACAAACATATGTTAAAAAGCACCCCTCTGTCTGTCCTAAGCCTACCATCTACCATTGTGTTAGTTTTTGAAGAAGAATAGGTCACTAGTACCAGCCCAAACAGGATTATTTTACAAATGGAAGAGATTAGTGATTTCTGTCATTCCTGAAAATGTAGGGCTCTGAAAATACCAGATGACCTCTATAATCCAGTAGACCAAACAAAACTGAAGGTCACCTCAATAATGTACAATACACATCTGTGATAGAGTAAGATTTTTACCAAAAGTTTAAACTAGCAGGAAGAAGTTATTTCAAAGATTTAAGAGATTAGTGATTTCTTATATTCCTGAAAACTTCGGTCCTGGAAGATACCAGAAGCCCCCTTTCATCCAGTAATCCAAACAAATGATGAAAGTCACCCAAATAACCAACATCCATTAGAACTTTACCACATATTACAGAAATCAGTCATTTCTGGCATTTCCTGGAGTTTCTGAAGTCTTTCAGCGCAGCGAGAACTTGAAGCATCATATAATTCATAATTCGAATAAACAATGCAATAATGCAGTTTGTCAGATGTCTTAACATATACGACCATGCATTCAGCATTTTAAATTATGGGGAATAATTTCTAAAAGACGGAAGCAAGGGAACAAGTACACTAATTGCAGAGTAATAGAATATTTAAATGGTATTTAACAAAAATCTATAACTATTATCTAAAGATTGTGATAATCCAGATTAATTAATATCTGCTATTACTGTAACATTCAATAATTTATATCATTTTTTTAATATTCCTAATTTTGAAAAAGGTTTCATATAAATATTAAATTTAGCATACCATAATTCCGTCTTAAAAAGGTATTTCAAATAAAGGTCCTGAATTATAAAATCTAACTAAATTTTCTGTAAAATCTTTTCTATTTTTAGAGAATCATCGCCTAGGGATTTACAGAAAGTTTAAATGTAGTATCAGATATAAAGTGAAAACAGCCGAAGAAGATTTCAAATATTGCATTAAGTTCGAAATAAATACCATTTTCATATCTTAAAAGTTTAGAGAACTTGCTAAAGATATTGTTTGCGTTGCTTTTCCTTAATTTGTGAACTAATTTCCAAATAATGTTCTGCAAAAAGCTTAATTGTAATTCATCTGATTATTAAAACATTATTGAGATATTTATACTTTATATATCTAGAATCTACTAACTTATTTTTGTTTCGGTATTACAACACTAGACCATATTTTTACACCATCCAAAGAATCAACTATTAGTCTTTGATATTACCATAGTTTCCTCTTCACAGAAGTAAAAAATATATTAACTTTCTCTTTTCGCATTGCTCAGAGTCCCCATTTACCAGTAATATTTCCAATTAAATAGAGGGTGATATAGATACTAAGAACAACAACAACAACAAAAATAGATTTTAAAAAATACAAGGTACGGTATAATAAAAATAATAATAATAATAACAATAACAATATTAATAATAGGTCAAAACCTAGATATAATCACCTGCAAATGTTGTTCTGGTTTAATACTGCTATGATTGTATGTAATATAGTGATGCATTGATTAATATGTTTAACACCTTGTGGTATTTTTCCTGTTTGTTGGGAGTTATATATGTTCTAACTGTAGACATGTTTACCTAGAAACTTGTTCGTATTTTTTGGTGACAAATTTCGAACATTCTGTCAAATAATTGTTCTCTCGAATCACTAGAACTAATTCAGAATTTACTCGCTTTACTATCACTTACAAATACTTATACCTAAATTGCAAATAAATGTATAACCCATATAAATGCTAAATGCCATTACAGCAGCAATAAATATATACTCATTAGTCATCTGTTGATTGGAAAGTTTGTAACAATTATTGAAGTTAGGTTCCCTAGGTTTGTCTAGAACAATATCATGGTGAGTAGAAGAATACAAACAATCATCTATTTGAATTATTTAAGTTGCGAGCAACCACGTATTGTTCGCCTAATCTTTTGTTCATGTCACAGAGTGATGCTGCTCTGTTCTTATCAAACTCATTGATTTCTCTTTTGACACTATTGCATTACGTATCATATCTTACAATTTCATAATTAGCACAGATTGGGTCACATATTGTAAACAAAACTTTGCTTCCTCCTAATGCTAACAATTTGCACAGACTGGGTCAAATATTAAAAATAAAACATTGCTTTCTCCTAATGCTAGCCAATTTACATTAGCTCCACTAACTGAAGCTATGCTTCTGCCATAACTTAGAACTTGTTTGCTTTCGCTAACACTCTGTTAAATAGTAACAAATCTGAAAGCTGTCTTCCATAACAAATAAAAATGTAAATGTACTTTAATCAACTCTTTTCATGTAAAAATGTATATTATTACCATTTTCAAGATAATATGTTTGGGAAACTTTTACTCTGTGATCTTTTAATTTCCCTACTGTATTTTCATGGTTATCTTTTGAGATCCAAGGAGTAAGAAGCAGTTATATCACCTACATAAAATATAATATATAAGTTACTATCAGTTTATGATTCGACGTTAAAGTTTTAAAAATGTATATAAACCTAAAAACATAAAGGTATACAAACCAGACTTTTTTTTTTTGAATGATATAAAACTGCATATCGAATTATATATGTAGTTTTAATTCAGTAAAATGTGATGAAGCATGGGAAATTGAATAAACAGGATTTATTGTTTGTGCATTCTGTAACCAGGAAATAGACTAAACAAACGGTAATAGTATGCTAGTACGGAGGCGTCAGCTTCACTCTTACATTTTAAGATCTAGCATACCATAAACGTGTAATGTTTGGGGTTGGGGGGGGTGTGTTTGTATGTTCTAACAGTTACAACACCAAGATATGTAACTTGTATTCTGAAAAATTGTGATGGATGATAGAAAAACGCATAAGCAGAACTTATTGTTTGTGCCATTATTTAACCAGAAAATAAACCAGTCAAACGGTAGTATTCTGTTAGTACCGACGGGTCAGCTTCACTCTTACAATTTTGTATCTAGTATATCAAAAAAGTGTAAAGTTTGTTTTGTTTATTCTAATTATACTTCTACGATTTAAAATAATTGACTACGTTTCTAATATGTGATGAATATACTCTCTGGTGTATTTGTTTTCTTTCAATAAAATCTTTCTTTAACTGCCCTAACTGTGATTATAAAGTACTATGCGATTCTAATTATTTATTCACTAATTCCATGTCACTCTCTAATGCATCTATCTCTGAGTTTATCCTTTGTTCAATAGGCTGTAATTTTTGATGAATATTTGTAACTCCACCAGGAGCTTGTTTCTTATAATTTTTAATGTCTAATAAGTCATATATGATATTAAATCTCTATTTAAATTAGTTCTGCGCATCGAAATTATTTTTACATCATCCATTTTGTTTGTAGCTCATCTATTTTAGTAAGAACCGGCTCGAGTTTGCTGAACTCTTCCCTTATCCACAACTGTTAATTTACTATCAGCTTCTTCACTCCATGTTTCATAGCATTAAGATTACAGTCTTGTAAACCCTATGTAGCTGATTATCAACCCATCTTTGTACAAATCAACGATTACCTGCATTAGTTAATTTTTCAGGGTCACTTAAATTTGTAATACGGTTGTCGTTCAAGTTTAATTCATTGTTTATTAATTAACCTAGTGAAGTTTCTATGCTCTCAGGTTCAAAACTAGTGAACAAGTTCGAAAGTTCTTCACTTGAACCTCTTAATGATATATCTCCAGCAATTGGTTGATTTGATATCACTATTTACTTAACATGAATTACGTAAGTCACCGGGATTCCATGGAAATCTTTTATTTTTCTATCTTCATCTTTAATGCAGATATTTAATCTGTTTATCGTACCTCTTTGTAAATTTTTTTAATCTCCATCAGCATCATATGAAATGGGGTCACAATAAAAGCCATTTTAACTGGTAAACGTTATAGTTTAGAGTAGGGTATGAAAACTCGTGAACTTGCTCTTTTTGCTCTCTCGCTTTGTTCACATTTAAGTAGCTTTTAGAATTATTTAGCTGCTCATTATACATGCAGAAATGTTTAGGCTTTAAAAAACACATCAGATGCAGTAGGTGCCTAAATATATAATCGGCCATTCAATTCTAGTAAGTTTAAGTCTGTTATAGACACTGTAATTTGTCCGCTAGTTTATATCAAAAGCCATACTTATAAAATAATCAAGTGTAATAAGACTTAAAGCAGTTGCAAGAAAAAATTACCTAATAATTATAAAACTCTTGATGATAAATCTGCTGAAATGTATTCATAATTGTGACAATGTTACAGTGGCCAAATATAAAACATGACATAAGTAAACCAAAACAATTATAGTTTCTTATGTGTGTTAATGTGTAGATCATTTTTGTCTGTAATAACTCTAACATCTCTGGTATTTGATTCTTGGAGTTTACGACAGAAACTTGGTCTGGTACTCGTGACATTGATCGCATGCTCTCTTGATCACAATTCTCTCTCTCTCTCTCTCACACACACACACACAAACAATCTTACTCTTAGCATTTGTTTTATTAATACATCGGTTCGAAATAAACAAGATACAATTACTGTAATAACTTATCCACCCATAAAGTACTATTTTCTATGTTCTTGAAAAAAGCTTTCTCTTTTTGCTTTTTCTAAACCTTTCATTTTCTATGTTTATTGCTCATCAACATTTTCACTTTACTCTCTGACTCCCATTTATCTTACAAGAAATTTAGAACTTTGCTTTAAATTGTATCTTCACAAACTTAGCATAGTTATTTAAAAAGCGTAGATTACATTGACCCAAATGTAGTGCAATAACTGACGTATATAAAAATCTGTATTGTAAGTTTATATGAAAGATTTGAAAAGAGAACTGAGAGAACAAATTAGGATTAGTTTTAAAAATTTTCAAAAGGAGAATAGGGATCATTTAGATAATTATATGAATGAAAGGTACAATAATGATAACATTCTGAGATTAATTGATTTACCAAGTATTAAAATTATAACTACATTAAAACAAAGCACTAGAACTTTTTCGTAAAAGCTCGTTTTTTCTCTATGTTTACTGAAACAGAAACTACATTAAAACTACTCGGTGTTCCATCAAGCGAATTCTATAAGAGATGGTTAAACTTTACAGAGCCAGACAATGTCAGCGTGCGGACGACTTCTTGGGCATTTTCAATATAGATGACGTTGTGTATTCTCATTGGACCAGCTCAAGATATATGAGGTTTAATAATAATAGGCTTAAAAATCATAACAATGCCATCAAAAGTATAATTAGAAGAGCATACTAACAAGTAGAAGCTTTTAAAACTACAAACTCTGTTTAGTATCTCTCTTATTTCTGCTATAACGTTTTATTTATGTAAAGCTCTCTCTCTCTTTCTTTCTCTCTCTCTCTCTCTCTCTCTCTCTCATCATCTAAGACTTGCTCTTATAATAGAAATAGCATAATACGTGCAAGTGAAAAAAGCATCATTTATAAAAAAAAGAATCCAGTACACGTTACAGCTCTATTTAATTAGTATTAATTTCATGAAACTTAACTTTGGGCTACTCCTTAAATTTCTTGTAAACTTTCTGCAGGTTCATTAAAATGTATGTGTACCTGTTATTAAACTTTCACTCAGCAAAAAAGGAGACAATCCAAAGTAAGCTAAAATAAAAAAAAAAATAAAAAAAACAGTACAAATATCTCCAAATCCATTTGTTGCTATGTAATTTTCTTTCAACATTGATGATAACTCACTTAAATGATCAGTTGCAAGAAATTTACTAATAAAGAAGATATGCACGGACGTGATATTAATAAACATGCGCTAATTAAGTACGATGTAAAATGTATTCATTAAACATTGTACTACAAGGATTTAGATGCAAATCTAATACAAATTTACAGAGAGTAAATAATGAAAAAATTAATTGAATTGATTATAATGCCATATAGAATCTGGCGTTGATTCTCAAAAGTCTTTATAGTGGATTCAAGAAGGGATAAAAGCGAGCATAATGTAAACAAAGATGTATAGAGATCACAACATTTAAAATAGATACACCAAAAACACAGCAAAGGTAAACAATAGCAATTCCATGTAACATAAATCCAGTGGAAGAATTTGAAAATGATATAACAGAAATACACGATGAATTTAATAGCGGAAAATTTAATTTAAGAACAAACTGGATGCTCTAAAAAGCTTTGGAGAAATTTTATCTCAAAGATGGATACTCAAACTCATTACTTACAGTACATAAAGAAAAAGAATAAGGAGGTTATATTACTGCTACTGATGTTATAAATTAAAGAATATTATTAATGCAAACAAACCTTGAAGTTTATGATTGCCAGATAAAGGAAATATAACGAATAGCGATAACGTAAACGATTCAGAGATAAGAGATCAATTGGGAGAAGTTTTACAAGCTACTGAAAGTATGAGGGCACAATTTCTTGCGCATTAATACAAATACAAAATAACGTTCTTGAAAATTTTAACAGAATCAATTTACAAGACAGAGAAAGGTTATCATTAGGTGAAAGGTTAAAACCGATATTTAGAGAAAGTTGTAGTAGTAGTTGCAAGTAGTTGTAAGGCTATAGGCAAAATAAAGGCAACCCTTGCTCTAATCTATATAAGGTTTTGTAAAAGGTACAATAAAAGGCGACAGAGGCTCACTGAATGTCAAAATGAAACTACGCACTATTTGTTTGAACTAGATAAAAATGCAGCAGAAGCATTGTCTGGTATAATTGATGAAATAATAAGCTGGCTTTTCAGTTGATGATATAATTTTACTACTTTCAGTAGTAATTGTTTATTATTTGCAATTTTAGTTAAAGGTTTAGAAACAACAATATAAAGGATAAGGAGAGAGTAATCATTTGAAAATATAAAGGATAAAGAGAGAGTAATCATTTGAAAATATAAAGTAATCCAGCTCTTACAACCATATAAATAATTATAAATGCTTTTTTGTTTTGTTCATGATCACTAAATGTGCGTGTGTTGTTATAGGACTTGTTTCTGTACTAATTATACGATTTGCTTGCTCAGCTTGAATTTACAGTGATCTGAAAACTTCACTAACGACTTATTTATCTTACTTCTCTCTGACGTATTCTCTTTGATCACGCTTCTCTCTCGATCTGTCTTTTGTCTACATTTATTACAGCATGAATATCAGAATCTGGTATTATATTCTTTCACGTCAATATTTATCGCACTATTTATTTCTAACCTACAATTAAATATTGATTTGTTTCTGTAAAAACAATTATTGTAGCTATACTGCCTAATTTAATCCTCATATCACTGGGTAATATAAATGTTCCATCTCCAATATATGTGTAATAGATATTCTGTTTTGTACCCGAGCACTTAAGCATATATCACTGAATACCTTATACTTTGCTTTAGCATGGATATTCCTTTCTTCTGTTATTCCATTACCATCTTGCGAACAGAAATACGTCCATCCATTAGATTCATTTCCAGTAATTTTACTGTTATAGAAATTATCACTTCGTTTAACTCTAACTTTAAATCCCCAATCTTTACTTTCTGTATCTATAAAATGATTTTTTTCTTCATCTGTTTCTTGTTTTCAGTAGTAAAAATATCATTAACAAAAGAACTGGGTTTTTTTCTTCACATTCCATTCTATCTGCAATCACTATGAACAGGAATATTAAAATTGTTACATCCAACCTTAAATTGTTTCTTTGATCTACACTGTTGAATTTATCTGAAAAGCTTGCTTATTGTGTAATGGTATTTTACACCCTGACGACACCTTTCTTATTTGAAAGTAACTTTAAAATCTGTGTATTAATTTTCTAGCTCTAGTACACTTTCACCTGACAATTCCCAATAGGATATTATACATCCGGCTGTTGCTATTTATTCTTAACACATTTGACATCACACTGTGATCTATATATGTTTACTGAATCTTCACTATACTGGAAAAACCAGATATTATTATCTTTAGTAATTTTCTGGATGCAAGGGAAAACTCTTTTTCAAAAGAAAGAGACTGGATGATTTATATGATTCTTGCCTTAATCAATCACAGTTTGATACATATTTTGGGTGCCTGTGGCATGTTTTAGTATATGTGCAAGATGGACTGAGATTGAAGGTCTATAATTGGTACGTTAGTTTCCACAATGCGAGAGTTTTTCCATAAGGGGCAAGAATTTTCTAGGACCAATGACTCAACAGTTGTTGTTTTATTTTGGGAAGAATTTATTTCTGTAACTCTTCCTCGGCATCTGGTTTAGATACGTACAAAAATGTATACACAAAATTGTAAAGGGTCTTGGTTCCCAACTATGATTACAAACTCTAAAAAGTATTTGCCTGCTGTGTTTTATGCGTCCAAACTGAACAACGTTTTCTTATCTATATTAACTTAAAGACACCAGAGATATGAGCATATAACTTTTATACATGCAATGTAATACTTAAAGACTCGCCAGAGTTGTTTAAAAATGTTGCGGTCGCATGCGCATATTGTGAAATGAGGACGTATATGTTGTTTACTTACGATCCCTAATACTACTATTATGTTTGATCATTTTTGCTAATATGATAGCACAGTGTAGAAATATGTGAGGAGACATTGGATCCCCTTGTCTACATCGACGATGAATATTAAACCATAGGAATACATGTCCAGTCACAACAACATGAGCTATTATATCAATATGCAATGGTAAAATATAATATCCCATTATTTAATTGAAATACCAAAATTAAAAGTTCAAAACGTTTACAATAAATGCACAGATTACTTAATCGAATGCTTTTTTCAAAATCAACAAAGAAGGGATCTCAGAAATTAAAATTTTGACTTCCAGTATTATTCCGTAATGCCCACGTTTTTTTTTTTTTTTTTTGGTGTTTTTCTTCACCACCTCTTTTGAATAAGGGAAACCGTTTTCAGTTAAACGTTTATAGTACATCCCTGAGGATATAAAAGAATAAGTTATTACGTTTTTAAACTTTACCACACGGTCTGTGCCGTTTAAACATGAAAATGTTCTGTTTGATATTCTAACACTGACACAGAAATAAGTGGCTATTATTTAAGAATTATCAATTGTGATCAACAGTGTACAGGTATTTATAGTTCGTGCAAAGCATCGTATTTCCCTTTGCAGAAGAGAGGGATTAGTGTATGCTGTAGACTTAGTTCTAGATTATCTGATGGGTTGCTTATATTCAAAGTATAACTTTATAGCCCCTCCGCCTACTTAAAGGCGCTGCAATCGTCATCACCTCCCAACTTAGACTTTAAATCAGAATGTTACAATTGTTGTAATGGAGTATTTGCATTCAATCATGTGTCCATGATCAAAACGATCACTCAAGGACCTGCTGGAATCTCGACCTCAAGCAATATCTTACCTGGAAAAACACAAAATGTCGAAGAGTGACACTGATTTCTATACTAGGATCTTCTATTTCTTTGTAGCGCAGGTGTACCTGTGAATAAATACATATAAATTCTTTCAAAGTGAATATAATTTACGATTCTGACAAGAAAATTTGCAAAATAATGCCTTAAAAAAGTATTCTCAGTGTATGTACAAGTATAACATACTTTAAAGGTAACACGAAAAAAGATCATGTGACCTCTTTTACAATCTGAAAGGATAAGGAAGAAAACATAATTATCCATATTTACCATCAACGGAAGTATTATGTTTGAAAAAAGATGCACAGTTAAGTCTCTTTAAACCGGATGCTATTAATAGCCACCTTTTGGCAGTTTTGAAGAGAAGCAAATATACGAAGGTCTGCTTAGGATTATAGCTACCTTTTTTGACCAAAACTCTTTTTCCAGTCTTAAAGACGGACCTGTTACAGAGGATACCAGATTACAGAGAGAACCAGCTTTCAGCGTTACAAAAGGGCCTGTTCAGGAACATTTCACTACACAAATTACAATAAAGCCTATTTGCGGACTCTTTTTGAAGAAATTGCATGCATCCAAGTAACTCAAAAATCTTCCCTGTTTAGGCTGTCAGAAATAGATTTTGTAGGTCCTGCTGGATCACGCACTGTTCCATTCCAGATCATCTTTTTGTTTTAAACAAAGCATGCAGTATGTAAATTAAAGGAATATTAATGTGTTCATTGGTTAATTATTCATTACTTACAACGTTAAAAATGTGTGAGTAAAATTTTCGTATCGTTTGTTGCACTTTCTGCTCTTGAGGTTTGTTATTCGAGGACTTGACCACCGACCAAAATCTGCAAGTAGAGATGAAATATATGTTTTATTTATGTATTTGTGTTTATGTTTATTTATGCGTATGCGTGTTTACAGAGGCGAACTTGATAAATGTTCTATTTAAGAGGAAAATATAATACTAGTAATTTACGTGCATAAGAAATTATGTTTTATGCTCTTTGCCTGCATCGTTCTTACGGCTTTCGTGACTTTTTCTACCAAATTCAATTTCGCGAAAATTTCAAACTCACAAAAATATAAGATTTAAATTATCACCTTAGTATCTCCTAATCATTTTGCGAATTCGCCAAAAACTCTTAAAGTTTCCAAAAACCAAAAAATTCGCCACATTTCGATAAACTAGAAATATTGTCTCATGCAGTATGCGAGCATAAACAAACACTCGAATATATGACCCTCGTTACTATCTGGGCTATCAATTAATTCATATTCAGGACAACATTTCTAGAAGGGCATCTGTGATACATTATCAAGGCGCTATTGCCCTGTTTTCAGTTAAGCTCAAAACTCGATAAACATTTCAATAAACTTTGTTTTGCAGTGCTGGCATGGATATATATGTTGATGGATTGATAGATAGATGCGATTAAATCTATCTCAATGTTCAATACAAAACAAAATTTAAAAAAAAAAGAAAATAAAAACCTAAAAGCTTGGACAAGAAAATCAATACAATTTCACAGGACTAAGCTCGAGGTTACACCGTAGATGGAATTTTATAAATTAATCTCTGCTACTGAAAGGTTAACCCTGAATTATCTCTTTTTCTTCTCCCTACTTTTGACCATCATATGTTGTGTTCAATGCAAATCACTCTCTAATTATCTTGATCCCAGTCCGTGCTAAATGTTTACTATACATATGTCTTATTTGTCCTTTCAGTCTTATGTCTGAAAAATTACACTCCATCCTAACGTGTACATTTCTTTGTTTCATCTACATACTGCTTTTGACAGTTCAAACAATAACTACATATATCACATTTTGTGCATCACGTGAAATATGATGTCTAATTTTAAAAAATTCTAACTGATTATAACTATGTCTGAATTAATTAGAAAATCACATAGCTTGCAACTATTAAGTTCACACTTAAAACAACCAGGATTGTCGATGCTAGGTAGTTCGGATCTCATCAAAACAATACCATATATTCTTATTTCTTTTACAAGCTGTAACCAAAGCGCATGTTCAAGAAGCATCAGGAAATTTTGTTTACAAATTGCTACACTTTGTTTAGCATACTTTGATGCAGAGACTGAACGTCTGCTGAAGCGAATAATGAACGTAATTATTTCTCGTGTTTTGCGGGTCGGTAGGTAGAAAATTAGACATAGGTAGTGATGAAGTATGTAGGTTTGTAGGTCAATATATAGATAGACAGATAGCTACAACTAGGGGTATATATATCTATATATATATATATATATATATATATATATATATATATATATATAACATCATTTATAATTCGTTGGTATATAGGTAGGTATTTAGTTAGGTAATAATATATATATATATATATATATATATATATATATATATATAAAAATTTGCATTCATATGCAAAGAGATTACGAATAGACAGATATATAATTAACTCTAAGCTGAGGGTAGATATGCAGGTACGTATGTCAGTAGATCGTAGGGATTTAGGTATGCAGGTCGATAGCTGTATAGTTATATATCAGTATGTAGTTGTATGTAAAGTGGGTACTAATAGATAGATAGATAGATAGATAGATAGATAGATAGATAGATAGATAGATAGATAGATAGATAGATAGATAGATAGATAGATAGAGGGATAGAGAGAGAGAGAGAGATAGAGAGATAGATACAAAGATGTGCATTTGTGGAAAGAGAAAACTTACAAATCCCATACTCCTGAATCTATCAGTACGGCGACCTCCACATCATAGACTTTAACTGTATTGTCCTTTTTAACTGTGTATGGAATTTGAAATGAGAAAACATATTTACTTGCATAGTTCCAGCCTTTAAAAATAATGATTAATACAAATCTGCATATTTGTTGCATTTTTAATCTATAATACATTGATGTAGTTATGTTCATAATAGATTCTATGTAAAATGTTGTATTCTTCCTTACCAAGGTATATTCTCAGTAGGCATGCAATGCTTAAGGACGTTAAATGGATATATTATAACAGAACATAATTGAATTGTGACTGCTTTATCATTTTCATTCTAGAATATCTTACCATCCTCATATGTGATAATATCTTACCATCTGCATGTGTGATAATATCTTACCATCCTCATATGTGATAATATCTTACCTTCCTCATATGTGATAATATCTTACCATCTGCATGTGTGATAATATCTTACCATCTGCATGTGTGATAATATCTTACCATCCTCATATGTGATAATATCTTACCATCCTCATATGTGATAATATCTTACCATCTGCATGTGTGATAATATCTTACCATCCTCATATGTGATAATATCTTACCTTCCTCATATGTGATAATATCTTACTATTCTCATATGTGATAAATAGCATACCATCCGAGTTGTTTGTTCCACTATAACTGTTCTCACCTGGTGTCCCACCATTATGTAAACTTGTTACGTGGCGGGATGATAACATAGTATCTGCTCGAGGAAGATTGTTTTTTTTTTGTTCTTGTTCCTGAGGGAAACGCCGGAGAAGATTTATAAGTTCTTGTTCTACGTTTTTCTCATTGACGTTTGCTGCATCTGTAAGATGATATATTCTTTATGACGTACAAAAAACGTAAGATGAGCTTTGTTTTCCTATATTTCATAAATGTCCTCTATCTTCAAATTAAACAAACTCAAGTAGGGATTTGAACCAATGTCCCTCGTGAAAGAAACAAGGGCTTTACTCATAGTGATGTTTCCTTACTTTGTCCCGATATCTTTTTGCTTTAGAATAAAGAGAGGATGAATGTCATTAAACCGTAGTTGATAAAACTAACGATAGTATATTGAGAATCATAACAGATAAACTATATTGCAAAAAAAAAAACCAAAAATAAAAAAAAAACCCAATCATAAGTCATATGTATAAGCAATGCTTACATTCGGTGTATTAGTGTAATTGTGTTTAGAATGAAATTTTACCTTCGATTGTTTATCCATATTGTATGTTCCAAATATAATAAGCTATTTGCAAACCTTTATTTTCGGCGGACATTTTTCTTTGGTTATTCGCTTGGTCATGTAGGACATATCGCTTTCCAAGAAGACCAGGAACTCCTAAAACGTTTCTTGATGTGACGTCAGTCTCATCTGATTGAAGATCGTAATTTCTGTCTCCTATTCGTATGTTTCCGTTCTAGGTTAAGGTGGAAAAGAATGTGCATGTATGTGCATATATTCAAAAGGTATGAGTCAAATTTATCCCTTTAATCGTTTATCTTATCATATCTAACATCAGTGGTAATGGTACGCAAGGAATATGGACAGCGTTTCTGAAGTTCTGTCTGTAATAATCGGCATCCCTGCTAACACTTTTGAAGAAATGCTCTGGATCCTGAGATAAAGTAAATAGCCCAAGTCCTTTGTGTATGGTCGGGGAGGGGATAGAGTCGATAGCGTTACTAGACATGGGTCTGATCAGAATAGGACCACTGTTTCACATCAGGACCGAGCAAAGGAATAGTGTTCATCGTACATGAGTTGGCTTCCAGTAGTCTTTAATAAATCTAGTGTCCCTAGATAGCAGTTGCTATTACTGGAGGGTTTTATTCTATCTGAGTACTTATACGTACACTGTCTTATGAAGATGGCTATCTTTCTGTAATAAAATTAAGGAACCAATATTATGCCTTGGCTTGAGTAATTTATATGGTTTACACACTTCTTCGAACCGATTTTACTATCTTGACATTTCACATCCCTAATGAAACACTTTATGTTGAACGTGCCTTAAGCTGATGGTACATACGCAATATTCCAGTACAAATGTATACATGTTAAAATGTTTGTGTGTGTGGGTGTGTGTGTTGTTGTTGTTGTTATTGTTTGGAGAGGCTTGTTCCACGCAAAAGATAAATAAATATAACAATAAATGCTAATTCCAACTCTCTCGGTTGCTAAACTACTAATTTATTCCTTGTAAATTGAGTTGAGGGAAACAGACTAAGATATAATGTAAGCAGAATAAACATAAATTAAAAACAAACAACTCGATGTGTATCATGTATATTAGCCATGTATTGCGTCAAACAACCTGAGTATGACATTAATGTAAAATTGTACAGTGCAAGGACCAATAGAAAACGCATAATAATCGAAAACAAAGATTACACTGAGAAATAAATTCTATGACTGTCTTTATTCACTATTGTATCACAATCCTTGCTGTCATTACTTTAAAATAATTGTACAAATCATAAATGGGGTTTTCAAAGTTCAGGGATACTACAACACAGCCAGACGAACGGACAGGCAATCGCTAAATTGACAAGGGACGTCTTGTGGAAAGCAGAGGACAGGCATCCCCATCCCCGAAGTAAATTAAAAGCATAATACCAAACATTATCTGTCAGTAGCTTAGACTATGGGAAATTTGTCAGTTTGTAGTTCGAACCTTGCGCTCATATTGTTTTTTATATAATTAGAACTAGTTCAGTGTCTTAAGTCAGCTACTAAAAAAACAATTCAAATATTTACTTCGTAATAGAAAAAATAACTAAGTTAGCATCTAAAATTAAACATGTCAATAAATAAATAAATATAAATGCTTTGTGCGGTTAACGTGCACGAAACGTGACCAAGTCTCTAGTGTACGTGAAACATGTTCAATTAAAAAGACACGTACACAATAATCAAATTTAATCATATGCTCAACATACAAGGAGCGTGACACAGTTTCCGTTGTTTTCAAATTATAAGCACTGGAGGAACAAAATATAACACAAGATTTAGAAACCAAGAAACAATTATTACAAGCATGCAAAAGACGAAAACATTGATAGTGTTTAAATATGGAAATATCTAAATGAGTTAAATGTTAAGAAAACATTAACCACTCCACTCAACTACAGTACAGAAGTACTGTTGTAAATTAAATAAAAATAAATTAAAGATTTTTTATGAAATACTTTAGTGAAGGTCAGATAAGTTTTGGCGGAAAAAGGAAATGTTAGTCATGAAAATCCGAAGGAACACATAAATGTCAAGATAGATGGCAAACCTTATTCATCTCTTGGGTTTATATCACATGCAGATGTATATGAAACATTAATTAGTGTAAATGTCAATAAAGCTACAGAGCTATATGCTACGGAACCAAAGTTGTTGAAAATTTCAGCAGCAGTAATTTCCAAGCCTACATCACATAATTAAATTATGTATTAAGACAAATGAAGGCCAAAATCTTTTAAATTATGTTAATGTAACACCCATTTTAAGAGTAGAGTAAAGAATGATCCTAGTAAATAAAGGCAAGTCTTAGTCTCACCACCACTATCTAAAGTCTCATAAAAAACATGTCGCCAACCTTATTTACTTATACCTAATTGATATTAACATTTCCACATTAAGCAGTTAGGTTTCAAAAATTTCCATTCCTGTCAAACAACCCTCAAGAATATCCCTCACAATTTCTTAGGTGAAATGAATAAAGGAAAATGGACAGGTCTAGTTTATATTGACTGTAAAAATATAAATGTAGTATTGATTCGGTATATCACAATATCATTCTCTCAAAATTACACTACATGTAGTGTAATTTTAAACACGATTTTGCACGAAGGATATCTTCTTGTCTTCTGCAGTTGTTAAGGCTATTGTTCCACAAAGTTCAGTATTTGAAACATTGTTATTTTTCATCCTTGTTAAGGGCTATTGGTATTGCACAATTCAGTACAGGTGGGTGGGGGATGGTACTCTGATTGTGAAGAAATGGCTAAACGTTATGGTATCCCATTTCTTTAAGTTAAGTATCCTGTAATATTTAGCAGTGAGTGAGTGAAAGAATAAATTGTAATAAATACAATTCCATACCTTTTTGTCCACAGATTATGATGCAGTATACAGCAATATGGAGTCTGTATGTAGTGAAAAAGAAATGTCACCAACACTTATGAATGATAAATTTGGTGGCAAGGAGATGTATATTTTGTATAAAACTTGCAGAAATTGAACATGAGCTGCTTGTCTGCACATACTGTTTGCAAATAAAATGGAGTTTTCTCAGTCCAGAACAACCTTGAAAGTAGTTTCTAAATAAAAGGTCGGGATACCTGCACTAGCCATTAGCAGCATTTTATGATGACGACAGTGACACAATTGTACATGTATTTTGCTAATAATATTAATGTCACAATTTATGTCCCAAACTTTATGATGATCCCCAAAATTAACAGTCTGGAATATTTTCATATTCCCCGTTCAGTTGTTTTTCTATATTTATACGTGGCTTATGCGACACATTGAAGAATCCACTGTAGAAAAGCAGATGGATATATACATGTATACATGTCGTATTCACCGTCAATAAGCATGTTGCGCTATACTTAGTTTAACATTTACTATTACTGACAATCGTAACATCCAACAGAATTGAACTTAGTGCCCTCTTCTAAAGCATGCAACGCTCATATATCTTACCAGATCAGTTTGTAATTTTTGTTAAAATTTGTCTTTTTCTTAATTTGAACTACACACTGGCTTTAGGTGAAGTGCCTTCTCACACATTACCTAAAACACACAATTAACAAATTCCATAGTTTTCATACTTACAGGCAAATTCAATATATATATATATATATATATATATATATATATATATATATATATATATATATATATATATATATATATATATATATATATATATATATATATCCCATTTATGCATACATATAAGGTTTATTTAGAATAATTAGTTAAAGCCAAGCGCTTTTCATTGCCTTTGGACGGGTATAAGGAATGAAGAACTGATAATACGTGAAGATATAAACTTCAGTGGATAATATTTACTGAACCACATGCGGTGAAAGAAGAGGGGAAAAGAAGTAAAATGTAAACACGCAAATAAGTCATTTAATAGTATGTATTTCAGGAATGTTTAAAAATTTTCTTCACTCTTAACAGTACCGCCCACAACTGTACTTTCAGTATGGAAAGTTTGATAACAATCGGTATGCGTAAAATATGACTGTCAGTCATGGGAATGAGTTGAATGGAAGAAGACCAAAATGGCAGCCCTATTACATGGCATCGTGGCGTTTGCTACATGTGTTGTACGCAAGGCTCAGTGTATATAAAAAATGTAACGCTCGTTGCATCTTGCTTTGCTTTCATGCAACACGATAATTACAATGCAATAGCTCAGTACTATCTCAATGCCGTGATCTATTGCGCGTAAAATGCAATATCAAAGTGCCTTTTTAGCTCTTATAAATACATTGTCCGCAAAACAGATTGTACCTGTACATTTAAATTAGTTTTTTAAGTTAATAATTTATAACTTTTCACTTATTGCGTACTATAAGTGATATCTTGCAGTACCACACCCACCCATCATGTTAAGGCTATTTGCAATACTAATAGCCCTTAAAGACCTCTCACTGAATACTAAGAACTCCGATATAAACCTCTTTGCAGATAACAAAACAAGTTTCTGTTCCATCTTTAAATAACATCCAAGATATGTTAAACAAAGATTTTAATAATATTGAACTCTGGTCTAAAAATAACAACAATGATTTTAAATCAGACAAAAGACAAAGTACGTGATAAATACCATAGCGCAGAAAGCCATTTATGTGGGCTAGAAGCATTTTGATTTAAATCTTAAGAATGCACGTTTGAAAATGTTCGTAATTATGTGGACAGTTTTCTTATGTGTGAGAGCGGAGGGGGATGAGGTGGGGTTACAGGTTAATAATATATGTAAATCTCCTTCTTCTAATATAGCACTGCTCGCCAAATGTTAGAGAGAAACTCACTCCTGATGTCCGAATCCCATATTTTATTTCATATATTCAACCATTGCAAGATTATTATGTTCATATATTGGTAAACTGTTCTAGAAAAGACTTTGATAGAATTTTAAACTTACAAACAAGAGCGACATGTATATCCTATTCTCGAAAAACTTTTTAATCATCTACAAATCCCTCCTTTAAAAATTAAGTTGGATGGAAATTCACGATAGAACTGATTACAGTAAAGCTGTTTCCGTAATAAACTTTACACGGAGCTCAAGCACAATATCTACAAGATATGTTTAGCCAGATACAAGCAATTTATGCACTACGCTTTGTAGAAGCTTTAGATCTATTTCTACCAAAACCTTAACTAATGCTGTTTAAGTAAAGCTTGAAATTTTCAGGGGTACTTGTTTAGAGCAGCTTGCTCTTCAATGTAAAAACATTAAATTATCTCAGTGCTTTAAATATAAATACTTCGATTACATGTTAAAGAAGTAATAATATTTATATCTCACTACAGTCAGATAATGTATATATTTTGCATAAGTTAATTGTAGAGAAGTTTTAAAGGGAGAATAAATTTTTATTAACAAAGTTTTCTTCCATAAATAAAGCATTATTATTATTATTATTATTATTATTATTATTATTATTATTATTATTATTATTACGCAAGAAAAATAGTTATAAATGTATGATTGCAGAATGCTGAAAAAGATCTGCTATAGAAAATGCCGTCTTCCCCTCGGGGTTGTAAGTGATGAAGTTCTGATATAAGTACTCCCAGGAGCAGAAGCTTCAGACGCTGAGATGGACAATTTGCGCACAAATATGAAAAAGTATATATATATATATATATATATATATATATATATATATATATATATATATATATATCATATCTAAACAATCAGTACTGCTGAAATACATACTGAAATATATAAAGTTAAATAAAAGTGAATCAAAACTTGTATAATACATCCACCGATTCAAATCCTAGTCAGCAAAAAGTACAATTACCTTCAAAACGTTTTTCCACTCAGAAAAATAGGAGAGGTATGAACAAGAAAAAATTTGAAACAGTATTTTCACTAAAAAATGATATATTCATTGAAGAGAAATATAAATTACTAGTTTCTATGGCAGTAACAGTAAAGATTTGTCTGCATTTCCCAATTACATTAAACGGTATTTTAGAAAATCATCATTAGAAAAATTCGGCATTTTGGTTCTGCTAAAGTACAGCTAGACGCAAAGAACAGACCTATAAAGAAAACCAACCAGTAAGGAGAACAAGTTGAGTACTGAAATTTTGTACGATAGAACAAGACCTGTGAAGATAATGAACAGAGCTGAAATGGATGTTGTCATTAAACACTTATTTGAAATTTTACATATTAACTTAGATCAGAAAAAAAAGTAAAATACAAGATGGATGTTTGACAGGATGGAAAATATGATATTACATCGATACATACCAGTCACTAAGAGGAAATGTTTATATCGATTTATTTGAATGGATTATGAATAAAAAAAAGTTTTTGTATCAAGGTAAAACTACATATGACAAGAATAGCTCATGATGCACGTTTAAGAGACTATGACATGTTTCAATTTGATTGAAAGCGGAATTTGTGTCGGAAGTAGTATGATAACACATATATACGTAAATGCAATTAGTGAATATTATATGGATAATGAAGGAAAACTAAACAATGACAGATAGTTTGATGAGACAAAACCAAAATCATATATTATGTACCTATATGTCACGAATCTTTATGATCTGGCCAGGAGTCAATAAATGCCAGTAAATAAATTTAGACGGGCAAATGATGAACACATTAGATGGTAGAAAGCATGTTTAAAATACCTGCTGCAAGTGATACTGGCTGCATATTAGAAGTAGATTTGGAGATTCAATTATACCTCTATGATCATTTAAAGGATTACCTCCTAGTGCCGGATAAACCTGTATCAGTCGAAAACTAATTATCGCCATTGGAAAATAAAATGATCGATGATTACAAGGGTACAACAACAGTACTAAAATTGCAATGCACACCACTGAAAAACAACATCAGGTTCGTCAATTACTATAGAAGTTTAGAACCTTACGTGCAAATAGGTTCAAAACTGACAAGAAATACATATATTTGTATTCTTTGAACAGCAACCGTGGCTTAAACCTTACATAGAGTTCAATAGATGCCCGAGACAAAAAGCTAACAAGGATTTCGAGATAGACTTTCTTAAAACAATGAATAAAAGTTTGTTCGGTAAACAGATGAAAAACCCAGAATGAGGTCAACAGTTAAAATATGCGAAATGAAAATACATTTTTCAAATGCCGTAAAGATATAGCATTGCAAGGAAAAAAAGTATTGACGATGACTTACTTAGCCTGAAAAATAAGAAAATCAAGTAACCAAAAGTAATTTACGATGGGTTCTCAGTGCTAGAGTTATCTAAATCGGTTTATATACAAATTCTGTTACAACAGGTTCAAAAATATATATGTTGATAGAATGAGACTACTGACGGATACAGATTCATTATGGCATTCATGTTGTGACAAAACACTTTTATATCAATATGAAAGAGAACATATAACTTTACGATACTAGTGACTGTGCTAAGGTCAGCATGTTTCCTTTCCAAAAACTAATAAAACTACTCTAACTGTTTTCAAATTTGAACTAACCGGCACAAGAATTAGAGATTTTCAAGGGTAACGATCAATACTCCATTCATTCTAGAAGGAGATCGATGAAAAGACACTTTGCATTAGAATTATAAAAACAAAATCTTTCATCAAAACGAATTTAAAATTGTGGTGTAGAAAGATTGTTTATTTTTGCAAGAAACTTATCAAGAGATGAATACACTAATATCTAACAACCAGGAGATATATAGCATCACAATGAACAAAGTAGCTCTGTCAGCGTATAATGACAGGCATTTTATGGTGGACAAGATACATGTATTACTTTGCGGTTTGGTTTGCTTTTTTGGGGGTTAACGCCATTTTTCAGCACATGATAGGCTATACATAGTGGCCACTATATTTTGTGGAGGAAGAACCAGGGAAGAACCAATGGCCCAACGCTAGCTACTGGCGAGCGTTCTCACATACCCATGTTGGTCGAGCCGAGATACGAACTCACGCGGATAAAATTGTTCGATAGCCTTAATTTAAATAATTGTAAGAATATGTCAGTGTGTTACTGACCCCTTGATCAACACAAACTTCATAGAATCCCAATCTTGACAATAAATCTTTAACTAAATATGCCCAATTTACTTTATTGGGTAGAGTTTCTAAATCGTTCAACATCATTTGGTATATATCTATATTATATATTTGTCCTCCTTTGCGTCTAATATCTTAAACCAATACTTCACAAAGTAATCAAATCTATTTAATATCATTGTCGTACACACTAACTCCCCGTAATTAAAATCATTTTTTGTTGTCTTCGTCACTCTTACTATCTTTTTTCAAAAATGTAAGTGCACTCTTTCAATGCATTTAGCAGGAATAAATCCCCAAACTTGACAACAATAATTTAAGATAGGTTATATCCGTCTATCAAAAAAGATTCATGACATGGCTTGTTTGTAAGGATGTAAATTTGTAAAGGTATTTTTAAAGTAACAATATTGCCTTTCTAGTTTCCCATGCCAATGTTGTCTGTACTCGTTCCAGTTGAGATTGTAAAATGCCATAGTGTTCCGGAGATTCTTTTATTTTTTTACCCTCTGCTCGATTGGCTGTGCATGATTATAGATAGTGGTTATATCAGTTACGTTTTGGGTTCAAAAACCTACTCTTTTCTTTACTGTTTGCAGGTCATGAATTTCAGCAGATAGTCTGTCTCTCTACGAACAATTCATGTGCATCGAAAATCTGTATTGTGATATCATCAATCTGATTTTGTAGCTCTTAGATTATGTTAGCTCTTGTACTGATACTCTGTTTGATAGCAGTAAATTTATTCTCAATTTGTTCCCCCAATCACAAAATATATTTCAAATTGTTATCCTCTAGCGGATAGAGGTAAAATATAAAATCAGACATGACATTAAAGTCATTGATGTACCATCAATCTATTTTTTATCGTAGATGACTAAACTTGACCTATGTGTTGGTCCGATTGTAATTTTTGCCTCGTTTGATTCATCTGATACAGATCAGAAAATAAAATGTTTGCCCTGAACAAATGTCTGTAAAAGCATGCGTATAAATGCAACAAATGCCATATGGCACAGTATGAATTTGTTTACTCTAAACGTATCTCCAGATATGCTGTAGTGGATTGTTTAAATTGTTGCAGATCATACTAGATAGTTCAATTATTTTCTGATTGGAATGCATCATAATCGGGTAAAGGTATCTTACATTCAGATAGCAGATTTGCATTTGGAAATAAACATGATACTTCTATATTTTACTCATTCTTTTACATTTGTATCTATCAAATGCATTTGCTAAATTCCACAACTAGTTGTTTCCATCCACACTTCCCAATTTAGTTAATTCTACCAAACTTTCATGTTACGTTGTGATCTGTATCTTTTGATACCGTCATCACTGTTAAATTTAAAAGTGTGGACATCACAATTTTGATAGACCAGAAAAACATTGTTAAATATTGAGCTTCAGTGTAATGATTTTAATTTTTCTAAATGCATTTTCTACGTCAACTTGGTTAAGGGAAGTTAAATAATGTAATGCATATAACTGATTTCCAGGACAAGGATAAGATGCTGTATATATAAGTTGAAGAGATGCTACGCACTTGACATTTGTCTCCGTAATAGACAAGGTATTTCTAATTAGAAGCACGTTATAGGGATCAGACCACTAAATACTTTTTTTACGTAGACATCAATGTATAAGCTAGAGAAAAATAAAACTATTTATGCATTAGACGACCTAGTATACAACACATGTAGTTCTCCAAGTATTAGGTACGACATCCAATGTTCCCCTACTTCGAGTCGAGACTGGCACACTGCTCAATTAATAATTAGTAGTCCCATTCATAGAAGTAGCGTCTATTACTTTTGGACTGGTGTCATTTAATATATTCGAAGTTTTCTTAGGGTCTGCAAAAGCATTATAATATATGTGTTTTGGAGTGAACTTAGCTGTATCTATTGATTTACAATGTGGTGTAAGCTTTTGCTAACTAAAATATTAGCATGAAACTTGCTTTTCATAAAAAATACATTGATTCTTTACTTGCTGTTTTTGCACATTCACATGTAATTATCTGTTGATTTTTCTTCTCTCGAATCTGTTTATTTCCTCCGTTGTAATACCAGACTAATATCGTGTCTGTAACTGAATCTTTGCATCTTTGGCATTTTGTAATTCGTTCTTCATTTCTGCTATTAGCTTTTTCCTGTTGCAATTTGTAACATTTTACAACTACTGATTACGTCTCGCAAACATTACTTCTGCATAACTGCACCATTTTATTTTTTCAGTACTTTTATTTTCAGTTACTACCAGATGTTAAACGAAAGTATTGTGACAACAAAATATTCACAATCTGTGTATCAACACGATGTACAAGATGTACTGCTTTTTTGTTTCATGCTGAATGTGTAAACATTATTCCTATATCAACGAATTTTGCCGAGTTGTTTGATAATTCGTTGTAACTGAATATTGTGTAGCTGTGTTAATATTATCATATTGT
Organism: Margaritifera margaritifera; assembly: GCA_029931535.1. Lineage (NCBI taxonomy): Eukaryota > Metazoa > Mollusca > Bivalvia > Unionida > Margaritiferidae > Margaritifera > Margaritifera margaritifera. The sequence goes on along the minus strand of JAQPZY010001258.1, from coordinate 119,991 downwards.
CCAGGAAAATGAATAGATGTTCGCGTATTTCTAAAAATCTCTGCTATTTCTTCTTGGAATGAAATTTCAAAGAAGTTTAGAGGTCCTCATAACTGAATCAACAGCTATGTGATTTTCAATACTCTTTATATTCTTCAAAATCTCGTATGCCAGCCTGTAGTTTTTAACATTGCAATTGTTAAAAAATTATAAATTTTTTTAATTGTAGTGAAAATCATCTTCATATTTATTAACGTTATCACTTTTCATTTTTTATGTGATGCCATGGACTACCGAGCTAGGATATTGCCTGCACTGTAGTCGCCTTAACAAGTTTTTCATGTGTACCATTATGTTGTTTAACTGTGATGTTTTAGAGTTTACTTTCCATTTTCTGTCTGGTTTCATGATCAATACAAATTCGCATGCAGTGTTTGTTTTAACTCCTTCGTTTTCTGAGGCGGTCTTTTCACCATATCTGTCACATTCAAGAAAATCGTTATATTTCTAAAGCTCAAAGTTTTGTGCTTCTTGTTACTGCTATTTATGCACTCTCCTTCAGTTGTCCAAAATGGACATGTGTGTCTTTGACAAGTTATTTCACACATAGATGCTGTTTACCGTAAATGATTTTTTTGTTTGGGGGGGGGGGTTGTTCTCCCGTTCTCCAAAATCTTTTCATTTTTTGTATATGCCATCTTGTTTATTCAGTGTACATTAATCTTCTTTGTTAAGCATGTCCTCTTTATGATCGACTTTTACGTCTAAACCCTTTTCTACAGGATGACGACTTTTGACGCCATCCCCTTTACTCCACGATGACGCCTTTTGACGCCTTTTATGCCACAATCACTTCAGATGCTCCGAGTGATTTAAGTATAGACTTTTCCTCCATTAATACAACTGGAAAATATGTAGACGTGCATATTAAAACTATGCACGAAATGAAACCATCATTTATTCACAAATTAAAATGTTATGGGCGATTTACTTACAATCTCAAACGTGAATGTATCGTTATGTCCGCCATTTGTAAACCAGTTTTACATTACGCAAAGACTATACTGAATTTAGGACTCTTTTTCCCAATACATTTTGTATTGCATTTCATAATAAAAATCAACAATATCTCTCCGTGACTAAATAAAAAACATTAGTAAAAATATTGATCATAAATATCGGAAAACGGTGATATATCGAAGCATGGGAACGAGGCTTAGCACATCTCAGCAGTTAACCTCAATAAATTGTTGACGAATTTATGGACATAAAAAAGTTAGACTCGTCTAATTTTACTTCAGTTACAAATTTATATTTCTTATAAAGAATTTTCATTAATTTTCTAACCAAATATATATTAAATAAGAACGACCACAGGCTTCAAGGTCAGTATCTCTTTTTAGTAACGTGGACAATCCAAGCGATCACATGCTTCTTTACATAACTTCCGGTGTGTGTTCTCGTTTATTTCGCGAGTACTTTACTGTTTAATATGCGTTTAATCACATTAAAGTGCAAATAAATAGCAGCAATTTGATTAAAAATTGCAGATATACAGTTGAATGAAGTTGTTTATCCATTTTGTATAACCTAACTGTTTTATTTCGTCCTTAACATGAAGTATTTTTTCAGGCTTGTATGTCAAAAAGATCGATAACCACAACAACTTAAATGCTGTCTAATGTTGTACATCTGTAATATATACAGCTGTAATAAACTTGCAATATTTTTCACATGTTTGACTTCTTTTTTATATTAATTTTATCTCAAACGATTTTAGACTGGTTATATATACTGTTGTCATCAGTATACTAGCCTCTATTACAATGGTGATTTCAGTATGGATTTTGACAACGATAATAGTGACAGTGGAAGTTGGTTCAGTGGGTTTAGTGAAGTAAGCGATTTTTCTTTTGATAATATTGTAAATGCCAGTATCAGTAGTGATGAATCATCAGCCATTTCTGATATTAGTGACTCTGATATTGATGTACAGTCCCATGATAGTGACACTGATGATCCATACTCGGATTTTTCTGATGCAGAGGAAAATTCTGAGTTAAGTGAAATCCCAGAAAGTCAAAATAGCTTGAAAGATGAGGCTTTTTGGTCAAGTAATCTTGAACAAATTGATATTTATCCATTTATTTTGAGATCGGGTCCAAACCATGTCCTTGGTGTTAATGCTAGTCCAGTTGAATATGCCCAACTGTTCCTGGAACAATCATTCTTTGAGGAATGTGCAGTACAAACTAATTTGTATGCACAACCAAAAGGTCCAGATCAAAAATGGCACCCAACTTTAGTTGAAGAAATCAAGGCATTTTTTGGCCTTAATATTTTAATGGGAGTTAATCAGCTTCCTTCATACAGACTATATTGGTCAGATGATCCATTGATAGGAAACAATGGATTCAAAGGAGTTATGTCTGTTAACAGATTTGCCAAAATCCATCAGTATTGCCATCTAAATGACAATACCACTGAAGTAAAACATGGCATGCGAGGGTATGACAGACTGCATAAGATTTGGTCATTTCTAGATACAGTGAAGAAAACATTCAAAGAAATGTACAGTCCCAGGCAGAATCAGACAGTAGATGAGGCCATGGTGAAATATAAAGGTAATTATTTTAAATTTCATTGTCGAATACGGTTTATGTTGCTTTTTCAAATGTTAGTTGTGTTAAAAAGATTTAATAATAACATGAAAATATTATTAAAAATAAATAATATTGTGTTATATAAGGAACATTTCTATATAAATTCAATAAATAATTTCTCAATAAATTAAATGGTAAATTAAATATAACAAAAAACTGAACTGAAAGAGTTTGTCAATTATTTCAAAGGGCGATACTGAAACAATATATGCCCAGTAAGTCCATCAAGGGAGGTTTCAAAATCTGGATACGTTGTGATGCAGAAAGTGGTTACGGCCATGCCTTGGATTTGTATATGGGCAAACATGATCCCAATCGTGGACCACAGCTATCACAGAAAGTTGGGAAGCTACTGGTGAAAGACTAGAAAGGGAAAAATCATTAAATATTCTTTGATAGGTAATAATAATTTATCTTCTCAAGCAATATTTAATAATTAGATCTTCATCATCAAAATATAATACTGACTTTTCATCTGTTATTCAAAATGGTTTTAAAACTACGGTATATGTAATAATTTGAAACACAAATAGGGTATTCAAAGTTCACAACTTATTCATAATAATTAAAAAAACAATATTCTATTTTCCTGCTGATTATATTTAATAAAAGCTGTCTGTAGATTTAAAGTGACTACAATAAAAATGCTTAAATGTCTCATTTTTATTAAATTTCATTTTGTTTCAGATTCTTTACATCAGTTACCTTGTTACAGATTCTAGAAAGAAATGGAATTTATGCATGTGGAACAATTAAACAAAATTCCGAGGGTTTGTTTCTTACTATATTTATTTTTTTTTTAACAGTTTTAACATTGCTCAATATTAAAAACTTTAATTAATAATAATTTTAATAACTTTCATTAATTTTGTAATCATGTCTCTTTCTCTGTGTGAACATATGCAGTAACCTATTTCATACAATTCGAACATGCACTCTTAATTTAATGACGCTATACATTTTTTGTTATTTGAAATATTCATGCTGTTCTGATTGTTATGATCTTGCTCAAGAAATCTTTAATGTACAATATAGCTATGAAAATAATTTATTATGACATAAATGTTGACATACTGTTTCTTGCTTTTATATGTGTCGATCATCCACATTGCATCACACATGTACATACTCATTTACAGACAAATATCTTTCCATATTAACATGTTTTCATCAATTACATTACTCTTCTAGGGTTCCTGTATGAACTGCGGAAGCCATCCAGGTTAGCAAGGGGCGAGAGTATTGTAAGACAACATAACAACCTAGTTGCTACAGTATGGCAAGATAAAAAGCAGGTACTTTGATATATATGTTCATTTTTTCACTTGTGTATTAAACAATATAATTGATGAAACAGTGTACTGAATGAAACTTCCAAAGGAAAGAAAATCAGATAATTTATCAATGAGAATCAATAGTTATTTTATTGGCAGCATGCATTAATACTGCATTCATAAGAGCTTACATAGAATGGTGCATGATGTCACAGATCAATTAATATGGAAACATAATCTGTAATCATATTATTTTTGGAATCTGCTGTTATTCATTATTGTTAAAGATACTAACTTGGACACATTCAGTAACATCTTGATTAATCATTTTTCAAAGTATTGATAATTTTTTAGCATAGTTTTACATTTCAATTTAAGGTCCATTTTCTGTCTACTAACTCTGACCCATTCGGAGATGGATCAACCTTGCGTCGACTTGTAGATGGAAGTAGAATTGAAGTTAGTCGTCCACCTTCAGTGGAAACTTATCACAAGTACATGGGAGGAGTTGACAGAAACAATCAGTTGAGAGCAAAAAACCCAGTGGGCAGGCCATCAAAGAAGTGGTGGCAGTATTTTTTCTTTTATCTAGTAAACCTGTGCCTTAAAAATGCATTTATGGTTATGAAGGAGACAGACCTACATCGCCAACTGAATAAGAGGTACACCCTCTTAGATTTCCGAGTTAATGTTGCCAAAGGTTTAATTGGCAACTTCTCAACCCGATTACATCAAATCCATGCACCAGTTCAACAAAGAATTCACAGGGTTTCAAAGCTTGCACATCCAAGAACAAGATGAAAGTGGTGCACCAAGAGAGGAGAGGAGAGGCGTAAAGAGACTGTTTATGGCTGCATTCAATGCAACATTAATTTGTGTAAAGCTGGATGCTTCCAAGCATACCATACTTTTCATGGTTTTGTATTTGAAGAATGAACAATTATTATGCTGACTATTTTCAAGACTTGACATATATAATTGTCCTCTTCTCCTGCTTTTTCATTTCTTCGCTTCCCTATCGCATTATAAACTTTTTTCACATTCTGCAAATTCTTCACTTCACTGTCATAGTTGACATTTGTTTCATTTATGATGTCAAAAGCTGGCAATATCAGTTACACTTAATACAGATATTTATGTTTGAAAAATGTCTTTATTTACACAACTTTGAGAATTGTTTCAATGTGATACCTTTAGATCAAATCGCCATTTAAAAAAAAAAATTGGTCACATTATTTACATGTGTTGTAATTCATATCAGAATGGTTACCATGGTAACAGAACATCCCTATTATCACAAACATGATTATGCGAAATAATTACATGCTTTTAATAAATATATGATATAAGTGCACTTAATAAATTAATTTAAAAATAAGAATTTATCTGAAAATTTTCATACCTAATATCAGAAAGATTTTTTAAAAATCTTGTTTTACATTAGATATAATAAAGCCACAGTAAACTTTTCACTTCGATGAGGATGCTCAATGACCTAAAAATGTGCATGATATGAAATAAAATTGTAGGTTTGTAAGTAATAAAGCATTCTATAATTACTATAATGCCAATGATTATGAAGAAACAAAAGGTAAAAAAATATGCAATTTGTCATGATAGGTACACATTCTAGGCTTGATTTGGTTGCCATGGCAACCAACCATTTCATCCCCTGTAAGCTGAAATAAAGTATGCCCAATACACATCCAATGTCCGCAACAAATTTCCCACCATGAAGAAAATTATTATTGTATAAGAAGTAAAAACATAAGTGATGCAAAATTATTGAACTAATGAATAAATCATGTGCAAAACAAAACACTTGTTGTGCCTATATTTGGTTGAACTTGGACAATCCAAGCCAAATAGTTAGTAAATCTCACTTTTCTAAATAAAAAATTACAAAAATTAAAAGCATGACTGATTTGGTAAGAAAATAGTAAGCTTAATATCAATGAATACTGATAAATATGGAATCTTGTCATGATTTGCACACATTCAAGGCTGGATTTGGTTACCATGGCAACCAACCATTTCATCCTCTGTATGCTGAAATAAGGTATACCCAATATTCATCCAGTGTCCACAACAAATTTCCCACTATAAATAAAATTATTATTGTACATAAAGTAAACTCAAAAGTGGTGTCAAATTATTGAATTAATGGATAAATCCTGTGCAAATCAGGCAGTTCAACCTCCAGACTGATGCGCAGTAAAGGGTTAAAGTTTGTAAACTTCAGGATCACCTAAAAGTGCATGCATAATTTTAAATATTTCTATGGTAAAGTTAGGAAATAACCTTTTTATAAATATTATTGAGTATTTCGAAATTCGGTTTCTCCTACTTTAAATGTATTCGTTACACATGTATCAGTTGTCACTTAACCAAATAGATTGATCCATTCTTTTGATCTGTTTTCTTTTTTTCTAGCGTTTTTACTGGAATCTTATCTTTATTGTATACACCAGTTAATTTTAATAAAATACCAGCTCATGTTCTGTTTTAGTTTTGAGTGACACACTTCCATATTCTAATCATCATAGTTCTGTTAGGCCTTTCCAACTCTGTAATTGTCAGGCCCCGTTCTTTCAACGTCTCTCTTAAAGCTTTGTCTGTGCCATTCTCCCTTTTCTTCTTTTCTTTCTCAGCCCAAGCGTATTAGTAATATGTGTACTAAAGTAAATCTTTTTGACTTTTGAATTAATGTATGAACGGCATCGAAAGGATAGTACTTGTTTATTTTCTTATTTCTGCATTCAAATTTGAATTCAGTGGTCTTGGCAAGCTTACAGTGTAGTTCGATAAAAAAAACGCTGCACCCAAATTTTGATAGTCCCTTACTTTCAGTTTTCAAACAGCACTCAACTATCCCTGACCTCTCCTTGGTTTTCAAATATGTGCATGAGTGTGATGAGAGTTAATTAAACAATTTTTAGTATTATATTTAATCCAGAATTGTGCACTAAATACTTTTACCGTTTACCTTAGAGGGTAGCAGGTATGGGCGACACGGATAGTCGAACAGAAGCAGGTCATGTAAGTTCGGTCAATGACAATTTATATGATTCATGTGGAAAACCATTTTAAATAAGTTAATACTAAAAACCTATTTGTTGTTTTTTGAAGCTTGGTTCAAAGGCATTTTCGCTCTCACTTCATTGTTTACATATATGTACAATTTGGACATATTGTAAGATCTGTTCGTCAAGACAGTGAAAGAGAAAGTTAGAGAATGAGAAAGAAAAGGAGAAAAATGTCTTAGGAAATATGACATATATAAAGCCATATAATGTCCACAATGGGAAAAGAAAGTTGTTGCAGAGGCAACTACAAATGTTTCTAGCACTGATAATTTTCATTATCTCATTATGACATATATAATAAATAATCACCAATATATCTCAAATTTATAGACGAAGATGGAAATATAAATTGCTCACACAACCTGGTCCTGAAACTTAAAATTGAGTGCCAATAATAATTCGCTTTCAGAAGTGTTACTTTTATATATGAAAAACTTTGTAAAATGGTTTGCACTGGAGATTTTAAATGCGAGCTCTTGTGTTCAAAATTAAGGGCTTCAATTAGATATATGGGCCATCGCAAATAAAGCAGCAACACGAACTCGTCTGTTGTTCGGGTAAAGCCAGGTTATCTCTTTTGAATGACATAACATATTTTTTTGTATATACAACATCTTGGCATGGCTTCTACATACAAACTTAAGTCCGGGCTTACGTAAGTAGAAAATACATAAATGTTGTTCAATAGAATTTAAATCTGCCTAAAAGGTTTACCAATCCGTTGTCTTATATATTTTTCGGGCCTATGCTGCTAGTAGTTATTACCTGCCACTACATAGGTCTACAAAAACCAAGGTTTGTTGTTGTTGCTGTGGATCTTGGAGTGCTATTTTAACCTGCAGCTACGGTATGGTTGTTGTTCCTGTTGTAGTTGTTGTTGTGATGATAGTGATGAACCCGCGACTTCTGAATTTAGAGCTCACCACCTTAAGCCACTTCCGAACAACTTTGATGGCAGCAATTGCACAGCAACGATAGCAAATGTGTGTTCTCTTACTAATAACTTAGGAGCTGCACACAGATCTTGATACAATGCGTGTGAATGTGTGCGAGTTTGTGTGTGTGTGTGTGTGATGCATTCCAACATAGGACTCAGACAATGGAGCAATTATCACAATACAAAAAATATAATAGACTCAAATTAGAGAAATAGGTCCTAAGTTTTATTTCTCGACTTTAATCACCGTACAAGTGAGAACCTAAGAACAATAAAGGTGATCAGATGGCAGGCCTAACACATGTGTGTGTGTTTGCGTGCGTGTGTGTGTGTGTGTGTGTGTGCGTGTGCGTGTGCGTGTGCGTGTGTGCGTGTTTGCCACCAAATCGGTAGTCTTAAATGTTTCGTCTCTAAGGCTTTGATTATACTAAACCTATGTGCTGGTATCAAACCCACAAGTGTTCTAAATCTCTAGGCCACTGAATCAACACTGTACATGAAAGAAATTCTTGTCTCTAATTGTGACCGCAGATGCTGCACACAATGTGTACATTTGTTAAGTTCATAATATACTTACGAGGACTCTGTCGCACTGCCCATTTGATCTTTTGACACATCTGACGGTCATGAATGCCCCATTCTCAATATCTTGGTAGTAAGCAACATCCTATCCAAATAAATACCTATAAATTTAGACTGGAAGGTAGGAATGCGGGTATATATGCATTTCAAGCTGTCGATATTTAGGTATGTAGGTAGGTAGATAGATAAGTATGTAAGTTTACAGCAGCTAGTTCGTTACGTAAGTATCTACATGTGTGGGTAGGCAGGTATATAACTGGGTGCCTAAGAGAGTTTTGCATTGATGAGGTATGTGGATCGGCGGATTACGGCACCAATTATTTTGGGTGGACATACGGGTATGTCTGCTACGCACAAATGCCTATACTTTCGACTTTGTAGCATCATTTTTTAGTGATGTGTGCATGGTCGAAATGGTATAGAGGTTGGTGCTTACAGGTAGGGCGATAAGTGCCGTAACCCGCGGATCCGGGTTCGAATCTCGGTAGAGTACGAATGAAAATTTTCTAACCTGTATGATAATATTATTTATTCATATATATATATATATATATATATATATATATATATATATATATATATATATATATATATATATACTGACAACGAACAATGTAAAACTAGCACAAGCGCTTTTGATTCTCTATAAATCATGGTCAAAAACAAGTACAAAACAAAAAAATAAATAGACAAATAGCAAACACAAAAGAAAACTTTGAATATACAAAACTTTAGATGATTATGGATCCGATAGAAGTATTATTTCAAAATAGTGGATATCACGCCTGATTGGTTTGAACTTCGATGACATTGTAACAACCTAGTTGGTATTGACCTACAAAAGAAGGAGCAATTGCTACTCTGTTAAAAGCTAATGGATACTGTTTATTTTAGGACAGCAAGGTTACAACACAGATTTATAGGTGCACGTGTGAATTTTTTTAAAATAGTCACGTAGATTTGTTGGCATCTACAAATTCACTTAAAGTATGAAACCAGTATCAAGATTATCAGGTATGTGGAACATAGTTTCTTTAATCCATCTAAGTTGTTTATCGTCTGCCCATCTCATTTTTTTATCTACGGGTAAATGCTTACACATTGCCCAATCATAGAGGTTATGAGAATCATATATTTAATGAATGATTCAGGATTTGTCTTATTGAATTCACAGTCATCTTTAATATTACCATTTTAATCCACATGAAATGCGCGATTTGCTTTTACATATATATGTACGATTATGTTAACAACTTCACGAGTTCCACTTTCAATTATCAAGTGTATAACATAATTGGTTATTAATTCAAGTTTAACACAAGATATCTTGAAACTAGAATCATGTGCTAAACCTGGTGCAGTGTATTTATATCCTGCGTCACGTTTGTAGTGTTTTAGAAGTCGCAGAACATAAAAGTACCTTTCTCAAGTAATAGTTGTGTACATCAGACTGATAATTTTCAATGAATATGTTTAAATTGTTAGGTGATGAATATAATGTTTCTTTGGGTGGTATGACTGTTTCATACAAGTTTTAAAGGTGTCCATGTATTCGTATAGGTAAATTTGAAGTTGAATATGTTCAAAGTATTTCATTGTATCGATAAAATTTGTATCAGTTAAATTCTTAGCCAACTATGCAAGAGCTCAACCCTTAAATCTATAACTCTTTATCATTCGTAGACTTGTCTATTTCAAAGTCCTTACTAATTGATATGTATATCTCATCAGCGATATGTATGTTTTTTTACATCACCATAGATATCTTAACGTACCAACTCCTCGATAAAGAGATAGGGATCATATCCTGAGAGGTTGTGAATGAGCAAAGAAAATATTTTTTGATATTTATAATTCCAATTGCAATCGTTATGAGCAAGTCAAGTTGTCATGGTCGAGCACTTTATATTTTGAATATTTTCTTTTCATAGCTATGGCAAATGTCAGTTGAATTGTAATGGTTTTCCTCATCCTCTTTGAAAATCATAAATTTCGTTCTTTTACGTTTTAATCCTTTATCTGCTATTTATACTATCTTACACAATAATTTGGAAAACACCTTAATAAAATAAGTTTCCCTGTATTAGATTTGTTTCAAAGATGTGTGCATTGACTTCAGGTATATACAAAATCCTGAAGGAGCATGTTAATATGGTTCTTTTTAGTCCAGAATATATCTGTTGGATATTTATCACTATTATATGTTGCTGGTGCACATCAAAGAGACTTTGGGTACGGTGTGCTGAGAGATTCAAAGTCAGCACAAACAACAAACGGAGATTTAAGCTGATGGTGATAATGTTTCATTTTTAAATTCTACAACTGACACCTTTTTGACGTTATTTCTATTGAGATGTCTTCACTGTATCATATTATTTTGTCTTTTTGGTAACTTTTCTGATGTAATGACATTGTTTTACATATGATGTTGTTTTTTTTGTGTTCATTAATTTGGTTTGATACTAGCTTTAATATATCTTTTATTTCAACGTAATTGTACCTTGCGTCGTTTACTTGCTGAAATCTCATGAATCGAACATGAACACCATGTCAACGTGTCAAACTTTCTCTGCCTGTGTTACTTAATGAGATTTAATATAGTTTCTCTGCATTCCCTTTCCGTATTTCGTACACGTTTACAGATATATTCTTTTTTTCAAATTTACTTATGTATTTAATTTTCACTTGACACATATGAAACCAACTTGAGTACCTATTAATACTGTGTTTTCATGGTCTATCTGGATTTGTTGTCGGGTATTTAAAATCGATTTTACAGCATAACAAACAATCTATTGTTAGCATTTTGTACAGTGTTGCAAGTTTTCTTGTTTTTCGCACAATCATGCAAATCTGTATAGAAATTTATAGTGAGAGGTTGATACCTATCTATGTGCAATAGTATATCTAATTTTGCCACATATAGTTTATTACTTTCGCTTATTTACTGTCCAAATTTAGTTTGCAAAATGCTTAATAAATGTTCAATGGCATCATTCATTTCACCCTATGTGTTCATAGGTTTTGTTTTATGGTATAACGTTATGTATAATGTGTTTTAAATTCTTAAATAGGCCGTTTTGTTCTATGGTATAACGGTATGTATTAAACGTTTAAATTCTTAAATAGGCCGTTATATACATCCACACAGACATTACATCTATCTGTATTTTCACAGATCACATTCTCACAATTTCCAAAGTACTGTTTTCTTCAAGAATGGCTCGATGTCATTGATAAATTCATATAAATCTTGCCTGTTGCCACCGTACAATATGTACCCAGTTACATGTCTCCTGAATGAATCTCTGAATCTTTTCGTTATGATCCTGTTTCCATTTTGCCTATTTATACATTTTAATTCGATTTTAGATTTAATTCATATTAACGGAGCTTCATGTTTCTTCTTTTGCTTTGGAATCGGTAACTCAAGTCTTCCTCTTTGATTTATTGTAATAGCATTATTTTCAATATATATGTCACTATCTGTATTGTTTTTAGTTTTGTGGTATATTTAATATTTTAATCTTTTATTTGTTGTCTTTACATTTTTTAACTTTTAATATTTTATGATTTTGATTTTTACAGTGTTATTCTTTTTTATTTTAATTTTGTTAATTGATTTTTTTGCTTAAAATATTTTACTACTGAGTTCTCTTTTGCTTAAAATCTTTTACTATTTTTTTAATTTTCAATTTTATTCATTGTTTTCAGTTTTAGAAATAATGGAGAAAACAAAATAATTTAAAACGTTTATTTTTTTTAAAACTTTTCTATTCATTTTTCGTTTAACATTTTTGAAAAATGCCCACCTCAGGATCAAACTCATCTGATGCTTAGGATGGTATAATATTGATATCTTGAAACTGCACCACCCCCAGGGTCACGCCATTTTTCTATCCCATATCTTTTTCTACATTCAGTGATCTTTGAACACATGAATTGTTTACATGCTTAATTCCCTTATGCCCATTTTATTTATGACATACCGTGCATTACATTTTTTGTCACGACCATTTGGTTTTTGTCACCAACGTTCTTATTTGAATAATTGCCACTTATTTGTATAGACATTGTAATTTATGAGATCGTGTATGATTCATTGTATTTATTTTTTGTCTGTATTTATTGGCATATATTATTCTCAGTTGCGTTATTTATTGACTTGAATTTAAATATTTAGGATACTAATTTCCGCAAACACTATACTGCCCTACTGTTCTCATGAATATTATGTTTTTTTTTGTCAAATAGCTTTAAAAGTAAACAAGCCCTTTCTGTGACTTTTTAAACAAATTAGACAAATATAAAAGTCGATATAATGCGCAGCTACAAAGGAAGTAACGATATCAATATATCTCGGTTTGATCATTTTCTAATGAGCAAAAACATTTCATTAGCACAATAGCATGGGCCTGGAGCTAATTTCACAAGTGTTTTAAAAATCCTAACCGCGTGTCTTGAATAAATTTTATGAGTGTTTCAGAAATTCCAACCCCGTGAGTTTAAGAAAATAACTTCTTAAACACCTTACCATCGGATTGTTTTAACACATTTTACAAGTGTTTCAGAAGCCCCGTAAGTTATCTTTCAAAGGGCCTCAGCTTTTGTCCCTAGCCAAAAACTTACAATGTACTTGAATTGAAAGAAGACTTAGCGAGTTTTGTACGGATAATGAGACTCAAGGTATGTTTAATGATGATGCTGAAGAATCCAATGAAAGTAAGGATGAGTCTCGTAGATTCCGCCCAAAAAGCGATCATGTTCCACCAGCTAGTAAAGTTACAGCTCTAGAGGCATTTTTGTCCACGGTGGAAAATGACAATAATTCGCACGAACAGTTCTATGCCAAATATTTCAACTTAACCCGACAGGAAAAGCAGTCACTGAAAACACTGCGCGAGAGGGAAGAGATTGTCATCAAGCCAGTAGACAAGGGATCATGCGTTGTTTTCATGAATACGTCTGGTTACATTGCTGAGCCGAATAGTCCAGTTTCAGACGAGAGATATTATGAGAAACTTAGTCATGATCCAACAGCTGAACACGCTGAAATCGTGTGTCAGACATTAAAAATATGCATAACGCGGGACACATTGATGACAAAATGCTGGATTACCTCTCACCAGTTGACCCTAAAACAGGGGGATTTTATTTACTCTCTACAATACACACAAAAGGGAATCTGGAGAGGCCAAACATTTCGGGAAACAACCAGCCCACTGAAAATAAATCCTGAATTCGTTTATTATCACCTTCGGCCTTACATGGAAAAACTGCCTTCATACATTAAAGATACTATTGACTATCTCAACCAAACACTGAAAACCAACCTTCCAGATAACACTCTTCTCATCACTATCGATGTCGGTTCCTTATACACCAACATTGCGCACGAGGAAGGTATTACACCCTGCAAGGAAGCATGGGACGTTCGACATGATGCTTCCCCACCCACGTAAGATGTGGTCAAACTTTTAACACATGTTCTTAAGTTTAACAGCTTTGCATTCAATAACCAACCCTTTCTTACAAATTAATTGTAATGGGCACTAAAGTGGCACCTTCGTATGCCAATATTCTCATCGAAAACCTCGGACAAAAGCTCCTCATTGAGCTACACTATAGACCTCTAAGTTGGTGCAGATTCATAGACGATATGGAGACAGATCGAGACGGGCGACAGTTTTTTAATATGTTTTTTTAATTCAACAGTAATCTCCATCCTACGATTACATTTACGTCGTAGTCATCAAACAGTTCAAATATTTTCTTGGAAACACAATCTACCCTACTGGAGGGCAACATAGAAACTGACCTGTATTCTAAACCAAATGACTATCGCCATTATCTACTCACGACAAGCTGCCACAGTCAGTACGCAATAAAAAAATCTTCCTTACGGCACGTGTGTTCGGACCAAATGCATGTGCTCTAATCCTGCTACCTTTTGAAAAGAGACTCCGAGAGATCAAGAGACACCTTAAAAGGAGAGTATACAAAAGGAGATTCGTTGTCGATGCAATTAACAAAACTGGACTCTTCGATAGAGGATTCCTCTTGAAATATAAAACCAAGAAAACAAACAGGCGCGTCCCTTAGGGCTTCTTTTCCACCCCGATGCACCAAACTTACAATAGATCATTCGGAAGCATTGGCACCAGATTGAATCATCCAAAAGTTTGAAGGGCATATTTCAAGTTCATATGGCTGCATACCGTAGTGCTGAAAATCTTAAGGTCCATCTGGTTCGTACCATGGTAACTTCAAACAAGACCACAGTTTTAGGTACATACATTTGAAAATACAAGCGTTGCCTAATATGCAAACATATGCCCGAGACCAAATCGTTCAGAAGTTAGCGAACAATAGTTAGCTTTACTATCAATTAGAAGTTAGGATGTCGAACCAAAAAATGTAATATATCTCCTCACAGGAACACATTTCTTGCGATCATATTTAATCAAGTAAATATTCAGTAACTCTTTACATGTATTATTATTATTATTATTATTATTATTATTATTATTATTATTATTATTATTAGCTCTTGTCCATTATCCAGCTACACTATTCTCATAACATATTTCCTTTAGTACATCCACGCATGACTTTAACGGAATAACATTTCTTTAGTAAATGTTGTAGATGGCGTTGATTTTTCGACACGCTTGTTGTTTGTCCCTTGTCCCCAGCCTGGAATTAGGTCAAAACATTTTGGTTCTTTGTGCGATAGAAACGATAATTCCTTCTTTGATTTTTGTCATACTACTTTACTGGGCTGACGGCAGCACAAAAGGCAAATGTAATTTACACGTTTTAAGACCGTTGTTTTTTCTTCACATATTTTCTTCGTTCTTCGTTCTTTCTTCCATGTTTCAAAAACTCTTGTTTGTATATTCCCCCCGTCGTTCAAACATGTGGGATTCTAAAATTTCCCTTTGCTTCTTTGCTTAGTGTTTGTTTTGTGGATGTAAGTTACTTCTTTCCCTGGCGAAGAGCTTGCTTTGATGGTTATGTTGGGAAACTGTTTTGTATTTGCGATGTTATCGAGTCTTGTGTCTATATATGGAAAGAAATGGCCCAAACAATTATCATCTAATCTCCTAATGACCACAGGTCACGAAACTCAAATTCACACTTGCATGTGTTGCTTGTTTCACATTTGTATGACCCATCAGTAAACCTTTCCAAGCCGAAGATTGGTGCTTTACGCCATGTTGCACGAAACACGACCCAAACACCTAATACTCGGAATTAGTCCTATCTGACTTTACTACATACGTATACATTCAAATATATAGAGAATTCCTTATTTTAGGAAATTAGGGAGAGACCAGTTTACGAAACTAAATCGTGCTACCATAAAGTCTAGTGAATATTAATATTATGATGTCTGCTCCTAGAAATTGGCTAATTACTTGGATTGAGAAATATCTTCCTAACACCGACACCCCATAATCAAGAAATAATCACTAAAATCCAATAAAGCAATAAACAAAAACGTAAATATAAATAACACATACCCTAGGTTTATTACAATATAGATGTCACTCACACACACACACAAACAAACACAAACACACACACGGATATGTATATGTATGTTGTAATCCGTTGAAAGCTTACCTCCTTTTCCAAATTTTGTGTTTTCTCCAGAAGTTATCGACCGTTTTTCAATTTTCGCACAACATAGATGTCAGCGTTTGGATCAATCCCATTATTCCTCTTCAAGTTTAATGTCAGAGCATTTGACCCGCGCATGAGGTGATAGGTCAACTCATCAGCGAGGCCAATGCCAGTGAGTGTCCGTTTGTGTGTCTGGAATCGTGTAGTCATGTCTATCAGCCAGACCGTTTCCGGGTCGGTAGGTGCTAGAAAAACGAAGATAAGGTTAGGGTTGAAAATACAAAATGAACAAAACAAAAGAACGAATGAGATAGATGGACAGACTACTCGTCCATCAGTGACTTCCCATTAGTTTCTATAAGAATAAAGGCACAAACAAACAAAGAAACGAAAGAAACACAGAAACAAAAAAAAAAGAAACAAACAAGCAAACACATTTTAAAAGATCCGCATTTTCGACAACCAAGGACACCGATCGGTCATCTTCCTAATAATTCAATATAGTTTCATAACGCAATAATAATAATAATAATAATAATATTAATCCTTTATTTCCATAACCAAGCGTACTACGTTGTATTTAAATAGACTTGTGAAGACAATATTGGCAGCTAAAACAAAGTCAATTAAAAAATATTTATTCATTTTACATTGGAGAAATCTACACGTACTACTAATAACCGAATACTACTAATAACCGAGTAGGTCCAACTTGAAACAGAATACGTACTACTATTGATGTAGAAGACTATTACACATATTGCATTAAGAAATTATTAATATAGAAATAAATTGAAAATTGGTCAATAGTAAATACGACAAAGGGGAAAATTTGTTGTGTTGCCGATCTGGTTTTGGCATTAATGGTATTATGTAATAATCCTCTAGCTCTGATTTTACATTGGATTAAATGGTGTTTTTCTGTGTATGCGACTTGTAACAGTATGTTATCTATTTATTACACACAGAGTTCAAAACTACTTTTCATAGCTATAATGAATGAAATCAGCTTTTGAAAAACGAAAGAATGGTTCAAATGAACCTACGGTAACATTGTCACGCAACACGTGAATAAAAGTATACTGAACGTTGAAAAGAAAGGTACTGACATGCGTCTCGGGATATTTTCTCAATTTCAACATAAGTCAAATGGTCTTGATGAGTCATTTCATTTTGGAAACGAAAACGTTTGGTAAAGAATAGAACACACTACATAAATCTGATAATATATCGACATATTTTGTATGGAAACAACATGCTAGTCTGAAAGTCGACCTAACCTTCAGCTTCAAAAATTCCAGTCGCTTCCATTATGGCAATATGGGATTGCGGATGACTTGCAAAATACTTTAAATGTTTGACAACTTGGAGACCTACTTACCTCAGAAATTGAAGAGTTTGACAACGAAAGTTCTTAGAGCAGGTTAAAATTTATATTTTACATACGACACTTAGCTCAAATTACAATTAATACATATATATAACTATGACTTCAGAGTCATCAGAGTATAGGGGTAAAGTGTGCTAAATTATTATGTTGAACTCTTGATATACATATGTGTGCACCGAGGTGATCGGCGTTGGAGTAATAAAGGAAATTGTAGAGTTGATGACCAGATAGCAGAGGCGAGTTACTGAGTGGCGATGTTGGAGTGTGGCGCTCATCGTATACCTTTTGAAGGTACATTGTAAAAGGAAATTATTACGTTTAAAAACGCCTATAATAGAAGTAACTATTAAATTTCTTTATTTGATTCTGTTTAGCATTTTATGTCAATAACTCTAAGCTACGAAACATTTGTGTCCAATGTACTCGTTGTAAAACTTGCCATAAATTGGTTATATATTCAATAATATAATTTTAGCTTCACAAAAATAAATAAACATGTAATTCCATAACACACATCACAAATTTCTTTAAAGCTGGTAGTGATATACACGAGGAATAAATGCACGTTTTTCTTAAGGTTGTTATATCTACAGCGTCACAATTCCTGCATGATGATGATGATGATCATGATAACTACAGCTGCTGCTGCTTCTAATATATCGTATTTATATGATGGTAAATCAATGCTTGATTGTAGGTTCAACCCGGTTTTTTTTATACAAACTTAGAAAAATATTTCTTCAAGATACCTTTGACTTTTCGTTTGAGAATGCCTGCAATTTCAGTGCTATTTGCAAGTTTTGAATAGCTGAATTTCTAAAAAAAAAAAAGCATTTCAAAGTCAATAAAAATATCCTGGTTCTCATAAGAGAAAATAAAACAGAAAAACATATATAATACATCTATCTATTTATCGATCTATCCATCCATCCGTCCATCCATCCATCCATCCATCCATCCATACATACATACATACATACATACATACATACATACATACATACATACATACATACATACATACATAAATACATACACTGGCCAGTGAGACGGAGAAACAGACAGACGTACCTGACCGAACATATACCAAGACATTGAAGACAAAAACAAATACACCTTTCTTCATTGTAAACTCAAAGACTAACGAAATACAGATCGGCGTAGCTATTACAGACTAGCTAATATATACAGACTCTGGGATTAAATTGTGTAGGTGAGGGCTAGTTTGTTCCTGCCAAGTTTAGATTTTCTCATTGAACCTATTGGTCAAAAATTGTGTCATACCGTTTCTCAACATCACTTTGTCAGTGATGTCGAGTAACGGTATGACACAATTGTTGTCGTGAGCGCAAATTGCTTTAAGGCTTCTCTATTACAAGGCTGTACCAACTTGGGTAATGTGAGGAATAGTATCTTGTCGAAATATTTATGTAGGCTCATAAGCGACCGAAATAGCACAATGCTCACTTAAATAGATAAGTACACACAATTTATGTCAAATCGACTGTTAACTGAATAGAAATTCTATCTATCCATTTACCTATGTATACATCTATCCGTTTGTCTGTTATCCTTCCATTCGTCCATCTATGAACCCGCCTACTCACCGACCCACACATCCATCGCTCTATCTATCAACTTATGTATTTATTTATATATCTAGTTATATCTATTTGTGTGTGGGAAAAGGTCAATGGCGAAGAAGAATGCTGCAGAATATGCAAACATGTATGTAGCTGAATATGAGAAAGAAATATTTGCCAAATACCCAAAAGCTACCATTTTCTATGATAGGTTTATTTATCTTAGCTGGAACAATCTGCAAGAGACATAACTTTGCAGAGGGAGATAACTGGACACTAGGGTATATTTCAAGGAAACTGACACTCTTCAATTGCTACATAAAAGTCGTTTTCATCCACGGCACACGTTCGGGAGAATTGTCATATCCAAAATACCGAGGTTCTGTTGGATTTGCAACAGTGAACGAAACTGTCTTCATTGCTTTTCGCAAAACTACAAGAAAGAGGTTACAAAATCAGGGAACTTAAGAAAAATGAAATCTGAGGCAATGAGAATTACAAAAGCCCAAAAAATTCCATTTATTGTTTATAGGAAGAGATATGCGAAATATAACTGAACAACATTTTTCATCAAGATATGCGAGAGAAAATCTTCAGAGATTTGTAAGAAAACGTTCATGAATGTTTTGGTACGTGCACTTTGGTTGCAGCTTATAAAACAAAAGAACATAGGGGACATTTTAGTGAGATCCAAACTGCCGAGTATTGACAATCCTTTTTGCTTGAAGTATGAAATAATGGCTGTAAGTTCTGTGCTTATATAATAACACAATCTTGAAAACAGATAGGAATTTTATAACTGAACAACATTTTTCATGTGATAAGCAAAATCATATCTACGTAGTGTATCGTTTGTACAAAAAAGCAATATGTAGGTGAAACTGAAAGATTACACATTAGACTGGAGGAGCATTTTTCAAACATACAAATGTACCGACAAATAAAGGTACAGGTTCTTGTTTTTCTTTTTTTGGGGGGTGGGTGGTGGGGGTGGGGGGATTGTTGTTATGTTGGGTTTTTTTTGTTTGTTTTTTTCTAGATTCTCCAGTTTCTTCCACCTCGAACATCACTTCATTCGAACATTTAAGCTGATATAACTTGCTATAACTTGTTCTTCAATCTACTGAAAATAGATAATACAAAATTTAGTTGACTGTAATGTTAAAGCTTCATTTCCTTCCACGATAAGATTTAAACTAATATGAAAGAGGAAAGTGTGTATTGATGACACTGGTACTGTATAGCGGTTAAAGACTGATCCCTGCAGTAATGAAAGTGAGGCATCCAATTGTCCCAAATCAACAAACATGCCCATGACAATAATTGGTCGGACACGTTAAATTCGCTTTATAACGTCAAGAGTGATAGACACATTTTAGCAAAGTGCAGTGCTTGCTGTAAATCAAGGAAAAGCAACCCTTTTCGAGACTACATGTTCCTGGACCGTTCAGTTTCCGGCGTATTCGCGCCATGAATAGTTTGCTGATGAGTTAGCTTTAAAATTCCAATGATTAAATACTTTTGCTGAATTATTAATTTTCTTTTCATATTTCTATGGTGTTGTCAAACATATGGCCCAAACCGTTTAGGACCTTATTTTGCAGTTTTGACCGTATTATACACTGAAATAGTGTTGTAAAGGTATTACGGAAAATCTTTACTTCACAGAATTAAATAATAAAATATTTTAACGTATCTTAATTCATTATATAGTATTGAGAAGATGTTGAACTGTCATCGTTCTGTGTGGAACCCACCTTATTCTATTCTAGACTCACCGTTTTGGCAGGCTGGGGGTCCTGGACTCCCGGTTTTAAAATCATGAGAGCACTGCAATACAATTATGTGTCTTATCAAAACCCCATGTACTACCCGACCCAATGAGTTCATTACCGATATAAATATATCATGTTTCTAAATGTTCAAAAAACATAAAATTAATAAATATTCCCTGGTCACTCATCTTAAAACATTTCATCATAGAAACCACACAGTTGCTATTGATCTTTCAGATCACAACAATCGCATTTTCCAAAATAAACAAGAACCTTATAAATGTTATTACAATATTTTGTTGAATAGAAATAAAGTTTAAAACTTTTCGATAATTAAATAATGGATTTCCAATTCATAAAATTAACAAGTACAGCACATTATTCTTGTCCATCAGCTCAGTTTAACGCTACAGTTAATAAACACACTGTACACATATTTACACAGATAAAAATGTACTATACTAAAAAGATTATTTTATATTCAAACCATGAAACAATTTTAATAATTACATTTGCAGATTTTACGGAGATAAATCTGTCGAAGCATATAGAGCAGAGAGTGAGTTGAGATTTTTACAGAATCATGGTATCTTGGCAATATGAACGGCAATGAATGGAGAATCAGAGAAGGAATAATAAGCCAAAAGGAATGTGAAGTAAATAGGAGTTGTCTGCACTTTGTGATGTACACGGAATGTTTTTTAATCACTGTATTTTTATTATAAATGTTAAAACTGTTATATTAATTGAAGTGTCTGCTTATTACATAGTAAAGTCGTTTAGAAGGACACAGATTAAAGAAAACATAATAAAAATAGTATGCAAAATATTCTTAATATTAAAGTTGACTGTTTAACAAGCTTCAATGTTTCTATTATGTTTTCGTCTCCCTGTTATTGATGACATTTTAGCACCTTTATATCTGTTATCACTAACTTTTATGTATATTGTATTCGAAAATTTAAAACATTTTCTTTCTTGTCCTGGATCGGATAATTCAAAGGAAGCACAAGTTATAAAATAAAATAATCTGTATGCAAATCATCATCACTAACACACTCAGGTCAAGTTAAATCCAGTCATCTACTGCAAAAAGTAATGTATGGTATATTAAAGATTTTTAAAAAGTTTCTTTTGATTTTACTTTGTCACTCAAACACTGAATAATAATAGCTCTTGCTAAATTGGTTATCCATTTGTTTTCATTGTTGCAGTAACTATGTCTAAAACATTCATTATAGTGCTTTCTCATCTCTTCTCTACAATTTGTAAACTAGTCTTGATTTACATCACTCCACTTTTTGTGAAATGTCCTCATCTTTTTCTTTATCACTCCACTGTTTTCTGTATTCACTATTACAAAGTTTGCAATAACCACCAATTGTGTAAATCTCATTAACTTTTTTCAACTTTGCTTTTTCGATAAAGGACAGTTTGCATTATTTTTGTTTTACTACTTTACTTTTATCTTTATTTACTTCTGTTATTTTTCAACATGATTACAAAATAAAATTAATTTAGATATAATCAGCATCACCTTGTGTCAGCTTTTATTTTTGTTTCAAATGAAATGGAAGGTAAAGAACGTGAAAATACAGATGAAAATAAGTCTGAATCATAGATTGAAAAAACATATCTTCCTTAAAGAATAACGATCTATGTGTAGTTAAACTTGATAGACTACTTGCAAAATATTCACGGAAATTTAAAATAGCGAAAGCAGAAAGACTTAAAAACAGAACACAAAAAACACCGGAAGATGAAAAAGATAGTTCAAACATGTAAATGTATATAGTAGGTGGTGTTACACTTGTAGTCTTGTTTTTAAATTTTAAATACAGAAGAAATCACAAGAAAAACTTAAATAAAACAACAAGCAGTATATATTACATTGCACAAGTTTTTTTTTTTTTTTAAATCCTTTTTCTGTGACATTGTAAGTTTTCAAGAGATAACTACAAAGACAACATAGTTAAGCAACCTTCCATGATTGAATACTTAATGATATTAGAGGTCTAGTTATTGGTGCTATAATATTACGATCTTTAACCTTGAAATGAGTCATTTTATACAAAGCGCACAGGAGACACATGCCTGGCCAAATGACAAGACTAAGGTTACACCTAGCAGAAAATTTCATTTTCATTGACCATTGCCTATAGAATGTTGCTATTTATATATGACAAACATGAATCGATTGAACGTTACTAATAATGAGGACACAGATGATCGCAGTAAAGATACTGCTCTGTATTAGTGCCTGCGTTGTAGTGTACTGGAGACGGATTTACGTGAGCGGATCTGGTCTCAAATCCATATGATATATCCGACAACGATGTGTCGTAATGACAGTATATGATAATATCAGTAGGTTCTACCCTATCAAACTAAATGTTAGTCACTGTTACATATTTTAATTTTCACTGCAATTTAAAGTTATTGTGTTCAGCTCTATTTCTTGTACATTTCTTGCCTTCAATCATTGAGCTTGACGGTTGTACGCAATCATGGCATGTACTACTCAACCCAATCAAATATAGGTCACTGTAACCTATGTTTAACATTATAGTTGGGAAACTGAGTGAAAAATAAAATATAGAATGTAATGAGTTTGAACATGTTATATTGTAAAAACCTATCACGATTTCAGTTATCTCTCTCTTTCTCAGTTCTAACGCTCGAACAAGCAAATGGTAAACAGCAGCGATGCAAGGGCGTGCAGGTGACTTGTAATAAGCCTTACGTGCTTCGCAGTTCTTCATAGATTATTTAAGTTTAACTACAATTCCATATGCCAACAAAAGCAAGGGAATCCATTAAATGCCTGCCATAACTAGATCTATTAAAATATTTGTAACGTGTCATTCATAGATTTGCTTTCAATTAAAAAACTTTTTTTCTAATGAAGTTTTTACATATATTTAAAGAATAATATTTTATGTCCAATAAAGTTATTTATTCCTGCAAAATTGTTAAAAGTATAAACACGAGAACGTAATTGTAGATATCCCAAATTTTTGTTTGAATAAATAAGCGGCTCGAGTGGGTCTGATATCGCTCACCTCATGACGTTTGCCTAGCGGCGATTTTGCAGATAAAGTTCTGTAAATCTTTTACTATTTTGAGTAACGGTCACCAAATGTGATAGTGGATCGGCACATTTCTATAAAAGTTAAAGGCTTTAAAGCTGGGGTGTTTTCTGTCAAATTTGATCAAAGTTTGTTAGGTGACTTTTTTGAAGAAGTTATTAAAATTTATTTATTTTTTTTTTTGGTATCAACAACCATGCTTTCTGTAACATTTATTCAAATTAAGCTGAGTGTTTCTTGAGAAACCATTCAAAGAGTTTTCTATGTTTAGTAATGGTGGTCATATTAATGACGAATCGACATCATTTGTATAAATTTGAAAGGCCTTAATGGTACTACTTTTTTTAAATTAGGCCACATTCTTAAAAGCAGATTTCGCGAAGAAGTCATTTACAGTTTGCTTCTTTATTTTTTAGCACCAATTGCAATATATGACGGATAATCAGCACAATTTGTAAAAATTTGAATGGCCTTTTCATACCAGAATGCTTTCTGTCAAATTTGCTCAAATTCTGTTGAGTGGTTTTGGAGAAGAGAAGAAATCATCTCAAGAGTTTTCTATTTTAGTAATGGTAGTCATGTTTGACGACGGATGGGCATCATTTGAAAAGAAATTAAAAAGCCTTCATACCATGGCACTCGATGTCAAATTTGTTCAAATTTTATGGAGTTGATTGTGAAAAGTAGCCTTTTTTAGGTTTTTATATTCTTAGTAACGGCACGTTTGATGGCAGATCGGTATCATTTGTACAAAAATTAAATGGAAAAAATTAAATGGCATCTATGCCAGGATGCTTTCTGCCAAATTTTGCAGTGGTTATTGATAAGAAGTCATGTAATAGTTTTTCTCTTTTGAGTAACAGCGGTCATATTTGATGGCTAGAATTCATTTGTACAAATTCAATAGTTCTTCGTGCCAGGATGCTTTCCGTCAGATTTGATCAGATTTTTGAGTGGTTTTAAAGAAGATATCGTTTAATTTTCTAGTAACGGTGACCATTCCTGAGGGCAGATTGAAAACAGAACAAATCTAAAAGACCTTAGTGCCAGAATCCATTCTTTCAAATTTGGTCAAATTATATTTTGCTTTTTTTAAGGAGTCCATTCTTTCAAATTTGGTCAAATTATATTATGCTTTTTTTTAAGGAGTCATTACTAGGTATTTGTATTGATAGTAACGGTTGACATATATGAGGGCGGCTCGGCATTCGATTTTGAACAAATTTAATATAACTTTATGCCATGGGGCTTTCTCTCAAATTGGAACAATTTCTGTCGAACGGTTTTTGAGATACAACGTTGAAAAAAAGCTATTGTGAACGGACAAAGCACAACGGAAGAAAGATTATAACATAAGCTCACTAGCCCGTACGGCCAGATCAGCACTAATCTTAACAAAACACCGTCACATATCTTACTACTTTAAATTACTCACTTTGTAATAAGGAACAGAGAATCACTTTGTAACCATTACAGAACTCTTAAAACAGCTTTACAGTGGCAGTCTGAAGTTAGCTTCTTTCGGATAACAAACTTGCGCAATCCTTTTCTACTCAGTTTACACAAATGTGGTCTATAGAGTCTGCATGCTTCATTCGTTTCAGTCTAGATAACTATATACATGTATTTGGTCTCTAATGCTTTAAGCGAACTCTCTTTTCTTTCTGAATTTTCCGTAAAATTGAAAATCAGTGTCTGTCTTTAATAAATGTTCTGACCTTCCAGCACATACTCAACTAAAACATTTTCCCCATTGCAGGTCTCATAATAAGTAGAGTATTAGTGTACTTTACGCAAATAAATTGACTAGAAACGCTCAAAAAAGTTTTTAATAGGTTCAAATTACCCAGATCAATCTAATAGTTTAAGCATTTATTCCAACGTTTTCAGCATATTGCGCCCCCAGTAAGCACATCCCATGTCTTATTATGGTGCATTGGATCAACATGAATGTCAGGGAAAAATGTTTTTTCTTTGTTTTGAAATGACATTAGCATGTCACTGTGAGGAAACATACTCAAGCAGATTGATTTAATTGGACGCACCCCGATTTTTCTTCGTCAGTAGGCCGTTTGTTGCATTCTAAATTGCACAATTTACATCTAGATGACTAAGACTCGGTCTAGCAAAGACGTTCTGATTGGCGGTGCGTCAGCGCCATTCCCTCATTATTGTTTTGTTTGGCGCACCAGATTTATTTTCAGGGTTCCTTCTGGCTCAGCATGGAATTCGTCCTTCCACTCATTAATTTTAGGAAACCAGGGAAAACGAAAGCATCTGTATTTAGGTATTTTTGATCCAAATACACAGGTTATGCCAATAATACACGTACCGAATTCGCATACCTTTCAGGGACACGCGACTATAGTATTTTTTCGTACTCGGCGAAAATTCTGAGCTTACGTAAGGCCCCTCACGATACACGTAAAAAA
Source organism: Margaritifera margaritifera (assembly GCA_029931535.1). Classification (NCBI taxonomy): domain Eukaryota; kingdom Metazoa; phylum Mollusca; class Bivalvia; order Unionida; family Margaritiferidae; genus Margaritifera; species Margaritifera margaritifera. Next base: position 93,572 of record JAQPZY010001258.1, on the reverse strand, counting down.
TCACGTTTAAATATTTGCCCCAATCCCACGGTCTCTCTGCGCACATCCGATGTAGCGTTTCTTTTAACGTCCCGTTTAAATTTTCGACCAAACTATTACACATTGGGTGAAAGGGTGTTGTACTAGACTGTTTGATAGACTGCAACCTACAAATTTCCGTCATAAGTTCCGAAGTAATCTGAGCCTCACAATCTGTGAGAACCTCCCCATGCACCCACATCCTGCTCTACGTGTTAACATGTGCCCCGGCCACACGTTCGGTTATGGCTTCTGGGTCTCTAGTTGCGTAATTCACCAGGTTGAGGATATATCGGTTTTTCCGGTCTGTGAGGGGAAATGTTGGTTCCACAATAGCGATGGCGACCCTTTTAAATAGGGTATATATTAAAGCCATTTGGCCCTTACGGTATTGTGATTATTCTACGCTTCGACACGGTCTTCTATCAATCGTCGTTCATCAACAAATTTCACAAATGGTATCGTCGTACGATCAATGCATCGATTTATCAACAGCAGCTGAGATACAAGCGATAAAGAGTATCATGGATACTTTGCCAAAGCAATTATGATCGCTGTATATATCTGACTAAAATATGAGAAAAATAGATAACGTTATAACTAAACTTTCACTCTGTGACACATGACCCCTAAAATCCAATTACACAACAAATTACTTGCTTTATCTATTGCTCTACAAATTGCAGATCAAAACTGCTGTACTCCTCGGAGAATACATTACTGTGCATTAAAACAATTTCATCCTATCGACGACAGCAGTAAATAGTTTTTATTACCACAGAAATTAACGTGAAAGCACCTAAATTCCTATCTCAGACATGATCTGTTTTTAGACAGGGAGACCTCTACGTACATCTGAAGTTGCCTTCTTTCAACGCGATTTTCGGCATTATTACAATGAACACAATATTGATAACACGATTTTTCAACATTTTTTTAATCAAACAGAAAAAGTAAAGTTTATGAAAATGTATCAAATATGTATTTGCGCAGACAATATAAAATCCATGTCAGACTGAAGAAGGACGTCCATGGCGCCACAAAAGTCATTCTATTTGAAAAAGTATTGTTAGTTTCCTTTTAAGTCGTACACATTGCTTTAAAAACTGCTGTTCTCTCTCTCTCTCTCTCTCTCTCTCTCTCTCTCTCTCTCTCTCTCTCTCTCTCTCTCTCTCTCTCTCTTATTTATGCTCAGGAAACGGAAAGGGGGCATTATATCAACGGTAAAAATATATTCTTGTCATGTACACTGTTTTGTATTACTTCGTGAGAGACGTGTACACTATTCTACTATTTATAACATGCATGTAATTTGTCAGAGAGCGAAAAGAAGCCCAATATTGTCTGGTACACCGTTCTATTTACTACTCATGTGCCTGGTACAAAATTATGTTATTATGATAGACCTTTCTTTATGAGTGCACGAGAAAGACAGTCCAATAACAAAGTACCCTTTTACTTCAGAACAATAAACAGCCCATAAATACCCGTATGTAAAAATCAATATAATAAAGAGGACGCTCTAGCCTCCTTTACTAACACGTGACTAGACCTACATCGTTTTAACGTTTAAAACTTAGAGATATAATATTGGCAGTAGTGTGCAGATGTACACATTCATCTTTCTACACCCATCAAACTCTATGGAAATGGTAGGGAGGTGTTGGGTAGCGAGATGGGGTGGTGTGGGGTAGAGAGTGTTGTAAATTACTGTGGTAAGCGTTTTCACCAAACTGCTATCCATTTACATGGGTAAACAACGCCACTGCCTGCACTGAACGTATGACGCCGACGTCAGCCTCGTGTTAATCTGTCACTACAGTCATTTAATCGTTGATTTTTGGCTAAATAAGGAAAGGTTAATAATAAGTGCAAGTGTTTCCTAGCTCAGTGGTCATAATTTATATATGTTCCGTTACGTTTTTGAGATTCCGATGAAAAATAAAGCAAAAACAAGAAATTGATTTTCTGCAAGAAAGCGGTTGAAACCAACTTGTGGTGGCATTGTCATTTCTAGAAGCAAGAACTCCATCTGGGTAGCATTTTGCGTTGGAACTTATAGGAGAGTTTAAATGAGACCGACGATAATGATTATCATGATTTGATTATTATGAAGATGACTATGATAGAGATGACGATGACGAGTACAATAATAAACAAGATGGAGATGAAGACAGACAGACATACAAAAAAAACTCGATACATAGACAATATGTCATGCGACTGATCTGGAACGATACATATAGTTATGAAGTCGAGTATTTTAAGGATCAACAGTTTATACTTGCTGCTTGTATTATCAGACAATCTTGTTAGAACACGGTTGGCTTACGAAGAAAATTTAAATCCGTACTCTAAAAAGATAAGAAAGTATCGATATCATATAGGTAAACACGCAACTTACCAATGAAGTTGCCGCGACTAAAAGGAAGTTAGGCTTGTGCGTGTGTGTTTGTGCGTGCGTACGTGCGTGCGTGGGTGTCTTAATCTTTTAGACAAGATTACAAAATGCAAGGGAGACAAATCCTCCATCTTTCTAGAAATAACCTGTTAAAGATTACGCCACAATCATTCAGAAATGTTTTGTGATATCAGGCCAACTTAAGTTATTAAGTAAATCATTAATAAACAAATACCATTTCAACAGCAAACGCTTCCCGTCAAAAGCAGGTCATGTTGACATATTAACTTTCACATTTCAATTAAGTTTTGTGTGTAAAGGCCACATTGCTTATGAATTGATTCCACAGTGTCAGGTACTTTATATACGGATGTGTCTTTTGAGGGGAACACTACCCAAAAGGTAGTTGGTTGTGACCTAATTTCACGATTAAAAGTGACTTTTCGTTTCATTTGAGTTTAGCTCAGTTTTTCTTGCACTGTTAACTGTTGGATTACTCAAATTTGCTTGTAAAAGCGCCCATGTGAGTGCATCACCTTCTCGCCCAAGGAAAGTTGCACTGGCCTGCATGCGATTTTAACTTGGGGCGGAGGTCATTTCTGTTACTTCAATGAGCATATTTCAAAGAATGTTACCGCCGCCCGACACTCCTCCACCTCCACCCATCCTCCCATTTTTGAACAAGCTGAAGTGAGAAAATCAAGGATGGAATAGGAATTTTCATCCAAATAAACAGTTTAGTACTTATTTTAAAAGAACCTTAATGTCTTTTTAACTTCATTACTTACCTTCGAAACAACTATAGGACGATAAACAATAATAAATAATAATTTTGAAAATTGCAATATCTCCAAGTAAGTACGGTATTTCCAGGAAGGTGGACTTTAACTTCAGGATATTTTATCATTGAACAGGTTCATTCCAGTTGGTTTGTTCAATAAGGACGATACAATTACATAACTTAGATTGCTTTAAAGTTAATCGGTTATAATTATTCATAAATACATACTAAACAGGCAGAGAGATAAAGATAATGCCGATATTAGTTAGACGTTTGCTAAAATAACTGATATGTCTGATCACGCAGTTTGGACAAATAAATGTTTTAGATTTTTATTGCAAAGCACCTGAAGCAAATGAATTTATTATATCAGTCCAACCGTCAGTCAGTCTATCCGCTTGTCCGTTTATCTTGCGTCGTCATTTTGGTTGATTCTTTCTTTTAAGATCAGTTGCTCAGACGCTGTTGACTATTCTTTGATTCCGTGATTTGTTTTGGTTTTTTAAGTAAGCTTAGTTTCTAGGAAATTATTGTAAGTCTGCAGAGTTATGCTACGCCAGATGCAAATAGCAGACGCGGCATGAGGAGTACCTCAGTGTTCACATAAAATTAGGTAACTGTGGCCAACATTTCTTGCTCAGGTGATTTGAATCAAGCACTGCATGTAAATTTGCACTGTGACATTTCACAACTAGCGGATTTCCTTTAATATATACATTTTGTTCTTTTCTTTTCTCAAGAATGTCGGATAACGTGCCCTACTACTTCGTGTCCGTATCCTTTCTTCTCTCACAGATCCTGGACGATGTTGGACTGACCCACGACGACCGCCAGAAAATTTCTGACCTTGCCAGCGTCCTGAAGACAGTCCTCACTTTTCACAGCAATTTTCAGTGTTTGATGAGGTCCATATATTTTTTCAGCAGACGTCAAGAGGATCGACTAGTCACCACGGAGCTGTCTCAATAGATACCGCAACAGGAGAATGGGCTGATAATAAGTGAAGAAAACACAAATCAGGGTACGTCAAAATTCTACAAGTGCATCATGACAAGCCAGAGCTCATGTGTGAATTTGATGTACCTTTCTGTATTTGGCTATGCTCAAGGACAGTTAGTACGATTGAGCCTGGATTTTGTACAGCGAAGATTACAAAACGTGAGTGGTCAGGCAGAAACACGACCTTGATATACGGAAATCATTAGTTCAGATTATGTCATATGCAGAAGATGTATACAATAGCCACCAATGGCTGAAAACGGGCTATTAAGGAGACAACCTTTCGACTGGCCTCTATGTGCACAGCTGTAAGAGATGAAACATATAGCTGCTTTGTTGTGCCAATGGGTCAAACAAACAGCCTGGCTAGAAATGTCGAGTGGAAAGTGTCATTCACTCAGTCTGAAAGAGATCTAGTCAGGATGTTCAGAGACACACACGTGAAGTTATCGGTGCTCCTCACACTGATAAAGACTTCCTTTATTAAGCAAATAGATGGAGATGCGTTTTCTACATATCACTGCAAAGTCTGCATTTTCTGCATGGTAGAGAGAACTGGATCCACACATCTAAAAATAGGAAACTTTGACCGTGTGTCTTGATGTGCCTGAAATTCCTCTACCAGTGGATGTCCACAGGCTCTTGCCCATATTATTTTGTACCCAAAAACAACCTATGTGACAAATACTGTATAGCTCTGCTCATGCCACTGTGCGCGATTTTATTGGATCTATTAGAGAAAAGACTGTTCTATTGCGCCTCAAACAGATCAGTCTTAATGACATTGGAGAAAGACTCAAGCTTTATCTAGAAACAGGAGAGTTTCTTGAACACAGAAAGGGCTGCAGAGAGAAAAAAAAATGAAGAAAAATTTGTGAGAGAAATTAATTTGAATTTTGAAAAGTGTCACTGCTACTCGAAAGCACGTTTTGGATTCAGACGCGCCACACAGATCACATCAAGGTCATGACTACATTAAGGTCTTTGATGCAGTCGGCACAGCCTACTACAGCTAGTGCTGCCGAGGGTTTCTTTTCCATTTATTAAAGTCAATGCAGAATCCAATGCCACAGCTAAAAAATTAGAGTACAGTATGCAGAGATATACACTAGTGATGTTCCGGGCATTGAGTGCGGGATTGATGGATGACTGCAAGAAAAGAGGTGTGATTTCTGAAAAGCCGAAACTTGTTGGAACTCTAATGTGTATCGGACAAACGGAAAAAGCCAGTTTACTTTTGGAGGAAATCAAGGAAGAATTGAAGTAGTATTACTTGCCAATATGCGACCGTTATGAATTCATAATAAGAAGAAACAACCATCTTACGGAGAAACTTCTTATCGAAAATTGGTAAACGGACGCCCTCCTGCAGAAATTTGACGTATTACCAAAAAAACTGTTTTCCCACAGAAATGTGACGTATTATCGGAAAGACTGTTATTTTGCAGAAATGTGACGTATTAAATTGTGATGTACAAAATTTTGTCATGTATACAGCATTAGAGATGCCAATCGACTTGAAGGCAATGAGGATGGAATTCTTCCGGATCTCGGCCACTCCAGCAAATGCCAAAGCCATGCACTGACATAGGCTGGAAGCACATGGCCGTTGCAGATTCTGTCGCTTAAGTACATTTCTTACATAACCAACTAATTTCTCAGCCGTGGAAAGAGAAGGAAAGAAAGAAGCTATTGGGAACTTAATGGATTTTATCGTGCATGATCCATACCAAGCTCATAAAGGAACATCATACAATCTCCTCGGCTATTATTTGATGGAGAAAGACAAATCTGAATGAATCATTATGGCGTTTTGACCGGTCGATAGAGGTACGTAAATCCGTAACACGGCCATGTGGCACATATGCACTATTCACTCGAAACTTACCAATAAGGAAGAGGAAAACATATACACCCTGGCATCTGCGTGAATGACAATCTGACGATTTTTATGAGGCGGCTATATTTACTGTTAGGTTAAATAGAAATGCAAACGTATTCCGTGATTGTTCAAGAAAGGATCCTACACTGCACGACCGTTTAATTGAATGGATTTGCAAACGATTTCGTGATAATTCCCATGGGTATATAAAGAATACTTTAAAAGAAAAAAATGCTAAGCGGAATGGACAAGAGTGTGTTAGGGCTTTCGTGAGAGAAGAAAATTAGCATGAGTTAAGTCAGTAAAATATAAACTTCAAAACAATTATGTACGATAAAAAATTCTATGTTTTTGTCTTTCAAAATATTGTAACATGTACAATAATGGACCCTAAAGGATGAATTTATATATGGAAACTATGTTTGTACAACAAGTTTTAATAAAAAGAATATGTGATGAGTGCAAAGTGTCAGGTTTCAAATAAGAGGAAGAAACAATAGACGAAATATGAATTATACGTAAAGTTTCCCATCAAAATTGGTTTGATTCATTTACCAAAAACGTTGGAGTTCCTTTTACATAGCAAAAATGGCATTGTGAGGAAAATCTGATACAAATTGTTGCATGCTTACAGTGCCGTTGTATCCATCATACTAGTGATGTGCAAGACTCTACAGTTTAGCAGACACTTACCGTCATATTAGTAACTGACAATAATTTTTGGGTGTCCCACCCTACAATATGACTAGTATCACACCAGAGAATATTTTCCAACTAAAATGTATTGTATAACTGCGGGTTTCTTTCTGATTTTTATATGATAAAATCTCTTTTGTACTTGGATCATAAATGTTTCCCTTATGAGCCTCTTTGCTGGCATCTGGCTAACGTGAGCATACTTGTCTCTTCCAAAACTCTTATTACCATGTCATTTGAACGTGTATATTGGACAGTGGTGTGATGCTTTTTGGACGAGACTATTCTATATCAATTTGCCACACTGTCTGAACCATGTTGAAGGCAAGGGAAAGTGAAAACATTATATAGCTAAGGATCTTATAAACATGGAAATTTGACTGCTCCTTGACAACCTTCCGCTGCTGAATAAAAACTAATTATTTCGTTTGCTCAAGGAAAATTTACTTAAGAGTGCAGACCTTCTAACAGTCCTATATAAATTTACCTGGGAATTATTACATTGCTTTATTTTCTAGAACAATACATAGGCATATTGTTTAGAATTAGTTTTGCGGAATTTATACTTGAAAAATATTGCCAAAATATGTCAAACTGAATATACAGACGACAATTTTATATGGTATATTTCTGGATTTAATTCCTGGAGCAATGGTTAAGAAAGCTAGTGTTTGGGTTTTTTTTATTTTTCTTTATTTTATTTTTTTATTTTTGGGGGGTTGTTGGGTGGGGGGTTTGGGTGGGTTCTCGCCTCGATTCATCTTTGTCTTTTGCAATTGGAAGTTTTCTTTCATTGTTCATTTATAGGATAGCACAATAAATACAATCAATTTTCAAAGTCCATCATGAATTTCCCTCGTTTTGACTTTTTCCGTTTGGCAATGTAATCCTTTCTTTCATTGTTCATATGTGGGATGGCACGATATATACCAGAGGTAAGTAATGTATACCTTTTATGGTAATTGCTAAATAATTAGATTTTAACACTCTCTCTCTCTCTCTCTCTCTCTCTCTCTCTCTCTCTCTCTCTCTCTCTCTCTCGTCGTGTCAGTCAACCAGAGACAAGATTGGATTATTTACTTGACAGGTGACTTTTCATACAGTGTGTAGAGATTGAATACCTCGTCACGACGTGAAGTATATTTAGGTCCTGACCAATAAAAGTTAAATAACAAAAGTATCCTTAGTAGGTCGAAGTATCTCAAGTACGTTAAATTCCACCTCTTAAGTTGTTGGTGTATGATTGAAAACGTCTGTAATCTTTAGCAAAAATTGTCAGAATGCACATGATAATCTTAATTTGTACTTCTATGGATCGTTGTCAAAGATCAGGAATAAATACGAAAGTCGTACCAAATCCCTATCCTAGTATTCGAATGGTCCAGTATCGGAAAACGAGTTCCAATATGTATTGCCCGAAATTATATTAGATTAGCAACTAATTCTACCTTCCGTACCAAAGTGCGTTGCATTTTTCATATGCATTAAACAATACCAAGGTTTCTAATGAAAAAATACAATATATCCTTTTCGAAGTTATCTACAAGTTCTCAAAAGCATCCATTATCATCAAACGTTTTTGTTTCTTTAGTATATTACACATTACATTTTCATCTTGCGAGGCAGATCAATGTTACCTTCGTTTCTGTGATAAGCTTTCTTTTCTCGTTTTGTTTAATAATAAACGCGTAATTAACTCATAAAGCATGCTCTACGTACATTTCTTCTGCTCAATTGGCCTAAGTTCATACTCTTTGTGCGTTTGTATATTCGTTAATAATAAAATCTTCATAAAACGGTTCAAGTAACTGTTACTTATTTTTCCTGAGTTAAGGTCAGTATCTCTTGCACTGTATGCTGCGGTATTACTTCCCTCTGTATGTCACTAGGTGTTGAAGGTGGTCCGCAAAATGTTAAAGACATCCTTCATTGAACCAATAGCGAGAGATACATTTTCAACCTACCGCTGCAAAGTCTGCATGTTTCGGATGGTAGAGAAAACATCCTTCCATTTGCAGGCCAGTACATTTGATTTCATATATCCGGATATGGCTTTAAACTTTATATCAGTGATTATCTTCAGGCACGTATTGAGATTACTTCTTTCCCGATAATAAACCAATTAATATTAAAAACCTATGGTTCTGCGCCTGCAGTTGTCCACGATATTATCGGAGCAATCGCTGAAAGGACTGTTCTGAGCTTGAAACGGATCTCCGTGAATCATGTTATTGAAAGACTTGGACTGTATCTCGACATTAAAAAAATTCTTTCGCACCCATTGTCTACGAATAGAAAGGATGTTGAAAAAATCTTCAAAGAGAATTTTTACTTTATGAATTACGCTGGTTACTCAGAACGCAATACTTATTTCGATTCAGTACGGTGGAAGAAATCTCTGAACAATTTGGAAGATGCTTGCATCATTCAGTCATGGAAAGTATGCTCTAGGGGAAAATCTGCACATTTGTTGCTTCCATTTGCCAAAAGCAACTCGGAATTCCGTGTAGAAAGTAAAAATGTATCACCCCTCTCACCAAAGTATGTTCTAGGGTCGTTCCAATCATTTGTAACAGGATTGTTAAATGTCTGCACGAAAACAGACGTACCGTCAGAAAAGTGAAGCTTATGTGATCTCTGCCAAAAGTAGATTTGCCTCTTGCGTTTCTCAGACTCCATCAAATCAAAATTCTCTCTAAATTACTCGTCAATAAAAAAAAGGTGAAAACATTCACACACGGACAGCTGCATCCCAAAGAATACAAGGAAACAAAATTGCATGATTTTTCACTTCGAATAGGACTGCAAACAAAGTTTACATGTTCTATAATCTGCAAATTACAATGGGTGTATTATAAATAATGTTAAGAAACTTTATGAAATGTCAGGAACAAGGGTTCGAGATGACTTGCATGAGAAGACGAAATGATCTAGTAGTAGTAGGGTACAACGGAACGTCATCACAATACTGGCTATTTGGTGCGATATGAAGTATATTTTAAAAAAATGTAAATATAAAGAATTGTAAGGGGGATAAAAACTAGGAAGATAGAGCATTCCAGAAAACATAAACATTCAGTATTAAACAATACATGTTAAAAGGTAAAGATGTTAACATTCTGTAACAAATATATAAGATAAAAGATAAAGTTAAAACTTTAAAAAAATCCTTAAAACATTTCTTTGTTTTGTTTCTTTGTTTGTTTGTTTGTTGGTTCTTTATATAGATATAAACCATATTCTCTTAATATGATCAGGATGTTCTCTGGTGGTACATCAGCATAACGTGTTTCCATTGAGTGCACATGAACATACTTCTTTCTTTCTCACAGGGTGGAAGTCGATACAATCGACAAGAATGTGTTCCACTATCATTGTTAAGGTTTATCCTTCAGGAGGTATGTATTAGTCAGGTATGTATGTCCGATACACGATCGGCACCATACTATCTTGTCTCTGCGACTTGATCTGTATGAGGAATGTCACTCAACAGTGGTGGGTGTGATGTTCTAAAGAGTGTTTATGGAATGAATCTAGAGTTAAGGCTGTCAAACTATAAACATCATTCTTTTGCAATGTCACAAAATCTGTAAAATAATATTGACAAGGATAAAATTTAAATTTAGACCGAAGAACCATCAGCTTCCTTGTATTTTTCTACATTTAGAAATGTAGAAATGGCCGCCAACCACCGCCAATCACGTCTTTATATGTGGACGTGAAAGTGCGCTTCATAGTAGTCCAATAATGTGATCAATTGTCTATAGGTTTAACATTCAGGCTACATTGGTGCATTTAATTAGAAGTGGTTGACCTCAAATGGGGCTACATTATTACATTGTTAGAGCTGACCTCAAATGGGGCACTCCGGGTACGTACGGGAAATCCTATGTTTAAACTGTCCATAGGTTTAATATTAGGGGGGGGGAGAGGCTGCACTCTGGATTCGTATGGGAAATCCTATGTTAAAACTGTCCATACGTTTAACATGTGGCGCTCACTCTGGGTACGTACGGGAAATTATATGAACGTACGGGAAATTCTATGTCAAACGTTTGAGTTATAGGCCGTTTCCATGTCGAAACATTTCTGGGTGCGTACGAAAAATGTAATGTTAACATTCTTTTAATAGTACAATCCAACACACACCATTACTATCCAGCAACCGATTGTTTTATTACAATCCAGCACACACCCATACTCTCCACCAGCCTCTCTGTGATTACAATCCAACACACACCCTACTATCCAGCACACACCAGACTATCTAACGAAAAGGGTAGGAGTGTTTATAGACACACGCTATACTTATATGCAAAACAAACATACTATTACACAAGGTTAGGAGTGTTTATAGACACACTATACCCACATACAAACATAAGACATGGGTAAGAGGTTGTAAGTTTTAGTTATAAACATAGACCTAGACATACACAAACATACAACAATTGACAATAATTTTGAGTAGTATCTCTCGTTTGGTGTTTGCCACGACTCCTCCTCCTTAGTGGTTGCACCTTCTGGGTCGGACACCGCAGGCCGCACATATTTGTCATCATCTACTAGTTCCACTCTCCAAGACGCTTTGGTGGAGACAGTAAGCCTAAAACTAAGCTCTTGGTCTCATTTCAGAATCCTCTGTTTCTGGAATCAGAGGCGATTCTGGTTGTTGCTGTTGGTGTTGCTGTTGCTGATGCTGTGGTAGCTAGCTCCTCATCAGGGATCCAATTCTTATCTCTCCGCTGCCACATCTTTTCTTGGATCCTCATAAAGTTTGCATTCAGCCGCTCAAAGTTCCTCGTCCCTTCTGGCACTCCATTTCTTTTCTCTCCTGCTTCGTTACCCACTTTACCTCCGCCCACGCCCTATTTTTATCGTCTCCACTACTTCGGCCATCACCTCTCTAACAAGCTCCTTGTCGATTCTTAGTGAGGTCATCTCCCTCTTTAGCTGTTTCTTATGGGGGTAACACTCCATCCCCTCCACCCGACCCAGGAGGCGCTGCACTCTCTCCATCAAACTGGCGGCCTCCATCAACTTATCCACCTTACAATGTTTGCTAGCCATTCTTCTTTCTTCTTTACACGATCGATGATGTATCTGTTTTCTAAGAGATGTGGATGGTTTTGAAAATGGCCGTGAATTTATTTTTGATGAAAGCTAGATAAATTACATATAAAGAGCATTACCAAACGTCATGATTTTTATACAGTCGATTCTCCAACACTGGTGTCAGGCAAAAGGGCTACTGTTATTGTTGGTCTATTATCTGCAGCAGAACTCTTGAACAGGGTGATTTGATATTTCCTTCAACCCGCCAGTCAAAACATTATCGGCATTGTGGCTCGAAAGTTATCCCTTTTGCTTCCTTTCATGGTTTTACTCTTTTTTTATGATATCCCATGTATTCGTTTTCACCATGATCTCTCCTTCTAATGGATGAAGAAATAGATCTATCTCTTCTTGAGTTAGCTCGAGGAATACGTTCGAAAATCAATATTTAGGACGTCGTCAGATTTCTACGTTTCCATCGTCATTTTGAATTTAACGTAGCCAAAATTAGTTCCTTGAAATCGGGCTCGTATTGACCATATTATATAGTAAACAGTTATTATATCTCTACCAAACTGTCGTAATTGCTGCTGATCACATCCTACCGATTGAACACCAAATAGGTCAGAGATTCAAAATAGCAAGAACAACAACAACAACAACAAAAACAGAAAGAAATATCTTTAATGAATTTTTAATCAATGTTGCTACATAATACATTAAAGTTTGTAACAATGTTAGTGATGCTATTGTAAAGAAACTCACAGGTTTGTATGTATCAAATTGTTGCCCGAAGGAACCAAATTTTAAATTCCACGCATTCAGATGTTCTCAAAAGTTTAAAAACTACTTATTATCAAATATCTACTGGCCTATATGGAATTAGTTCATACTTTTTAAAAATTGGTGCTGACCATATCTATATAAGCATTACCTACATTATTAACTACGCTATCAAAAGTGGTTCTCTTTCTGACCAATGGAAATCTACTAAAGTCACGCCTCTTTTACATACGTTGGAGTTTGAATAAGGAATACCTTACCTAATGATATTACTTCTTGCTTTTAAACACAAATGTAATACATTATTTTAGCCACAAATATAATTTTTTAGTTTTTAAAGAATGATGTACTTTATTGCATCCAGTCTGTGATAATACTTGTGGCTTGTGGCTCTGAATATTTAGAAATTTGGACTATCTTACATCATAAATCTTCTGTACACTTGTTACAATAAAGGTAAATATGAGTAAGTATTTTATCTGGGGGTGTAAACTCTAGTTGACTTAGGTGGGTTGGTGTAAATTTGGAGACAGAAGGTAGTGCTCCAAATTTTCCAGTGTTTAAAAATATACAGTTTTCAACCAGTTACATCGTAGTAATGACAGTACTTTATGAAAATGGGATGCAGTTGTTTATGTTTCTTCTTCTTGTTGTTTCTGTTTAAGAAGTCGAATAGTTTGGTTTTGACCTACACGAGGAAACACTTTTCGATGGAAACAAGTCTGAATTTATTCGATTGAGTGAGAATGTTTGGTTCTGGGGGATAGAATTGTAGTAGATATCGGATGGGAGTGAAAGCTAATTTCCGACTGCAGCGTATGATTTTACACCCTTTGAATTCAGTCATAGAATTAGAAACTTGCTATTTTTGTAATAAATGCCTAATAATGACTGATAGTACTGGATACAATCTAGTCATGGGCCCACCCATCTTCCTATCTGTTTTTCATTTTTTTTAAAAAACAACACGATGGAAACAATTGATTGTATATTTTTCTGGTTCACCGCGTACATTTTTTTCCTCAAAAACCAATACTTGTGTCCTCCAACTTATCTTTTTAAACCTAGATCACCCACTCTCCTATCCTCCAATTTTGTTTTTCCGCAAAAAGCTCCGAACTAGCAACCCTTTAAATTTGAACAAAAATACCAACTCTCCAACTTTGGGGGGAGCAATCCATGTCCATCAACCGTCAGATCCTAATTTAAAAAAAAAAAAAAAAAAAAAGCATCAACAAAATTGACAACCAACCATCATGTCTTACATTTTTTGGGGATAAACTCTAAGTCACCGATGTTCCAAATTAAATAAAAACCACAAAATCCCACTTTTTAATACATTTACCTAAAGTGCGACATGTCTTTTCAATGCTTTTTGCTTCTGAATCTTCTGAATTGTTTTGGTTCTTGTTGTTGTTGGGGTTATTTTTGCGTTCTCACATGTCTGAAAGTCCCCCAAAAATGTCCTTAATGTATTATAATTCTAACTCCATTTTACAGATGAAAGAATTTAGCTCTTTTACAGTTTAGACTGCGTAGGATGTTGTAATATCTGCAGAAAAAATAACAATTCTATGTGCACTAGTTTAAAAGAACATCAATGCCTTGCACAATCTGTCAGCTTCTGTCGTTTGAAGTGCATGCAACGTTTCTTGTAGCGGGCAATTAGATATACTCTGTACAAAAGTTTAAAATAGATAAATATTCATTGTTGATGCAAAGCAGGTCTCAACGTTATGGTCAATGCCTAAATATTTATCGTCAACACAAATTTTTTCGGATGCATAGTAAATATATCTTTAAAATGTTCTTTATTCTCTTCTGTCTCTGCTGTGCTCATGTAAGTAGAATTTGCCGTCATTTCCGTGTTCAAGTAAGTATTTGCTCTCATTTAATTAAAGAAAGAATGTTATATATTTATGATCAATTGTATGTATTTATAATTGATTATATACCGTTTCTGACCTTTGACCTGGCTTTAAACTTTGACTTTTATTTAATTGTTTTGTCAAGGCTTATCGGCTTTCTCTTGCCTGTCAAACTCTGCGAACGCCAACTCTAAGGACTATGATGCACCTGGCCGTCCCCAGGGATGGGATCCCTTTTGCTTTCTTACATCAGATTGGCCAGGATGTTGATTCCATGGATTAAAATACGCACTTGTCTAAAACTACTGGAGCCCTAGGTTTAAGCACAGGAGCTCCGAAAGTTAGTCAAGCTATATTGATTGCGAGCTATCTCCTAAGTTCGCATCACTTGTAATTTGAATCAATTCCAACTCATCCCTTGGCATCAATTTGGTATCGTACTTGCAACGGACTGACAAGATTAGGCAAGTGTGCTCAATTAAAATAAACGGCTATGACAGGTCCATAAATCGAGGACAGGAGAAAAGGTGACCATGTTTTCTCCACAAAAATTGGAGGATAGAAGGATGGTTGGTTTAAAAAAAAAATAGAGGCTCAGTGTTTAAAAAACGAATTGATGCGCAGGTGGCCAAGGGCTTTTCAAAAATAATTGGAGGATAGGCTTATAGGTTGCCTAGAGCTTTCTATGAAATGTTTAAGGGTTAGTTGAATTATAACAATTTGGATGAGGGGGGTAGCCTAGGGTGTTGAACAAATTATTTGTAGATAGATGGGTTGGTGGCCTATAGTTTTCAGATCAGGTTGCAGGGCACCAGGGTTGGTTTTTTAAAAAAATACGTCAGGAAAATATGATTGATTTTTAATTTAATTATTATTGTGTGATGATAAGAACTTAGTTTTTAAAGAAAATAAAAAGGATAGGAAGGTGACTAGCTCAGCACCTAGAGTTCATCCACTACTACTGTTCCTATCTTTGTTTGGCATTGTTTGGTTTTGTAGTTTTACGACAGAAACACGCGTAAGTTAGTTAGCGACGAGGCAGTTGGAGCAAGGTGCCGAGAAGAAGAATACACTACTGTAGCCGGCATGGGCTGATTTGATGGTAGGACTGAAACCTAAGTCGGGCTAAAGTACGGCATTCGAACCACTGAGCAACCGCGGATCCTGCCTCCATAAGTCGCCTCTTACAATATGCAGCAAAACGCATCGGGTCTTTTCTACTTCCCCGAACCCGCAGAGGATTCCCATCCTTGTAAATATATAGTTATCTGCAAATGTGTCGTGATAACAGTACCGAATCACTGGCTAAATTAGATACGATGAGTATATAATAATAATAATAATAATAATAATAATAATAATAATAATAATAATAATAATGAGGACTTTGTATAGCGCCTAATCTTTAGAAGCTCTAAGCGCTTTAAAACATTAGATGACACCTAAAAAAAACATATATAATGATATGATTACGAAAAACAAACACCATGAAATTAGAAAACAAAAACATGTTGAAAATAGTTAAGGTAATGAAACATTATTAAGTCTTTAAGTCTATTCTTGCAGTCGAAATAGGTGCGTTTTAAGAGTACTCTTGAACGAGATCATTGTGCCTTTGTGTGTAAGTTCAGTGGGCAATTCGTTCCATGTTGCTGGGACCTGGTATACAAAAGAACGTTGTCCGTATGACTTCATTTTGATGGTGGGAATAATGAGAATACGAGTGTCGGAAGAGGAGCGTAAGTATCTTGCTGGTGTGTACACATGGGTGAGGTGAGATAGGTATGTTGGACTGGTGCCAGTCAATGAAACGTAGCACAGAGAACAAATTTTGTGTTTCATTCTGGATCGAATGGGTAGCCAGTGTAGGGTTCAGAGCAGGGGGGAGGTGTGCCCTGTTCGTGGTACTCTTAGAATGATCCGAGCAGCTGTGTTTTGAACTTTTGGGAGTTTCTGGAGTAGATACTGAGACGAACCAGATAGAATTGAGTTACAATAGTCCAGTCTTGAAAGTACTAAGGAACACACAAGTTTTTTAGTGGCATCAACTGAAAGATAATTGCGAATGGAGCTGATGCGTCTCAGCTCAAGATATGCAGCCTTGCATATGTTCATGACATGTTGGTGCAATGAGAGAGTACTGTCTAGAGTAACACCTAGGTTTCGTACCAACTGTGTGAATTTAATGTTGGTGTTGCTGATATTTATTGTTTGAGGTAAAGGATGTGAATGAGAAAGTCTTTGTGTTGTAATCAGAATGACTTCAGTTTTATCATCATTCATCTGTAGCTTGTTACATGTCATCCATGATTTCACATCGGAAATGCACCTCTCTACACCTTGGATGGTAGCATCAACTAAAGTTGGGTGGCTAGATTTGTATATTTGGGTGTCATCAGCGTACAATTGATTAGACACTGGATGACGATCTATGACACTTGAGAGCGGCTGAGTGTATAGAATGAAGAGAACAGGTCCAAGAATAGAACCCTGTGGAACACCAAAACATAGATCAACTGGGCTGGAGTGTTTTCCATTTGCGGACACAATTTGTGTCCTGTTGACCAAGTAGGACTTGAACCATAGTAAGGCTGTATCGTGAATGCCAAATACATGATGGAGACGGTGAAGTAATATATCATGGTCTATTGTGTCAAATGCTGCAGACAAGTCAAGGAGGGTGAGGACTGTAATCTTTCCACTATCCAAAGCAGAGAGAAGGTCTTAACTACTTTCAGAAGGGTAGTTTCGGTACTGTGGCGAGGGCGATATGCAGACTGTACATTGCTAAAAAGACTGTTTGAATTCAGATGAGAAACAAGTTGGGATAGAACAACTTTTTCTAAGATTTTTGACATGAATGGGAGGTTAGAAACTGGGCGGTAGTTCTTTAAATCGTTATGGTCAAGTGTTGGTTTCTTCAGTAGAGGCTTTACAATGGCAGTTTTGAAAAATGATGGGAATTCTTCGGATGAGAGAGAAGTATTAATAACATCAGTTAGTGAAGGCAATATTGGATCTAAGCACTCAAGCAGCAGTGATGTTGGAATTGGATCAAGTTCACATGACTTTGGGGCACTCTTCCTCATGATTGTACGTACTAAATCCATAGAGACAGGTTCAAATGCTGCTAACGGATGCCGCTGAAATTCTGTATCGCAACTGTATGGTGACGACGAGTCAATTGAAATTGTGTTGTCAAGCTTATCTATAATTGTTTGTACTTTGTCACGGAAGACGGAAGAAATTTGCAAACTGTTCCGGAAGGTCGACTGGAGAGAAGGTAGTTGGAAGTGGTGTACATTTGTTCCTTGACATTAGCTTGTTAGTAATCTCAAAGAGCTCTTTGCAGCTGGAACTTTCAGTGATCTTAGTACTGTAGTTGGCTGATTTCGCTGCATGGACTATGTTTGTGGCATTCTTCTTAATGGCTGCATAGATTTGCTTTTGAATAGTGAGTCCGGTAGAAAGCCAAAGCCTTTCAGCCTTACGGCGGTCTCTTTTAGCAGTGCGAAGCTGGTCCCTAACACTGCTATACAATGGAAAAGACTTTGTAATTGATACTCTGCACTTGGTTGCTGGGGCATGTTTGTCAAGCATTGAACGCAGGCAGTTGTCAAGTTGTTCTGCTGTAGGAGGTAGCAAAGTTGTTAGGATTGCTTGGATGTCATGCATTAGTTGGGTTCTATTTATCATACGGCGGTTTCTCTTAGTAGCAAATAAAGGTGGAGGGTTAGGGACTGATACGTCAAGATGGCATATAATGCAGAGGTGATATGATGCAAGTTTGTGAGACACCAGGGAGGACTGTAGAATATTATTATCAGGTCTATAAAGAAACCAGTCAAAAATGTGACCATGTTTATGGGTGGGTTGGCTAACTTACTGTTTGATGTTGAAAACGTGAATGGAATCGAGGAGTTTTGATGTGTATGGGTTTCCAGGACAGTCAAAGTGAAAGCTGAAATCTCCAAGAATAGTCAGGTTGCCACCTATCGAATTTCCATACTCCAGGAGATTCGGAAACTGCTCCAAAAAGAGAGATTCAGTCAGCTTGTTTTTTCTACTAGGAGGAGGGCGGTAGAATCAGAAACAATGGACTGACCTTTGTTCCAGTGTGAGTGTGGTTTGGACTACTTCAAGCGATGTGTGGTAGAAATTGAAGGTTGTAGTGTGATTAAGACGGTTGATCATGGAGTTCTTTGCGATGACAGCAATTCCACCTCCGCGGGAGTGTCGGGGGAACGACTTGATGAAGTAACCGAGGGGTGTTAGATCCGCGCACTTTGGCTCATCGCCTGATGTTTTTAGTCTAGTTTCTGTCAGGAAAAAGACGTCGATATTCTGATCGCTGATAAAATTAACTATTTCTGTGCGCTTTTCCGGTGGTCCTACTGATTGGGCATTGAATAATGCGATGCGCAGCGGTATCTCTTAGATAGTTAACACAAAGGTTGACGATTTAAGAGGAATTTGAATTAGGTTATCTAAATTAACTGCCGAGTTTTCAAATTGCAGTGCCGGAAAGGGCGAAAGGGAGATAACTGGAATTCTTTTTCCTGTTCTACGTCGGCCAGCTTTGAAACAACGTATCTTTTTTCGCTTCCGTTTACATTTAAGTAATGAAGAATGTAGTCCCAGGTTGTTTAGTCTAGTGCACAATGTTGTGTGGAGAGCCAAGGAGTGGTCATTTAAAGCAATTAATGAGGGCCCATCATAGCATAAACGGGTGGACTGGCGAGTAGAGTATAATGCTAAAGAGTAGAGACCTGTAATAAATTGCACAATGATATTCCCAGGCCATTGGCTAGGTTTAGGACCGAACGTTTCTGTATTATGTACTTCCGAAAGTGTTGATAGGATATACTTGTTGTTGGCAGTGGGAAATTAGAAGCTTTATCTGTCACTCATTATTAAAAACTAGTTTTGGACATACCAGACCGTGCCAGCAAATAACTGTATGGCTGCATGAGCCTGCAGATTGATAGATAATTTCTTAAAAGGATTGTTGTTTAATCTACATTTGTTCTACAAGATTCAATTAGTTATCCATATTTAAGGCGAGAATTGCTGATGTAGTTTTATTTGTTTGTTTGTTTCTTTGTTTACGTGAGAGTTTTAAAACCAAATGTCTGCAGAGCTTTGTGTTTCCAAAAATGTAGATATACTGTTCATACAAAACAAGGTCAACGAGAGTTATACTGTACGGTCCAATCGTTCTGCATATTTGGCACTAAGCGTTGTACAACGTTTAAGCCGCCATGTGAGGTTTTCTTTTTCTATTGATACATTATGAGGTTGCTTTGGGGATTTTTGTTAGTTTTTGTTTTTGTTTTTCCTTTTAGGACACCGGCTGACCTGCCGTCTTCCTTTGAGCCTAAATCTCTGCTTCTCTCTCAGATCCTGGATGATGTTAGTCTTACTCCTCAAGATCGATAGAAAATAATGCACTTTGCTGGCACCTTGGATACCTTTCATACTCACAAAAGCGCTTCTAAGTATTGGATGAGGACTTTATATGTGTTGGGCAGCCGTTTCTATGGCGCCACCGTCCCTGTTTGAATTCGGATATAGATTATTTGATCTGTCATGAGTTTTATCCGGTTATCACAAAACTGTCCCAATGGTTACCACATCTTAATAATGAGCTGATTATATATGAGGAAGACAGCCACCCAGGGTACGTCAAAATTTAACTTATCCACTTTAATAAGCCAGAACCGATGTACGGAGAATATGTTCCATTTTGTATTTGCGATGCCCGAGGTCCGATACTGCGTTTGAATCTAGATTTCGAACAGCGTAAATTATATGATGTTAATGGTTCAACTGAAACACAACAGTGGGATACGGGAGTCATCAGTACGCATTAGGTCACGTGCAGACATTGGTCAATGATGGCTGAAAATTGGTTGCCAACCAAACAACGTTTTGACTAGCCCTTTTGTGCATTGATTCACGAATTTAGGAAGCTTGGCTCATTCCTTGTGCCAGTGGGGCCCCATCATAGCTTAGCAAAACAGGTCGAGTGGAGATTGTCGCGCACTCATATTAAGAGAGCTCAGGTCCGGATTTTTAATAACACACAGGTAAAGGTATTTGTACTTCTCAAAATGATAAAGACGCTTTCATTAAGCCAGTGGTGGGAGAAACGTTTTCTATCGATGACTGCAAGGTCCGCGTTTTGTGGATGACATATTGAACTCATCTGCGCATTTGAAAACCTGAAAATGTTATCTCATTTCTTTGAATATGCTTGAAAACCCTTTATTAGTGTTTGTTCGCAGACTTTTGCCCATATTATTAGATACGTGCAAATAACATTTATGATAGAAAATTATATGGGTTTGCGTTTGCTCCGGTTCGCAATTTTCTAGGATAATGACCAAGTAAACTTGTCTTTTGCTCCTGAGGCATATCAGTTTTGATGATGTCAAACTTTGTTCCAACAAAGGAGCGTGCCTAGCTCACTTACTGGCTGGGAAGAGAAAAAAAAAACAAGAAAACTCTCTAACAGAAATGTAAATTTTGACAAATGATGCGGTTACTCGAAAGGAAATGCTTTACTCAATTTAGGCACATCAAAAGTGTCACTCCAAGGTCATTTCCATGTCAAGATACATAATTCAGTCTGCTCTGCCTACGACCGCTAAAGCTGCAGAGATTTTGTTTGCATTCATTAAAAGCAACATGTACTGCTGTATCAGAACCAATAACTACCAGAAGAACACTGCAACACATACTGCAGAGTGGCTCCAGTTGAGGAGTACGGAGGAGATTGAGGATTGGAAGAAAACTCTTGTAGCGTCAGAGAAGTTAGAGCTGGTTGCTGTCATCGAGTTCATGGGAATAAACTGAAAACGTGAATCTGCTTTGGCGGAAATCAAAGGAGAGTTAATATCATATCGCATGTCAATATGCGGCTGTTATGAATTTATAGTTAAATTGAATAATGATTTTGCAGAGAAAGTCGCCGCTGATAATTGGTCTGCAGAAGGGTTGCTGCAGACATGGGCTGTATAATGTGTTATGTACACAACACTGGAGATGCCTATCGTTCCAAAGGCGACGGGGATGGAATTTGTCCGGATCTCGACCACTCGGTCAAGCATCAAAGCAAACACTGACATCAGTCTGAGGCACAAGGCCGTTGCAGATTTCTTACAGTACAGAGGTGGAAAGAGAAAAAGGAAGAAACTCCCGTGAACCTGATAAACTTTGTCTCAGATGACATCAATCAAGCTCATTAAGAAACATCATTTCTCGGGTATTATTTGATGGAGGAAGGAAATATGGAAGAAGCCGTCAGGTGCTTTGTCCAGCCCATGGACATAAGACCAATCCATAACGCCTCGATGTGGCATATATCTACGATTGTATCGCAACTCATCATTGAAGAACAGGAAATCATATACAAATGGACAAATACATGCTTCTCAATATGACAGTTTTATTAAGAGGCGATACTTCATGGCTATTATGCTGCTTATAGATCAAACAAAGGTCATGATCATTCTATCATTCGAGTGCAAAGTATCATGTTTTCAGACAAGATTTGGGAAAATATAAACAGTAAATATCAATTACGAGTATTGTTTCAGATGTAACACTTTCTTTTTCCACCATGGAACAAAGAGTCCCTCTTGACTACCGATCATCACATTGGTGGGAATTGTTGAAACATAAATAACGCTCTATTGTCCCCTTCCTGCTAGTAATGTGAAAGGCCTCAAGGTTTAACTGACACTGGGAGATAACATTATCCCACCACATATGAAATAACAATAATTTTAAAACATGGGTGAATATATGTAAAGGAACAGTAAAATCATCCGATACACTTCAGAAGTCAAACGATTAGAGAACACCATTGACTGTTTACATCTTTATATAATCTGTTTTTCCATCCATCGATCCATCTTTAGATATTTATATTCGATACATACATACATACATACATACATACATACATACATACATACATACATACATACATACATACATACATACATACATACATACATACATAGATGCGACTGAATCTATCTCAAAGATCCCGCACAATGTTTAGTAAAATAAATACCGGTAGAGAAAAGAAATTAAAGTACAAAATAAATAAATAAAATGCACAAGACTACGATTGAGATTACCCCGTCGGTGGAATTTCAAAATTAATTTCAGCACCCACACAATTAATCCAGAATATTTCTTTTTCTCTATCCTCTTCTGACCAGCAGATCTCTTGCTCAGTGCTAATCCCTCTCAAATGATCCTTTCTACACGTTGTACGAAAATGTTCAGATACATGTTTTATTTGTCTTTGCAGGCGTATGCCTGAAACATTTCCCTCCATCCTAACGCGTAAATTTCTTTCGACTTTACCTAAAGAATTACACTTCAGAATTTAAACAACACACCACATATCATATTTCGCGTATCACATGAAATATCTTGCTTAATTTTAAAATTTCTACCTGTTTTTAAGATTCTTACTATGTCTGAATTAATTAGACAATCATACAGCTTGCAACCATTCATTTCAGACTTAAAACAGACAGGTTTGTTGATAACCGGTAGCTTCGATCTCACTAAAATGTCCCTTATTTACTTATTTCGTTTGTAAGCTGTAACCAAAATGCATGGCAAAACGATTCAGATAATTTTTGCTGCAAATCACTAAATTTTTCTCTTGCATACTTTGATGCAGATGCTGAACGTCTATTGAAATAAACAATGAACGGAATTATTTCTTGTGATTTGCTGCAAATATTTGTTCTTCTTATTACCTCAGATTACATTTTGTCTAAAGTGTCTGATTTATAACCTCTGTCTAGTAGTCCTGCGAAATGCAAAGAACTAGCGTCATGCAAGTCTTGTTTATTGTTGCAAATAAGGCGGAATCTCAGTATTTGGGATTTAACAATCCTCCTAAAAGTATGCCGTGGACTAAAACACTATTTTTGTAGCAATTGATGAGTTTCAGTTTCCTTGAAAAATACCGTAGTATCTAGATTATCTCCCTTTGCAAAGTTATTTCCCCTGTATATTGTTACATCTAAGAAGTGTACACTTTCTTTACTATTTTTAAT